>JBCFYV010011172.1:24902090-25244590 GCA_039000515.1 Timema cristinae
TGTTTTTTATAAAAATTAAATTATTGAATAGAAAAGTATTTGCGAGCCAGACTCTTTGACCTTGATAGTTTTCACCATCAACAGAAGCCTAATGGTACCTCCTCTCTCGCTTGCAATAGGGCCTATCACATCTAATGTGCCATCACTACCAACCTAGGTTCTATTGATTAATACTCATCTGATCTGTATTAGAACACTGTTTGCCTAAAGTATGGTTGGCTTATGTAATTTATTAATGAATCAGATATCCGAAGCTATCATCCATGCATTTTAGTGAGGACAGTACCATCTAGATATCATATTCTGAAAATTTAAAAATGACACCTGGACACGAGAATCAAACCTGGGACCTTCGGCTTAGTACACCAATGCTCTTACCACTGAGCTATCCAGTATGTAATTTAGTTTGTCTCAGATACTGACATTAAAATATAAAAATCAAAACCACTGCCAACACCTAACTTAATGGTTGAAGCATTGTCATCAACATAAAACGAGATAAAAATTGTATGAGTTAAACTTTCACAGTTATTATCCTATCTCTCTAAGGAAAACCTCTTTTCACTTTATGAGGTAATTTTATTATATTGGGAAGAAGGTACAGGAAAGGTGGATAAAACCATATTAAAGGGACGAACACAATATGGCTTTAACCGTTCACACTTTAAATTGCTGCCAATGGACAAAAATGTAATGGTTGCCTCTTGAAGAAAATTGATTGTTACAGCCCAATCCCTCGACCTAGGTTTCACTCTATCGAAACTCGTCAGGGAGGAGTATGAAACACATAACACAACTTATCGCTACCTCTTTGTCCAATGGCAGCAATGTAAACTGTGAACTATGTTCTTCTTTTCGTTTTAAAAGCCATATTGTGTTTGTCCCTTTTACATGTTCCTCCACCTTTCCTGTACCTTCTTCCAAATATAATACAGTTAATATCTTGAGTGCCTTTTAATCTTACACTCTCTTGGGACATTCATCATCATCGTCGTCATTTTCCACCCACTGGTCGGTTTTGCTTGGAACATAAGCCTCCCCAATGTATCCTTTCTCCTCACCACCTCTCTGCCTTCACCGTGACCCAGTCTTCTCCGCTCTCCTCCATGCTTATTTGCACTCCCTTCAGACACCTGTCCCTTGGTCTTCCTCTTGGCCTCCCACCCCCCATCCCACTTTAATATCCAGCATTTTCTTTGGTATCATCTTTTCCTCCATTTTCCTTACGTGACCGTATCCCCTTAGTAGTGCCTTATCTATCCTTGTTCCTCCTTAACTGTTTATCTCACTCTCTCATTTCTTATCCTATCCATTCTAGTTATTCTTATTGTACTTATCAGAAATTTCATTTCACACGCTTGAATTCTGCTTTTCAACTGCTCCTTTGTGTACCTAAATTTCCTCTGCGTATGACAATATGGTACATAGTATATCTTGTAGATCACTCCTTAACATTTCCTTAGGACATTAATAATATTAAATTAAGTTTTATGCATGATCCTCCAATCTTGGATGATTATACTGTTGTTTTCAGGTATAGTGATTCACTTCAAAGGGGAAGCTTATGTAAAGTGGGACGAGTCTGAGTCTCGGAAGAATGATGATGGGACAGAGAGTAACGTCACTGTGGAACGTACAGGCCAGGAGCAGTACTTTGAGAATAAGTACAACTTGGTGGGTGGTGGAAGTAAGTTGGGACTTTCTTAACAATTCTCGTCTACTGCAATTTAAAACTGTCACTTTTTTTTTTTAATCTCCATGTCTTACTACCTGTTTGTGTTTTACGCATATATGTACCAATTCATGGTGGCTACATACATTGAAAACAGCGAAAACCTGGAAAAGTCAGAATTTTATGATCAAATTTTGTAGTCACCTTCTAATTACTCTGGGGATTAAATGAAGGTTGAATTTAGATTAAGTGTACCCACATTTGCATGGATGGAGAGTGTAAAATTATTTAGAATAAACCCCTCCCTCAATACACATAATCAGGATTGAACCCCGATATTGCTATCTTCGATAATCTATTATATTGCGAGATTAGTGCTTTAGACCGTACACGTGGCCACCGAAGTGGGTGTCACTCATTTTTATACTCTTAAACTTGTTGGGCTGATAACTTGTAAGAATAATTTCCATACATGCTTATGACCATATGTTAACATTTAATTTAAATAAAAAGTGGTAAAAACACTTTTATCTTTTCTGGTGGTCGAATAGTCTAAAGGTGTAACCTTAGCAATAAACTGGACTGACGATGACCAGGAGATTGGAGTTTAAATCCTGGTCAGGTTTATTGAGAATTGTTTTTCACTCTCCCTCCACATAAATGTAATTTCCTCAATATTCAACCTTACTCATCCATAGCACATTAGCATAATTAATATAAAATGCTTATATCCCAAACGGGTAGCAAGATGCAGCACTAAAAAGTCCTTTGGACCTGACTTTTTACTTGTCTATCCAAGTATGTAAATAATAAGTAGGTTAGTTAGTCAGATGGAGAATCAGCCGACATTTAAATTTAGACTATATATATTGCGGCCTTAACATATTTATTTCAAGTTATGTGCATAGGCGTACTAATACTTTGTATAACTGAATCACTTCCAACTTTCTGTTACTTAGATGTTGTAACTTAATCTCTCATCGCTGGGGATTTGTAGGTAAATACGTGCCCTCACCTCCAAGCTGTGTAATTTAGTTACACCCACCTCATCTCCATAGCTATGAAGCTGATTTACTGACTAGAAGGATATAATCAAAGATGGAAAACTCAAGGAAATTGATTTCTCTAACAGCGAAAACCTTGACTTCTTCATGTGTATTCTGAGTTGTCACTTTTGTAAAAATTTTGACTTTGATGTGTGTTCTAGCTGGGGAAATGACACTTCAGCAAGGTGATCACGTTTACCCTTTTACCACCCATCTCCCGCCCAATCTGCCCTCCTCATTTGAAGGCGAGTATGGCTACATCCGCTACACAGTCAAGGCCACTTTGGACAGACCCTGGAAGTTTGACCAGGAGGTGAAGTCGGCTTTTACCGTGCTTACACCTCTTGACCTCAACACCCACGAAACTGCTAAGGTAATAATTTGTTGCACAAGATTTAACGCTGGGGAGAAGGCTATTGTTCAATCTTAGTCATACCCTCCTCGGTGGTGTAGTTGACTAACACGCTACTTCCGTGTTTAGCTAAGCTGCTGAGGATTGGGAGATTGGGGTTTGAATCTCGGTCAGGTGAGTTGGAGTGGTTTTTCTTAAATAGTTTTCCACTCTCCCTCCACGCAAATGCGGGTTCGCTTCCTCTAAATCCAACCTTCCCAATTCCTAACCTATTTGCGTAATTAGTACTTAAGCGTATAACCCGAAAGGATAGTGGGATGCTAAACAAAAACAAAAATGTTGGTCATGTTTACAGAATGTTGTTACACAATGTTAGTTTCTTAGATCCTCATGTAGACTAATAATGCATTTTATTTAAATCAACCCTGCTCATCTTGTTGAATCCAGGTAATAGCACAGAGATCCTGTATCTAAAGTAAAGTAGTTTGGCAGGGGCAAACTTTGAGAATCTTTGACTTTATAGTTTTTGCACTAGACTTCTAAGTACTTTTATATATAATAAAATGTTACTATATAAATAAATACCTAGTCTAAAGAAAGTGAAAACATGACTAAGATTAGTTATGTCACATGACTAGAGTAGTTGCTAAATGTTTGTGTGTGTGTGTATGTATATATATATATATATATATATATATATATATATATATATATATATATATATATATATATATAAAATGTTGTATATATATAAAATGAGTCCAGAGAACATTCTTTGTATCCAATTATATATTGTTTATTTGGTTAAAATAAAGAAATAGCAAAATGCAAACATAACAAGTACCTGTTTGAGCAACTTGACCAATTCTATGACTTGATGAAAAGGGTAAAATTTGATGAATTCACAAGCCTTAGCCTTGAGAGAGAAATAACGAATCACTTTTAAGATAAAAAAAAACCTATGCACCGAAGTTATTATTGAACCCTTTTCTCGCAGAGCAGTCCCAAGTGTTAACCCCTAAATTAACATATTTGGAAGAAAAAAACTTTGTTTCAACCAGTTATTTGTATAGGCCTAGTTTGGCGCAGTAAATAAACACATGCCAATTTAAAAAAAATTAAAGTTCTAAATGCTTTGTCATTTTGTTCCAAACATTCCCTAAATACTTAGTTTTTATTTATATTTTTAACACTCTGAATATACTCTGTCAATATATTGACCCAAAGAAAGATCATAAACCAAACCATGAGATTTTTTTAAAGTTTAAAGTCAAAACTATATTGGAAATATTTTATTATTTTAGTAATTTTTTCCCTTTAATGGATTTACTGTAATGCCAATCTTTTCTTAAGACTTGGCGCAAGTTATTCCAATGATGGTACTGTGTTTATTTTACTATCTTTAGACATCAATACTATTAATATGATTCCTAGTTACAGTAATAATAATAATTTTGAGATAAGAAAAACAAATTTACAATTAGTCCACCAAGTCATTTGAATGGTATTTCATTATGTATTAAATACATTTCACACGACACTACACTGGACTATTGCTCTCTAGACATTCAAATGAGTTACACACTTCAACATTCGAGTTTTGTCAATGCACTTCCCTGTTTCACCAATGGAGTTGTGTTAGCTTAAACGCCAGAAACTCACCAGTTCACAAACTATATAATAATGATGAAAATTGATAAAAATAAATAAAAATAACTTATTAAGGCAAATTTAATTAAGAAAGGCCCACCTAGGGAAAGAGGGAAAATTTGGTAAGAATCTAATGCACAAAGGTGACACCTTCCTTTATTCCGTAGTAGTAGTAGTAGTAGTAGTAGTAGTAGTAGTAGTATTAGTAGTGGTGGTGGTGGTGGTGGTGGTGGTGGTGGTGGTGGTGGTGGTGGTGGTGGTGGTGGTGGTGGTGGTGGTGGTGGTGGTGGTGGTGGTGGTGTGGTAGTGGTAGTAGTGGTAGTAGTGGTAGTAGTGGTAGTAGTGGTAGTAGTGGTAGTAGTGGTAGTAGTGGTAGTAGTGGTAGTAGTGGTGGTAGTAGTAGTGGTGGTAGTAGTAGTGTGGTAGTAGTGGTGGTAGTAGTGGTGGTAGTAGTGGTGGTAGTAGTGGTGGTAGTAGTAGTAGTAGTAGTCTTTGTCTTTGTCCTTGTCCTTGTCCTTGTCCTTGTCCTTGTCCTTGTCCTTGTCCTTGTCCTTGTCCTTGTCGTTGTCGTTGTCGTTGTCCTACTTAACTTATCAAAGGTGTCACGATCACTCATTTTTTCCACATGCTAACTTTTTTTTTTTGTCCATAAATTCAATCTTTATTCAAATACTTATGTTCCAACCATTAAAAAAATACAATAAATAAAATGTTCATTTTCACATAAAATTATTTAATTTGATTATAACATAATCAATTAATACCTAACAAGACTATTTTGATCCCTCAAATATCATCTTAAATTATATGATATATTTGCAAGTTTAGAATATTCAAAGATTGACTTTTAATGACAATGTAGTTTTCTTATGCACTTGAGCGAAAATTGCCACAAGATTGATCATTTACCAAGCCCTGGCGATAAGTGTGTTTCCTCGTCCCTCTTTTTTTTCCCATAAAGCCAACAATGCGGAAACCAACTCTTTTTGTGTTTAAATGTGTGTGTGAATACTTATATTATAGTTGACAGAAGAAAAGAATAAGTCACCTTTGTGTATTGGACTCTTCCCACATTTTTCCTCTTTCTTCATTAAATCTACATTTATTGGTTTATTTTTTACCAATTTCCAATACTATTGTAATCCCAAGCTCTAGATATTAGAGGGATTCAATACAAAAAAAAATTTAATTTTATTAAATAATTTAGAAAAATAGGAGTGCGAAGTGTAAACAATATTATGTTTTTTTTGTTGTGAAATATATTAGGGTACACAACCCATCTCCTAGAAGGAGGGTAATCTCACTGTTCTCCTTCAGTGACCAATTTAGTTTTAATACGACGAGGACGAAGGCTAAGTTAAAAAGGACAACAAAATTATATGTATCTAAACCTAAGGATAAATGGCATAATTATAATAGTAAAAAAATTCATGTCTTAATGAAACTTTACTTTTATTTCATGTAGCCTCATATTTCAAGAACATATCACTTCTTCAAAGAATCTAAGCATATTCTTTTTTTTTTTTTTTTTTATACAATATCTGTAAAAGCTGAATAATAACAATCTATTATTATTGTTTTTTACAAGACTTTCTATTATAGTACGTGTATTAAATTTTAATGTCTAGCATTATAAACATGGCGTATAACAATATAAAAAACTTAAATGAGAATTTTAGCAATGACTTATTTTAGTGCAAGTCAAAATTGTAACTAACAGTATTATATTTCCGTGATTGCCCCATTAAAGATCAGCCTACGCATGACGTCTCCACAAATTCCGGAATCCTCCAAAATTAGAAGTAATACAGAATAAACTTAGAAATTCTCACATTAAACGTTAAGGATAATTCCTAACTTTATCATAAGAAAAAATTATTATTACCATTCTGCCACGTTCACGAACTATGCAAAATAATTCCTAAGTTAGATACATAACGTAAACTATACAAGAATAATTATTAACATCCCGCATTCCAACAACTAAATCATTAAGGCCTAATATTATAAAACTTCTTAATATGGATATTAAGACAACACGCTTTGAAAACATAATTTTAAAGTTAAATAACTGAATCCAAGTTGATAAACAAGATTTGGCTAACATTAGAAAAAATTCAAAACTCGCCTTAAAAACTTCCCCACATTACTTTGTATTATAAGTAAAGTCCTATTTATCATGCGTAACATAAGTGAAGTTATTTTAATATTTAGTAAAATAAATGAATATTCATCTATGACGGTAAATAACAATAAATATACGTAAAGCCAAAAGGAATTTTAGAAAATTACATAATATTTATTTTTAAGCCGAAAAAGAATTTCTCCTTACATTATATGAGTCTGCCTTTGAAGCCTAAGCTTCATCAATGTCCGAGCCTAATCCAAGAGTGGCTGCTATCTTGGTGAACAGTCTCTTATATGGCGCAACTATCGAACACTCGAGACGGAATTACACCAAGGAGGGGATCACAAATTATAAACACATGGAAAGGGGGAGATGCGTGGTACTAGGTGCGTTGAGAACATTCTATCAAGGCCTAGGCTCTTCCACGCTGTTCTCGGCGTCCATGTTCTTGAGACAAGTGGTGGTGTGTAGCGGCAAAATGCAGCACTAGGATCATCGCTCTTAGATGTTGCACTGTTGTTATCGTGTGTGGACGTCCTTTTCCGCTCGCTCGTCCGGTCGGTGAAATTGGGTAAGCGCTGTTCTTGTTGACTCTCCCTTTTTTTAGACGCCTTGTAGCAATAATTGCTACAAATCTCCCCCCCTTGATCTGGCGTTTGGGGGGGGGGGTGTTGTTATGGTCAGCATCGCTGACTGTTCCTGGTGACTGTCCCTGGCTCCTTTGGGAAGGTGAAGATACTTGGGGTTACTTTCGGTGTTCTTCTCGCGTTGTCCTTATTTCGGTCCAACAACATCTTCCTTGGGATATCTGGACCCCACAAGGTTTGAGGCACCGCATCTCCAGCCGCTCGCTGCTCCATCCTGGACAGGTCCACCTTTCACAACTGCTCGGTCTCATTCTCAGCCGTCCAGGATAACTGCTCTTGGAGTTGTAAACGCCTTCTTTCATGCCTTTTGGCATGTTCTCCACAGCGTTCTATTCCATCACGCACAGACAGGGAAATAAGGGAACGGAAGACGTGAGGTAATGGGAGTTCTCAGAGCTGCACATAAGAGACAAGAGTTAGTGTTCACCAAGACAGGTACATTATAATACCCATGAATAGTTCCGCCAATTCATTAATCTGATTTGTTCCTTTTGAAAGACACACGCTACAACTAGCCATTTATTTTACATCCTCACTCTCATACGAGGACGTAATGGCATAAATATTCAGACGAGGCACTAGAGCATACTGCACATAATATACACTGTCACACTTTTGTGGTGTCTTCTCGTTCCTATCACCAGGTCCACAATATCGATAATATAATAGGCTACGGTCATAGTCCTATATTAGGCTCCCTTAACTTAAACCATTTAGATGGAGTCCAACAGCTATTAAATGTTTATTTTGCCACGGGCCCGGGCTTATATATATATATCATGGAGATACTCATACTTACAACTAACTTATCACTATACATATATATGCGAAATACTTAACCTACATTACACTATATGCCTTCCATTATCCTTAGGGACTCTTGGATTTGTACTCTTTATATGACTGACGTGAGCGCGTCTCGTCTCAGCCCGGTCAGCATCTTTCTGAAGGAGCACTGTGACAGGGGTGAGAAACTTAGTCACCTCCCATGGACCACACCACTTGGGGCACAGCTTTGCAGATCTTTTGTCGACCGCGGAGCTCAAGGGGAACTCTTTGCATAAAACAAGATCTCCAACTTTAAACGAAACGGGAATCCTCCCTTTGTTATATGCATTAGCCACCCTTTTCTGTGCCCTCCTAAGATGGTCCAAGACACTCCTACATCTATCCTCCCTGGATACCTCGTCACTATCCTCTAACAGGGGATGAATGTCCCAAATATTAAATAAAGGGTGGATCAGCTCCCGCCCGAGGAACACGGACGCAGGGGAGCATCCTGTTGATTCGTGATAGGCGGAGTTAAAAGCCATATTCAAGAAATCTAACTCCCTATCCCACTTCTGTTGTACCTGATTATGAAAAATGGTCAGGGCTATGCCCAGGTTCCTGTTAAACCTTTCTACATGGTTGGGTCCCGGGTGGTAGGGACTGGTGGTAATATGCCTAATGCCCCACCCAAAGCACATATCATGGAAAGTAGTTGATCGGAAACAAGGTCCGTTATCACTCACTATGGTCTTGGGGGCCCCAAAGAATGCCCACACTCGTCGACACAGGGCGTTTACAGTAGTTGTAGCTTTCATGTTCCTTAAAGGAATCAATATAACGAATTTGGAAAATGCATCGACCAAAACGAGAATACAAGAGTTACCTAGGGTTGATCGGGTGATAGGCCCCACATAATCAACGAACACCTTCTCCCAAGGGCGTTGGGCTACATCGGCCGAATGTAACCCAACCTTGGAATTATGGGCCGGTTTGGCCATCAGACAATCATCACACTGACTAACCCATTTCTTAACGTCCTGATATTGCCCAGGCCAAAAGAATTCTCTTGAGATTTTCTTGACAGTCTTTAATACACCAAGGTGACCTCCAAATACCGAATCATGAAAATACTTCATTAACATCGGGCGTACAGACACTGGAACAACCACTTTCTTACCTTTTCCATTAGCGAGAGTAATTACAAGAAGATCCCTCAATATAGAATATTTCCCCACTTGTTCCCCTTTCCTGATCCTTTCCATAATTTCCTGGCACCATGGGTCACTGCCCTGATGATCCCTGATAGAAACAAAGGACTCTGGTATCGATTTAATGACCAAAGACGCGGGCGTGATTTCCTCTGCCCCAATGGGATCACAGTCTTCTGCCATGCGTGATAGAGCGTCCGCAGTAACATTGAGTTTCCCCGAGATGTGGTGGGTCGAAAAATTGAATCGAGATAGCCTCCAAACCCATCTTCCTACCTTGCCTAGTTGTTTTGGATGATTCCACATCCATGCCAGCGCCATGTTGTCGGTATACAATTCAAATTTTCTCTGCTCTAAATAATCCGCAAACCGTTCTACCCCATTGACACATGCCAGGCATTCCTTTTCATAGGCACTGTACCTTCTCTCCGCCCCGGCGAGTGTCCGGCTAGCGAACGCTACCGGCCTAACACCCTCAGGAGCCCGTTGAGAAAGCACAGCTCCCAGAGCAACTGCCGAAGCATCCACGTGAAGAAGAAATGGCATAGAAAAGTCGGGCATCCGCAATACCTCGGGAGAGATAAGTTTACTTTTTAGAAGATCGAAGGCACGAGCCTGCTCCACACCCCAACGAAAAACAACACCCTTCTTTTTTTAAGAGTTAAGAGGCGCGGCTATTTCAGAGAAAGATGGAATGAACCTAGCATAATATGCGCACATCCCAATGAAACGCATGACACCCTTAAGATTTCTGGGCGGGGGGTATTCAACAATGGGGCGGATGCGCTCAGGATCAATGAGAAGGTTACCAGAACAGATAACATAACCAAGATATTTAATAGACGGCTTCGCCCACGTTACCTTATCCGGATTAACTGTTAAGCCTACTCTACGCAAGCGACTTAACACTTCCTCTAAATGCTTCACATGATCACTCATCGAGTCGCTATACACACATATATCGTCAAGATAGTTGAATACATAATTAAATTTAATATCAGCAAGGACGTGATCTAGAACGCGACTCAATGCCTGTCCACCAATACTACACCCGAGAGGAACGCGATTAAACTCATACTGTCTCCATGGGGTGACAAAGGCCGTATATTTTTTTGATGACTCGACCAGGGCGCATTGTAGAAAACTTGCATTAAGATCAATTAAACTGAACACTTTCGCCCTACCTAAGTGCTGAAAGGCTGAGTCAATACTTGGCATCGGATAAGGATCGAACTGGATTTTTTTGTTGATTTTCCTATAATCCACAACCAATCTATAACCTTCCCCTTCTTAGGTATAATGAACGCGGGACTGGCATAGGGAGAAATAGAAGGACGTATGACACCTTTGGACTCTAAATCATCAATCAGCTCTCTGAATACTTTCATCTTGGGGGGGAACAAGAGTATGGACCTGACCTTACAGGAATATTGTCCTCCACCACAATCTCATACGGTAATACATCACATTTTCCCAGTCTACTCGTAATAACATCAGGAAATCTCTTAATAACCCCACTAATTATTTTTTCATCCCTATTAGTGACGCACATAGAAGCAATAATAGAAGAACGACATAAAGCAATTTTATTTCTTGGGGCAAATTCGAAAGACAATTCTCCGCGACTAGAATTAATTATCGCACGGGTTTCCACCAAAAAATCGTTACCCAAAATGATATCATAGGGGAGGGCAGGAACACAAAACAAACTTCTTTTCCAAGAAAAACCAGCTATTTTAAGGGTTACTTTTACCCTCTTATTTGCAATCAATAACTCTCCATTTCCCACTATAAATGGCTTAGTAACCATATTTTCAATATGAACTTTCTGTGAACTAATAATGCCATCCAAAAATGTAGAGTTAATAAAGGATCCACTAGAGCCCGTATCTAGCAAAGCAAAACCATCCTTAGATCCAACCGTAACTCTAACCACAGGAGAACAAGGGGAATTATACTTTTTTTGTGAAGCGGCCCCCCTTTCTACCCTCCACGTTAAGCGTTTCCCGCCGTACAGTCGCGTTGATAATGCCCAAAATGACCACAACGAAAACACTTAACGCGAGATACGTCTACTCGTCTTCCCGACCTAATAACTCCAAGGGGCCTTACTCCCCGGTCGGCAGAAATACTAGGGCCAAGTGGAGCAGTCGCTGCGGCTGAAACTGCCCTATTCTGAGTGAAGCTATTTTGAACTCGCGCAGGAAATTTTTCAAGGTACTCTTTTTCTGCTAGTAATGAACCCTCAATACTACTGGCCAATGAATATAATTCTGCCAGGGTGGATGGTTTGTATGAAAATATAAAATGTCTCCGCGTCAACGGGGAAACATTTTCTAAAATAATCTCCACTACCTCCTCCTCCGCTAGGTTGAGATTTAATATCTCCGCGGTCTCAGAGATAGCCAGGATAAATAACCGAAATGGTTCCTGGGGCCCTTGAAAACGCCTCAATTTCTCATTATAAAGTTTCTCTTTCTCTCTCCTAGAACACAACGACTCAAGGATACGACCTTTTACCCCATTCCATGAAATGCCTAATTGTAAACATTCGGAAACTAGGTGCGCTAAAAAACCTGACGTTCTCCCTAAACATAATGTAAGGAATTCAATATCGTCTACCAGCCGAAGTTTAGCAATTCTATTAGCCTCTAACAGAAAATTAAATAGATTGGCACAGGACTGACCATCACAAACAGAAGTTGTTTCAAACGTTCATTTACTACTTTACTCTGAGTTTTAGAGGAGACTGTCACCGGCTGATGACTAACTTGAGTTACCGGGGGGGGGATAGCTTGCTCACGAGCCCCATTTAAACCTAAGTGATCTGACTTGCCTGACTCGACTTGTTCCAGAGAGGGATGGCTAATGTCATAACTAATATTATCATTATCTTTTTTGTCTGACTTACTGAAAGCCTCAGACAGCATGGATCGCAACGCCCCCACAGTAGCTTCGGGGTGGAATGATATGTTTCTGGCCTTGAGCTCCCGGTGAAGATCTCCAAGTTTAAGTCCATAGATCTCGGATCTGCTGCTGATCATGCTTCCCGGTGGGTGGCCATGTCGGAGGATGAGTTCATGAAACAGTTCAAAAAACACAATTATTATAGTGAAGTTACACTTACGCGCACTCTATTCAGCAGAGTGGCGCAGCTTGTAAACCCAAGCTCTAGATATTAGAGGGATTCAATACAAAAAAAATTTAATTTTATTAAATAATTTAGAAAAATAGGAGTGCGAAGTGTAAACAAAATTATGTTTTTTTTGTTGTGAAATATATTAGGGTACACAACCCATCTCCTAGAAGGAGGGTAATCTCACTGTTCTCCTTCAGTGACCAATTTAGTTTTAATACGACGAGGACGAAGGCTAAGTTAAAAAGGACAACAAAATTATATGTATCTAAACCTAAGGATAAATGGCATAATTATAATAGTAAAAAAATTATGTCTTAATGAAACTTTACTTTTATTTCATGTAGCCTCATATTCAAGAACATATCACTTCTTCAAGAATCTAAGCATATTCTTTTTTTTTTTTTTTATACAATATCTGTAAAAGCTGAATAATAACAATCTATTATTATTGTTTTTTACAAGACTTTCTATTATAGTACGTGTATTAAATTTTAATGTCTAGCATTATAAACATGGCGTATAACAATATAAAAAACTTAAATGAGAATTTTAGCAATGACTTATTTTAGTGCAAGTCAAAATTGTAACTAACAGTATTATATTTCCGTGATTGCCCCATTAAAGATCAGCCTACGCATGACGTCTCCACAAATTCCGGAATCCTCCAAAATTGAAGTAATACAGAATAAACTTAGAAATTCTCACATTAAACGTTAAGGATAATTCCTAACTTTATCATAAAAAAAATTATTATTACCATTCTGCCACGTTCACGAACTATGCAAATAAATTCCTAAGTTAGATACATAACGTAAACTATACAAGAATAATATTAACATCCGCATTCCAACAACGAAATCATTAAGGCCTAATATTATAAAACTTCTTAATATGGATATTAAGACAACACGCTTTGAAAACATAATTTTAAAGTTAAATAACTGAATCCAAGTTGATAAACAAGATTTGGCTAACATTAGAAAAAATTCAAAACTCGCCTTAAAAACTTTAGACGGCCTTTGTAGCAATAATTGCTACACTATGAAATCATTTATCCACTGAGCCTCCTCATTTGCCTTATAGAATCAGTGAAGCTAGAGAAAGAGAAGTTCCTTTGCTGCCTGGTGGGTTGCAAGTCCGGTCCTTTAGTCTGAGTCCTCAGCCTCCCAGCCAGCGGATTTTTCGTTCCTGCTCAGGACATACCCATCACCATAGTGGATGGACAACAACAGCACTAAACTTCACCAACCTATCTTGTTTGCTTAGGAAGGTCAGTCATTAGCTTAATTACAGTAGGGTTATTTGTCAAACCAAAGGCCGAGGAAAAAGTTGGGGAGAGGGTTGAGATTCAATGTATATCCAACTACTCTCTAGAGACTTGAATTGAATCTTGATGGGGTTATAATTTAGTTTACGTGGATTTCACTAGTCGTGCAGTCCCAGGTAAAATATACCCAATGGTATGTTAAGAACCTGTATGAACATTAGGGATAAACCACTTTGGCGCTGCTGGAGCCATCACGCTACTCTCACAGAACTCGACTGCCGATGACAGGGAGATTTGAGGTTTGAATCTTGGTCGGGTGTCACTGAGGGTGGGTTGACTAATTGGTTTTTCCATCCACACACATGCAAATGTGGGATACACTTCCTCTAGATGAACCTTCCTCATCCATAACTAATTAGTTTAATTAGTGCATATGCATACATCCTGACCAATAGTAACTCATGATTCTAAAAAAAATTGTCAACCACTGACATTAAATCCAGTCAGTGTTCTACTCTCTTTTGGTGAAGAAGGGGCTATTGTGTCCCCGAAAATTACTGTGTTGCTGTGTTTTGTTGTGTTTTGATTGTGATCCCGTTGCCTCTGTGATCTTTGGGGGGAAAGTGCTCACATCAGGAACCTGATGTTATTCGGGGAAAGTGCTCACCTCAGGGACCTGATTGTTCATTGGGGGAGGGGAAATCTGAAGTGTCACTCCAGGACCCTGATTTTATATTCGGGGGAACGTAGTGCTCACCTCTTTTTTTAAGGACCTGATGTTATTGGGGGAAAGTGCTCACCTCAGGGACTGATGTTATTGGGGGAAAGTCTCACTCTAAGGGAATGATGCTATTATTGGGGTGAAAAGTGCTCACCTCAGCGGACTGATGTTAATTGTGGGAAAAGTGCACACTCAGGGACTGATGTTATTGTGGGAAAATATTAGGCTCCCTTAACTTAAACCATTTAGATGGAGTCCAACAGCTATTAAATGTTTATTTTGCCACGGGCCCGGGCTTATATATATATATCATGGAGATACTCATACTTACAACTAACTTATCACTATACATATATATGCGAAATACTTAACCTACATTACACTATATGCCTTCCATTATCCTTAGGGACTCTTGGATTTGTACTCTTTATATGACTGACGTGAGCGCGTCTCGTCTCAGCCCGGTCAGCATCTTTCTGAAGGAGCACTGTGACAGGGGTGAGAAACTTAGTCACCTCCCATGGACCACACCACTTGGGGCACAGCTTTGCAGATCTTTTGTCGACCGCGGAGCTCAAGGGGAACTCTTTGCATAAAACAAGATCTCCAACTTTAAACGAAACGGGAATCCTCCCTTTGTTATATGCATTAGCCACCCTTTTCTGTGCCCTCCTAAGATGGTCCAAGACACTCCTACATCTATCCTCCCTGGATACCTCGTCACTATCCTCTAACAGGGGATGAATGTCCCAAATATTAAATAAAGGGTGGATCAGCTCCCGCCCGAGGAACACGGACGCAGGGGAGCATCCTGTTGATTCGTGATAGGCGGAGTTAAAAGCCATATTCAAGAAATCTAACTCCCTATCCCACTTCTGTTGTACCTGATTATGAAAAATGGTCAGGGCTATGCCCAGGTTCCTGTTAAACCTTTCTACATGGTTGGGTCCCGGGTGGTAGGGACTGGTGGTAATATGCCTAATGCCCCACCCAAAGCACATATCATGGAAAGTAGTTGATCGGAAACAAGGTCCGTTATCACTCACTATGGTCTTGGGGGCCCCAAAGAATGCCCACACTCGTCGACACAGGGCGTTTACAGTAGTTGTAGCTTTCATGTTCCTTAAAGGAATCAATATAACGAATTTGGAAAATGCATCGACCAAAACGAGAATACAAGAGTTACCTAGGGTTGATCGGGTGATAGGCCCCACATAATCAACGAACACCTTCTCCCAAGGGCGTTGGGCTACATCGGCCGAATGTAACCCAACCTTGGAATTATGGGCCGGTTTGGCCATCAGACAATCATCACACTGACTAACCCATTTCTTAACGTCCTGATATTGCCCAGGCCAAAAGAATTCTCTTGAGATTTTCTTGACAGTCTTTAATACACCAAGGTGACCTCCAAATACCGAATCATGAAAATACTTCATTAACATCGGGCGTACAGACACTGGAACAACCACTTTCTTACCTTTTCCATTAGCGAGAGTAATTACAAGAAGATCCCTCAATATAGAATATTTCCCCACTTGTTCCCCTTTCCTGATCCTTTCCATAATTTCCTGGCACCATGGGTCACTGCCCTGATGATCCCTGATAGAAACAAAGGACTCTGGTATCGATTTAATGACCAAAGACGCGGGCGTGATTTCCTCTGCCCCAATGGGATCACAGTCTTCTGCCATGCGTGATAGAGCGTCCGCAGTAACATTGAGTTTCCCCGAGATGTGGTGGGTCGAAAAATTGAATCGAGATAGCCTCCAAACCCATCTTCCTACCTTGCCTAGTTGTTTTGGATGATTCCACATCCATGCCAGCGCCATGTTGTCGGTATACAATTCAAATTTTCTCTGCTCTAAATAATCCGCAAACCGTTCTACCCCATTGACACATGCCAGGCATTCCTTTTCATAGGCACTGTACCTTCTCTCCGCCCCGGCGAGTGTCCGGCTAGCGAACGCTACCGGCCTAACACCCTCAGGAGCCCGTTGAGAAAGCACAGCTCCCAGAGCAACTGCCGAAGCATCCACGTGAAGAAGAAATGGCATAGAAAAGTCGGGCATCCGCAATACCTCGGGAGAGATAAGTTTACTTTTTAGAAGATCGAAGGCACGAGCCTGCTCCACACCCCAACGAAAAACAACACCCTTCTTTTTTAAGAGTTAAGAGGCGCGGCTATTTCAGAGAAAGATGGAATGAACCTAGCATAATATGCGCACATCCCAATGAAACGCATGACACCCTTAAGATTTCTGGGCGGGGGGTATTCAACAATGGGGCGGATGCGCTCAGGATCAATGAGAAGGTTACCAGAACAGATAACATAACCAAGATATTTAATAGACGGCTTCGCCCACGTTACCTTATCCGGATTAACTGTTAAGCCTACTCTACGCAAGCGACTTAACACTTCCTCTAAATGCTTCACATGATCACTCATCGAGTCGCTATACACACATATATCGTCAAGATAGTTGAATACATAATTAAATTTAATATCAGCAAGGACGTGATCTAGAACGCGACTCAATGCCTGTCCACCAATACTACACCCGAGAGGAACGCGATTAAACTCATACTGTCTCCATGGGGTGACAAAGGCCGTATATTTTTTTGATGACTCGACCAGGGCGCATTGTAGAAAACTTGCATTAAGATCAATTAAACTGAACACTTTCGCCCTACCTAAGTGCTGAAAGGCTGAGTCAATACTTGGCATCGGATAAGGATCGAACTGGATTTTTTTGTTGATTTTCCTATAATCCACAACCAATCTATAACCTTCCCCCTTCTTAGGTATAATGAACGCGGGACTGGCATAGGGAGAAATAGAAGGACGTATGACACCTTTGGACTCTAAATCATCAATCAGCTCTCTGAATACTTTCATCTTGGGGGGGAACAAGAGTATGGACCTGACCTTACAGGAATATTGTCCTCCACCACAATCTCATACGGTAATACATCACATTTTCCCAGTCTACTCGTAATAACATCAGGAAATCTCTTAATAACCCCACTAATTATTTTTTCATCCCTATTAGTGACGCACATAGAAGCAATAATAGAAGAACGACATAAAGCAATTTTATTTCTTGGGGCAAATTCGAAAGACAATTCTCCGCGACTAGAATTAATTATCGCACGGGTTTCCACCAAAAAATCGTTACCCAAAATGATATCATAGGGGAGGGCAGGAACACAAAACAAACTTCTTTTCCAAGAAAAACCAGCTATTTTAAGGGTTACTTTTACCCTCTTATTTGCAATCAATAACTCTCCATTTCCCACTATAAATGGCTTAGTAACCATATTTTCAATATGAACTTTCTGTGAACTAATAATGCCATCCAAAAATGTAGAGTTAATAAAGGATCCACTAGAGCCCGTATCTAGCAAAGCAAAACCATCCTTAGATCCAACCGTAACTCTAACCACAGGAGAACAAGGGGAATTATACTTTTTTTGTGAAGCGGCCCCCCTTTCTACCCTCCACGTTAAGCGTTTCCCGCCGTACAGTCGCGTTGATAATGCCCAAAATGACCACAACGAAAACACTTAACGCGAGATACGTCTACTCGTCTTCCCGACCTAATAACTCCAAGGGGCCTTACTCCCCGGTCGGCAGAAATACTAGGGCCAAGTGGAGCAGTCGCTGCGGCTGAAACTGCCCTATTCTGAGTGAAGCTATTTTGAACTCGCGCAGGAAATTTTTCAAGGTACTCTTTTTCTGCTAGTAATGAACCCTCAATACTACTGGCCAATGAATATAATTCTGCCAGGGTGGATGGTTTGTATGAAAATATAAAATGTCTCCGCGTCAACGGGGAAACATTTTCTAAAATAATCTCCACTACCTCCTCCTCCGCTAGGTTGAGATTTAATATCTCCGCGGTCTCAGAGATAGCCAGGATAAATAACCGAAATGGTTCCTGGGGCCCTTGAAAACGCCTCAATTTCTCATTATAAAGTTTCTCTTTCTCTCTCCTAGAACACAACGACTCAAGGATACGACCTTTTACCCCATTCCATGAAATGCCTAATTGTAAACATTCGGAAACTAGGTGCGCTAAAAAACCTGACGTTCTCCCTAAACATAATGTAAGGAATTCAATATCGTCTACCAGCCGAAGTTTAGCAATTCTATTAGCCTCTAACAGAAAATTAAATAGATTGGCACAGGACTGACCATCACAAACAGGAAGTTGTTTCAAACGTTCATTTACTACTTTACTCTGAGTTTTAGAGGAGACTGTCACCGGCTGATGACTAACTTGAGTTACCGGGGGGGGATAGCTTGCTCACGAGCCCCATTTAAACCTAAGTGATCTGACTTGCCTGACTCGACTTGTTCCAGAGAGGGATGGCTAATGTCATAACTAATATTATCATTATCTTTTTTGTCTGACTTACTGAAAGCCTCAGACAGCATGGATCGCAACGCCCCCACAGTAGCTTCGGGGTGGAATGATATGTTTCTGGCCTTGAGCTCCCGGTGAAGATCTCCAAGTTTAAGTCCATAGATCTCGGATCTGCTGCTGATCATGCTTCCCGGTGGGGTGGCCATGTCGGAGGATGAGTTCATGAAACAGTTCAAAAAACACAATTATTATAGTGAAGTTACACTTACGCGCACTCTATCAGCAGAGTGGCGCAGCTTGTAAACCCAAGCTCTAGATATTAGAGGGATTCAATACAAAAAAAAATTTAATTTTATTAAATAATTTAGAAAAATAGGAGTGCGAAGTGTAAACAAAATTATGTTTTTTTTGTTGTGAAATATATTAGGGTACACAACCCATCTCCTAGAAGGAGGGTAATCTCACTGTTCTCCTTCAGTGACCAATTTAGTTTTAATACGACGAGGACGAAGGCTAAGTTAAAAAGGACAACAAAATTATATGTATCTAAACCTAAGGATAAATGGCATAATTATAATAGTAAAAAAATTCATGTCTTAATGAAACTTTACTTTTATTTCATGTAGCCTCATATTTCAAGAACATATCACTTCTTCAAAGAATCTAAGCATATTCTTTTTTTTTTTTTTTTTTTTATACAATATCTGTAAAAGCTGAATAATAACAATCTATTATTATTGTTTTTTACAAGACTTTCTATTATAGTACGTGTATTAAATTTTAATGTCTAGCATTATAAACATGGCGTATAACAATATAAAAAACTTAAATGAGAATTTTAGCAATGACTTATTTTAGTGCAAGTCAAAATTGTAACTAACAGTATTATATTTCCGTGATTGCCCCATTAAAGATCAGCCTACGCATGACGTCTCCACAAATTCCGGAATCCTCCAAAATTAGAAGTAATACAGAATAAACTTAGAAATTCTCACATTAAACGTTAAGGATAATTCCTAACTTTATCATAAGAAAAAATTATTATTACCATTCTGCCACGTTCACGAACTATGCAAAATAATTCCTAAGTTAGATACATAACGTAAACTATACAAGAATAATTATTAACATCCCGCATTCCAACAACTAAATCATTAAGGCCTAATATTATAAAACTTCTTAATATGGATATTAAGACAACACGCTTTGAAAACATAATTTTAAAGTTAAATAACTGAATCCAAGTTGATAAACAAGATTTGGCTAACATTAGAAAAAATTCAAAACTCGCCTTAAAAACTTCCCCACATTACTTTGTATTATAAGTAAAGTCCTATTTATCATGCGTAACATAAGTGAAGTTATTTTAATATTTAGTAAAATAAATGAATATTCATCTATGACGGTAAATAACAATAAATATACGTAAAGCCAAAAGGAATTTTAGAAAATTACATAATATTTATTTTTAAGCCGAAAAAGAATTTCTCCTTACATTATATGAGTCTGCCTTTGAAGCCTAAGCTTCATCAATGTCCGAGCCTAATCCAAGAGTGGCTGCTATCTTGGTGAACAGTCTCTTATATGGCGCAACTATCGAACACTCGAGACGGAATTACACCAAGGAGGGGATCACAAATTATAAACACATGGAAAGGGGGAGATGCGTGGTACTAGGTGCGTTGAGAACATTCTATCAAGGCCTAGGCTCTTCCACGCTGTTCTCGGCGTCCATGTTCTTGAGACAAGTGGTGGTGTGTAGCGGCAAAATGCAGCACTAGGATCATCGCTCTTAGATGTTGCACTGTTGTTATCGTGTGTGGACGTCCTTTTCCGCTCGCTCGTCCGGTCGGTGAAATTGGGTAAGCGCTGTTCTTGTTGACTCTCCCTTTTTTTAGACGCCTTGTAGCAATAATTGCTACACTATGAAATCATTTATCCACTGAGCCTCCTCATTTGCTTATAGAATCCAGTGAAGCTAGAGAAAGAGAAGTTCCTTTGCTGCCTGTGTTGCAAGTCCGGTCCTTTGAGTCTGGTCCTCAGCCTCCCAGCCAGCGGATACGTTCCTGGTCAGGACATACCCATAACCATAGAGATGGACAACAACAGCACTACCAACATCACCAACGTCTCTTGTTTGCTTAGGAAGGTCAGTCATTAGCTTAATTACCAGTAGGTTTACTTCTGTCAACCAAAGGCCGAGGAAAAAGTTGGGGAGAGGTTGAGATTCAAGTGATATCCAACTATCTCTGAGAGACCTTGATTTGAATCTTGATGGGGTTATAATTTAGTTTACGTGGTTTTCACTAGACGTGCAGTCCCAGGTAAAAATAACCCCAATGGTATGTTAAGAACCTGTAAGAACAATAGGGATAACCCACTTTGGCGGCTGCTGGAGCCATCACGCTACTCTCACAGACTCGACTGCCGATGACAGGGAGATTGAGGTTTGAATCTTGGTCGGGTGTACTGAGGGTGGGTTTGACTAATTGGTTTTTCCATCCACCACACATGCAAATGTGGATACACTTCCTCTAGATGAACCTTCCTCATCCATAATAAATTAGTTTAATTAGTGCATATGCATACAACCTGAACAAATAGTAACACATGATACTAAAAAAAATTGTCAACCACTGACAATAATCCAGTCAGTGTTCTACTCTCTTTTGGTGAAGAAGGGGCCTAATGTGCCCCGAAAATTACTGTGTGCTGTGTTTTGTTGTGTTTTGATTGTGATCCCGTCTGCCTCTGTGATCTTGGGGGAAAGTGCTCACCTCAGGACCTGATGTTATTGGGGGAAAGTGCTCACCTCAGGACCTGATGTTATTGGGGGAAAGTGCTCACCTCAGGACCTGATTTTATTGGGGAAAGTGCTCACCTCAGGACCTGATGTTATTGGGGAAAGTGCTCACCTCAGGGACTGATGTTATTGGGGGAAAGTGCTCACCTCAGGGACTGATGTTATTGGGGGAAAGTGCTCACCTCAGGGACTGATGTTATTGGGGGAAAGTGCTCACCTCAGGGACTGATGTTATTGGGGGAAAAGTGCTCACCTCAGGGACTGATGTTATTGGGGGAAAGTGCTCACCTCAAGACCTGATGTTATTGGGGGTAAAGTGCTCACCTCAAGACCTGATGTTATTGGGGGTAAAGTGCTCACCTCAAGACCTGATGTTATTGGGGGTAAAGTGCTCACCTCAGGACCTGATGTTATTGGGGGTAAAGTGCTCACCTCAGGACCTGATGTTATTGGGGGTAAAGTGCTCACCTCAGGACCTGATGTTATTGGGGGTAAAGTGCTCACCTCAGGACCTGATGTCATTGGGGGTAAAGTGCTCACCTCAGGACCTGATGTCATTGGGGTAAAGTGCTCACCTCAGGACCTGATGTCATTGGGGGTAAAGTGCTCACCTCAGGACCTGATGTCATTGGGGGTAAAGTGCTCACCTCAGGACCTGATGTCCTTGGGGTAAAGTGCTCACCTCAGGACCTGATGTCCTTGGGCTCAAATCAAGTCAGGTTTAAAAAATTGTTCTTGATTGTTAAAAATTCACGACACAACTTCCTTCAGAGGGAAAGTAAAGCTGTCGGTCTCATGTTAATTGTGGCATGTAAAAATACCTTTCCCAGAAAAATTGATAGGCCCTTTTGCTCTCGCTCATAGAAATTCTTGTGTGATGAAATAGTTAGTCAGTTCAGAAAGGGCATATTATTAAATACTTTAAATATATGGGGAAAAAATTGTGATCTTCAAGGCCTACACTTTTCTGGTAAGTAGAAATACTCCTTAGCAATTTTTTTCCTTTTTCAATGTTAGTTAAATACAGATATGTTTGCACCATTTTTGTGTGGTGTTTATATAAACAACTTGTTATTCTTGTGGTATGTTGTTACTTTTAAAAAGATACCTCTTTTCATACTAGACACAATATATTGTCAGCAATTTGGCAACTTGTTTTTCTGTGTCTGCCTTTAGTTAATAAACTTACCATTTTTAAGGGATATAATTACTAATTTTAACCCTCTATACCTGTTAATATGTGGCCAATACACAGTTTCTATAATATTTCATGTCTCAAAACTATCACAATTTCCTACTTTCTTATTTTGTTATAATTTTATAATAAAGGAAAGTGCTAAAACTAAAGAAAAAGGAAAAATAAACTACTAAGAATAAATTTGATGAAGAAAGCCCACCTAGGGATAGAGGAAAGATGTGGGAAGAATCCAATACACAATGGTGACATCTTCTTCCTTTCTTCTGTCTTCTATAGTAGAAGTAGTCACACACACATTTTAAACACAAATATAATAATATTTCGGCATTGTTGGCCTTATCAAACACAAAGAAGAAGATAGTACAAATAACACAAACAATGGATTACTTCATTTTGAATTTTGAATTAAACTGTTAGAAACAAATTGTGCCAACTGTTTTTGGGAGTAGAGATAAATTCCTTGGTTGTGGTTAATATTTATATATAAAACTGATGATGATAATAATAATAGATAAGAGAAAATAATAATAATAATAATTTTGTTATAAGAAGGTATAGTGAATAGGGAACGAACACAGTATAGCACAAAATAGCACACACTTTATATTGCTCCCATTGGAGTAAAAAAAAAAAAAAAAAAACTGTCTCTTGAATAAAATTGATCATTAACACCCAATCCACCGATCTAGATTTAATTCTTCAGAACTCATTGAGAGGTAGTATGAAACGCACAACACAACTTCCTGAAAGAGGAAAGCAAAAAACACAAAAGGTAGAGAAAGAAAATTGGTAAAGAATGATAGGGCACCTAGATAAGAACATCTAAAACAAATTCATGTTGATCATAATCAACTGTTTCCAGCCTGTGGCCAGGTCAGTTTATTAAAATGCCACCATCTTACTCTATCTTTCCACCATTCTTCCTCCTTTAATTGCTTCCATTCTTTTACTCCCACTTTCACACTTTGTCTTCTGTGCTCCTTCCATATATTTCTTGGCCTCCCTTGTGGTCTTTTTCCTACGTACTTCATTTCCGTCATTTTCTTTGGCATGCTCACCATCTCCATCCTCATTACTAGGGATGTGGTATCAATACTCTACTCATTAAAAGTATCGGAAGAAAAATATCGATACTGTGCAAGTTTCAAAAGAAAAGTATCAATAACAATAAGTATTGGTATCAGAATTTTAATCTGAAAAAAGTTTTTTTATCTTATTATAATAATTTCAATTTTTACCATCATTGTATTTACATATTTAGTCAAACATTAAAAATTATATTGGTTTTTAATAGTTTAATTTTTTTTTCTTACAAAATGCTTTCTCGCTATCCAACTTCTTAAATAAACTTCCATAGTTCACTTCTGGGAGGTGCCATTTTCTAACTACACTCTTAGTTTATATACAATAGAATAATGGCCGCCCTTTTATGCTTCGGCTGCTTGAGACACCTTGAGGTGACCGAGTTCATTGAGCTCTACAAAAGATTGTTTTGTTTAGTTTTTTTTATGAGCGTGCTCATTGATAAAGTAAAGGGTAGTAGTCTGGTTTCCAATCGCACCATCATTTGTTCTTCCTATTCCTCCACAGTCCACCCTAGTAAACATTTAGTTCCAGACTTCGAGCATGAGTTAAGATAACAAAAAATTTTGTTTCTTTCTCTACCGATCTGATACCGAGTGTAAGTACTAAAATCAGTAAAAGTATCAGAAAAAAGTATCAAGTAAAAAATATTCTAGTATCGTAAGGAAAAATATTGATACGTTTTTCACATCCCTACTCATTACATGCAATACCATTATGGTCTTGCTTCTTCTACTATCCCTGTACTCCCACCCTGTTTTCTTGATAACTTATGTAACCCCCTTTCCATTATAAATAACAACAAGGTGGTAAAACAGAAGAGCGATTTATTTTACACCAAAAATGAACTATACAAGTACAAAGCTTAGTGGAGTGAGGGTGGGTGGATAGTACCTTATTAGGAACAAGAGTCGACGCCAGCCTAGCCTTTGTTATGGTCTCCTAGTAAATAAATAGCTAACAATGGTGACAGGCTCGAGCAGAGCTCAAGTACCCAGACAGTAAGTATCAAACTGAACCCAAAGAATTTCTAAATAGATTATTAAGTCGTCTATGACGACACCCAACTTAACTCCCCTCAACTCTACTAACTTGAAACTAATAACTATGAGACCATATCATTGCAATCAGGCAGTGTCCAAACCCTAGTTAGTGATCCACGAAGTAAAAGAATAAATACTCTAAGTTTGATTAGCAATTGCCATTATGGAGCCCAACAAGGTCTCGAATATTATGAGAGTGATTGATTATTGATTAAGTTTATATATATATATATATATATATAACTTAATCGATTCAATTTTGTATTATCGAAGATTACACAGATTAGGAGCAATTCGTTGATTATATATATATAATCAACGAATTGCCAACATGTGGCCCCTAATCTGTGTAATCTTCGATAATACAAAATTGAAGTTATACATGCATATCTCTATATCTATCATTATTTTAAATAGAACAATAACTTGGCAACTCATGACCTTTAAACTGTGTGACCATTGATAATACAATCAGGGTGACCTGGTGGTCTAGGGGTAAGGTGTCAGACTTCTATGCTGGCGGCCGGGGTTCAATCCTCGGTCCCGGCAAAGATTTATCTGATTACCAAACCCTTCCTCCACCTCTGACAAGACATCTTGTGAATGTGGGGAATGCCAGGCCTCCACCGTGGTTCGGATTCCACGTTAAACTGTAGGTCCTTCATTTCATCTCACAATCACACTACCATTTCACATTAGCGTAAGTGCGTATAACCCGAATGGGTAGTAAGACGCGGTGCTAATAATAATGATAATACAATCATAAATGCTTGCGATTCTAATATGACCCGACTAACTCAGAAATCTGGTAAATACAAATAATGGCCTAACATCGAATCCAACGCCCTAGCGGCATCAAACAAGAAACATGGCAGTTAAAATATAAGACCTAAATTTAATGTTCCACTATTGCATGGTTTATTGTAAAGTAAAAATCTAATCATATTATCAGATAACCCACAGCGTCTTTCCTCATACAACATGGCCATAGCCTCAAAAAAGAGTTTAAAACTCTCAAATAGCTAAGTACAGAAATTACTTAAAGCTCTGGTATAAGAACCGCTCGAGACAACCTTAACTAGTTTTGAACATGGCTTCATTCTAGCCAAAAATATCCAAAAAGTAAATTATTTACTAATCCCAAATCAATAATTTTGAAGAAAAGAAATAATTACTCCGAATAGAATTTAGAACAGTTATTAAGTATGATTAGCCCCAAACAAATTGAAAGTAATGAAACAATTACGCTGAAAATTAATTTTGTCAAAAAGAAATATACCCTTGAATCTAGAAAGACATTGTCAGCCTCGACTGAAGGTAGTGAACAAAACGAGCACTTATATAGTACAGAAAATCCTAACATCACATGCCTAGAGATAGTGGGAAGGATGGAAGGGGGAGTGAGAGGAGAGAGTTCTAGAAGTGTCTCCCTCTTATCGGAAATCACTTCACCTTGTGTAATAAACTAGGATGGAAAGGAAGGGGGTTGTGCAGAGGAAAGACAATAGCGAAAGAATAGTTTGTTGAGCGACCCTCGTTTATTTTTCTGGGCTGTGGCCTTCATCCATGAGCTGGTGTGTCAGTTCATGCCTCGCGTTACATATAACTTGTTACACTTCATCCCTTATCCTGTTTCTCTCCGTGACAGCTAACATGTTCTTTAAAACGTCATTCCCATGTCCTCCACCATCCTATTCAAAGGAATAAATAACCTACTAATAACTATGTATGGGAATGATTGTCTGTGTAGAAGCTGATATTCCATGTGACGACTCCGTCCCGCCAGACAAAGAAGGATAGTGTCACCATTGGAGAAATGAAGCTAGAGCCTGTGGCTGCAGGTGGCTCCAAGGTGTGGGCTGATGTTATCAAGGTCCCCCCCCTGCCTCCCTCCAACCTCACTGGATGCAACATCATCAACCTAGAGTATGACCTAAAGGTAAGCCACACATGTTTAAATTACAGTTAAATTGAGAGAGCTAATTTAGGCTCCAAAGTTATTTCTTTGTGGACTGCATCCTACTACACCTATGGCTATCTATATTTAATAACACTAGTGGGCCAGAATGTAGAGGAAGTGCACCTGCAATTGTGTGGATGGAGATTGGAAAACCATTTAGGAAAACACCACCCTCTGTACACCTTACCAGGACTCAAATCCCAACCTACCGTTCACCTGTAAGGCATCTTAGCCTGTGTGAACACCAGTGTAGGTAGCTCCTTTACTCAAATTTAGTTAATATACAAATTTATAGTAGTAGTTTTATATATTATGCTAAAATGGGTCTGATGTGCCCTAGAAAATAAACATAATATATTATATTGTGTTTTAAATGTTAATTTTTGAAGCTTTGTTGAGTGTGTAAGCCTTACCCTACTATCCTCTTTTCAATTTTAGGGCTCCAACGACATGAAACTCTTTTTGACACTGTTTGCATTTGAATTATTTAAGCAATTTACAATGTGAAAATGTATGTGCAGGTTGTAGCCACTGTGTCGGGGCCTCACCGAAATTTGGAGTTGAAGACACCCATAATTTTGGGCACCATCCCCCTGCTAGCCTTCCAAAAGTCTGGTGCTGTACCATCACAGCCTGCCATGCTCAACAATGGGGGAGGCGACGCTGGAACAGGGGGAGTTCCTCTGGATAATACTGGCAACACTGCACCCACTGGATGGAGTTTTCCTTCAGACCCGGCACAGGTGATTCACAATTTTCAAAGTAATCTAGTGCTGGAAAATGTGTCACAATAAGTTGGATTTTGGTTCAAGCATTTTTTTCGTTATGTGTAATTTATCTAAGGGGTCTTATCTAAAAATCTTTGGTCAACCCAAACCAAAAATATTTGTCTTTAATTATAATTTGTTATCTAATAAAAGTAATTTAATGTAATAGGATTTTAAAATGTATCTGTTGTTTATTTTCAACAAATACTATATTACAAACAAATAAGTGCATACACTAAAATAGTATCTAATATGAACTCTAATTGTGTTAATATAGTTTTTGTTTTGCCTGCCTAAACCTTTTCTAGTTCTTAAATCCTCTATTCTTTACAAAGCTAAATGTCTAACCAAATATTACTCACTTGGTGATTTGAGTGTTTATTAAATCATTCTTGAAAATTTGTGTCTGAAGGTACCACTTCTGCCACCTGCAGGGGAACCAAGCCGTCCACAACCAAATATAGTTGTCCCTCAGCCAGGCATGGGCTATCCTCAGCAACCATCACCTGAACCAGGCATGGGCTATCCTCAGCAACCATCACCTCAGCCAGGCATGGGTTACCCTCAGCAACCATCACCTCAGCCAGGCATGGGTTACCCTCAGCAACCATCACCACTTCCGTCCCCAAACCTTGGTGGGAGATACCCCCAACAACCATTCCTGTCCCCACAACAACCAGGCAACCAACCACAGGTTAGTAACTTCCCCCCCCCCACACACACACACACTTTCAATTATCACTTGTGAAGAATTTTTTTTATATCACTTTGCATTGAAGGATTCTTAAACCTTAGGTAACTCATGTTTTCAAAACACACTGTCATATTTATATCTATTTAACTATCTAGTTACACAAAAACATACGTTTATATTTATTTATAAACATTAGTTTAGTATAGTCAAATTTGTTCAGGTGAACTTGGAAAAGTTAAAGAATTTAGAATTTGTAAATACTTAGGTAAGGAATATATATCTTTAAGGAAAACCTCTTTTTTGCTTTTTGAGTTAATTTGTAATATATATTTGGAAGAAGATACAGGAAAGATGGGTAGAAAACATATACAAGGGAACGAACACAATATGGCTGTTACAATGAAAAGTGAAGCACTGTTCACACTTTAAATTGCTGCCATTGGACAAAGAGGTAATGGCTGCCTCTTTAAGAAAATCAATCATCACAGCCCAATCCCCCAATCTAGGTTTCATTCTATTGGAACTCATCAGGGGGAGTGTGAAACGTGTAGCGCAACTTACTAAAAGATCAAACAAAAAAAAAAAAGGAGCAGAAAGAGATTGGTTAAGGATTATAAGACACTTAGATAGGAACATGTAAAAAGAAATAACATTAAAGACAAACACAGGCAAAGGTAACGAATAGTTATATGTATGCTACTCTGAAGATATTTATAACTAACACTTTTAATGCCATAAGCCAATCTGATCGACTTTTCTGGTTTGCATTAGTTCTGGCGTTACATGATGGATAAGGTAGGGATCTATTATTTCACTAGATCAAGCAAACTTTCCCTTCTATTATAGAACCGTATTTGCAGATAAAAATGACATAACAATTTGAAAAATCTCTTCTTAAATAAGTGAACAGTTTGGTGATTTTTTCTATACAACTTTACAAAAATGATGAAATAGCCATACTAATTTTTGAACACGGTCCTTGTATTTTTCCTCTGCACTTGCGCAGACCACGCCAACCACCCCCTCTACTGCCTGGACCACTCCACAGTTCATGTTTTCTCTGTAAAGTGGTCAGGGTTTTAGGCCCTTAGCTCTCAACCATTTTATTTATGTATATATTGTTTTGCCATTGTTTATTTTGTTAATTTAATACCATTCTTAAAACCACTCAATTCTTTATGGTTGTAATAAGCTTGAAAGTGCCGAATATTTACAATATTCAAAGACATTTAGTAACATTTTATATATAATTTTACCAAAATCCCCTTTTAGTTTATTAGCAAACATGTTAATAAGATCAAGATACTGAGCATACTAAACTTATAACACATTGTTTTCCAATCGTCTCTACCTAATTTAATATCTCTATTACTATCAAATGTGTAATCATAAGAAAGTTTGGAGTTTTAAGTTAATTATAAGTTGTCCAAATCATTACCAAATTTGTAAGCAATATATGTTTTCAATTCATTAACTTAATTTTTAGGCCTTTAACTTTTAAATCTAGGAGTTTTTCATTCTTGTAAAGTCTTTGTTGGAATTTTAGCGTCATCTAAATTTATTACTTTTACCTTCCACTTTTAAGCATCGTGCTATTTGATTTTATCTATACCCTGAAGCTGAAAGATGCATGTGTGGCTTCACAATGGAAAAGGCAGGTTTGGCGCGAACCGCTAGCCAATCAGCACATCTGATTTAGCGTCTTTGTTTGAGACTATGGGGAAGGGAACCATCAGACGCAACACATTTGTCGGTTAGGACGCGAGTTGGGAGGATGTGCTGGGACACACTTCCAGGTTAGAATGCAAGTTGGGAGGATGTGTGCTGAGACACACTTCCCGGTTAGAATGCGAGTTGGGAGGATGTGTGCTGAGACACACTTCCCGGTTAGAATGCGAGTTGGGAGGATGTGTGCTGAGACACACTTCCAGGTTAGAATGCGAGTTGGAAGGATGTGTGCTGAGACACACTTCCCGGTTAGAATGCGAGTTGGAGGATGTGTGCTGAGACACACTTCCAGGTTAGAATGTGAGTTGGGAGGATGTGCTGAGACACACTTCCCGGTTAGAATGCGAGTTGGGAGGATGTGTGCTGAGACACACTTCCCGGTTAGAATGCGAGTTGGGAGGATGTGTGCTGAGACACACTTCCAGGTTAGAATGCGAGTTGGGAGGATGTGTGCTGAGACACACTTCCCGGTTAGAATGCGAGTTGGGAGGATGTGTGCTGAGACACACTTCCCGGTTAGAATGCGAGTTGGGAGGATGTGTGCTGAGACACACTTCCAGGTTAGAATGCGAGTTGGGAGGATGTGTGCTGAGACACACTTCCCGGTTAGAATGCGAGTTGGGAGGGTGTGTGCTGAGACACACTTCCCGGTTAGAATGCGAGTTGGGAGGATGTGCTAGGAGACACTTCCCGGTTAGGACGCTAGTTGGGAGGATGTGCTGGTAGACACTTCCCGGTTAGGACGCGAGTTGAGAGGATGTGCTGGTAGACACTTCCCGGTTAGGATACGAGTTGAGAGGATGTGCTGGTAGACACTTCCCGGTTAGGACGCGAGTTGAGAGGATGTGCTGGTAGACACTTCCCGGTTAGGACGCGAGTTGGGAGGATGTGCTGGTAGACACTTCCCGGTTAGGACGCTAGTTGGGAGGATGTGCTGGTAGACACTTGCCGGTTAGTATGAGAACTGATAAGACACATAATAAGAAGTACAGATAGTCGCGTTTTATTCGTGTTGGCCAAGGGGGGTTTAGAGACTGTGGGAGAAAATGGAGACCACGTGGCTAAATGACCACAACATTAACAATTTATGTATTAAGTAATTTGTTTTTTTCTCATTATGTAACCACTGGTTTAAAATGTTTATTAATCTTTCTCACAAATAAAACTTCTGGATCTACTTCATAAAATTCAATTTATTTAACCAGCTATGTTCTCCACCTCCACCATTAAGTAACCCCGAGAAGCTCTACTAGACCCACTCGCTACCACAAACAATATTCAAATAAGAAGATGGAAAGGAGACTGGAGAACTAGAAAAGGGCTATAAATGGCACCCAATGAGTGGAGCCGATGATTCGATGTTGGCTGGTCTCATCTGAGCCATCCATGACGAGTTCCCCACTTTACTCACAGCCAATAAAAACTCTCTCTTCCTATTGGCTCGCTTGGCGGCCACTCTTTCCACGTTCTCATGTGCTTATTAGAACACCCATTTTCTCCCATTGGACAAGGTCAGGCAGCAGCGAAGGTATTTAACATGGTGGTTGTTCCTCGATCAAAGGTCATCGGTGATTGGCTACCCAACCCAGGTGTTCCACCTGTTTGAAAGTGCTAATAAATTGTCTTATATTACATGTTGTCTTAACCTTCTCTTTTCCCACCGCACCCTAACTCCCGCCGGGACAATCACCCTGACTCCCCACCGCGACTCAGGCTGCCGGGACAATCACTCTGACTCTCCACCGCGACTCAGGCTGCCGGGACAATCACCCTGACTCCCCACCGCGACTCAGGTTGCCGGGACAGTCACCCTGACTCCCCACCGCGACTCAAGTTGCCGGGACAGTCACCCTGACTCCCCACCGCGACTCAGGTTGCCGCGACAGTTACCCTGACTCCCCATCGCGACTCAGGTTGCCGCGACAGTTACCCTGACTCCCCACCGCGACTCAGGTTGCCGGGACAATCGCCCTACCTCCCCACCGCGACTCAGGTTGCCGGACAATCACCCTACCTCCCCACCGCGACTCAGGTTGCCGCGACAGTTACCCTACCTCCGCACCGCGACTCAGGTTGCCGGTGTATCATTTAGGAAATAGTGAATTTTAAATTTGTGTTTATTTCTATATACCTTTTTAAAATTAACTAGATTATAAACAGGATTTTTTTATGCTAGGAGCAAGACTTATATAATACATCGGCGGCAGCCCTAGAGTAATAGAAAATATTAACATTTAATATTAAATCATTTTGCTATAGTTCATTTATTATAGCATTCATATGTTCAGTCAAGTATTAACTTATTGGTCTAGAGGCTGGTTGTTAGGTTTGTCCTATAATAATTATGTTGATGCTTAGCTACCACAATCAATATCATAGTCTAAAACAAATTAAAATTGTAAATTTAGATATTTTTTTTTTGTCTGTCAAGTCAGATATTTTCTTGGACCATTTAATTTTAAATATTCTTATCGTGGTCCCAAATCAACATAATTGTGTTTCTTCAGTCTCCAGGAAACCAGTCGCTCCAGCCGGGTTTTCAACCATCACCAATTGCACCACCCTCTCAGCCAGGGGCACCAATACAACCCTCTGCACCGGCTTCGCTATACCCCACAATACGTGAGTACCACTCCTGAACATTTAATGAAATGGAAGGGATAGAGAAGGAAGCCAACCTTCATGGAGAGTTACCAGTTATTTAAAGAAACAAAATCTATGTCTTGCTCTGTTTTTTAATTTACCTTACATCCATTATTGTTTCCAGCATGTGGTCTGGGTCACTTTTTTACTATGTCATATACTTTCCCCTACCGGCTGGCCAGGCCTGTTGTAACTTCATATACCTTATAATTGAACTTAGGACAGACACAAACAACATCCAGTCCCTGGACGTTAATTTATTTATGTGAAAGGGTCAATAAACCCACATTTCACCAATGAAAAATTTGTTTTGCCATAGCGGGAATCGAACCGGGGTCCTTAGCTCAGTAGACAGACACGCTACCACTTGAGCTAAGGTTTCAGATTCACTGTTTATTAATATGGTAGGTATATATTTCCAAAAACTTAAAATTACGTGTAACTGTGAAATAAATAGGAAAATGGTAGTTTGAAAATTGGATGAATAAATTAAGAGTTGTTCAATCCTCGTCCCGGCACAGATTTATCTGATTACCAAACCCTTCCTTCACCTCTGACAAGACAACTTGTGAATGTGGGGAATGCCAGGCCTCCACCGTGGTTCGGATTCCACGTTAAACTATAGGTCCTCCATTTCATCTCACAATCACCCTACCATTACACATTAGCGTAAGTGTGTGTAACCCGAACGGGTAGTAAGACGCGGTGCTAATAATAATAATAAATTAAGAGTTTATTTATTTTCTACCAAGGCTTCACATACACTATCCCCAGGTTGACTTCGTTCTTTACCACTTAGTTAACGTTAATTCAGTGTGTTTCAACATTGTTTTCATATAGTTCTAAGTCGTTAGGCAATTATTTATATTTATACTCCTATCATCATCATCGTCGTCGTGGAACCCCTCCAGGATGTTTGAAAACAAGCTCTCCCCAATGCTGCTTGTCCAGGAACATTTCTCTTATCTTCACTCTTCTACAGCTCTCCTTTCTTCTTTACATCTTCCTTTATCTGGTCCACCCACCTCTTTCTGGATCATCCGACTGGTCTCCTGCCCCCTACCTCTCTTTCCATGTATACACATGGTGTTGTTTGTGTTGTCCATTCTTTTCACGTGGCCGAGCCATTTGAAACTATCCAATTGTTCTCCTGCCAGACACGCAACATTTGGAGTTTACTTTACTGATTTTCCACGCAATTTTCTTTGTTTTACTCACATTCAACATATTATTTATATGGAACTGAGAGAACCACTTATCCAGCCATTCCTGTACTCATCCTAATCATATGCTATTTAATGTGTTTATTTTTAAAATTAGGTGGTCTGTAATAGAGCACTGGGCTAAATCATGGTTAAAATTAAATAACCAGCATACTTAACTGAGTAATGTTGGCAAAACTGTAACATAGTGCTACAGTAGTGTTTAATTTAGGATTGAGGAGAACGAGAGTTGAGATAAGTATTTTTTACCTTTTTTTATTTAAAAAAAAACTAGCCAAAATAAATTAAATGTTGTTTCAACAAATTTGCTTAGTTTAATTTTCTACATAGAGTAAGTAAGTAATAAAACTCTTCGGTGGCTGCATGGTCTAAGGTGCTACTCTAGCATTAGATTAGACTGCTGAGGATTGTGTACTGAGGGTGGTTTTTCATAAATTGCTTTCCACTCTCTCCATGCAAATGCAGGTACACTTTCTCTCAATTCAACCTTCCTTTTGCCTAACCCATTAGCATAATTAGCCCATAAGTGTATAACCCGAACAGTTAGTAAGACGCGGTGCTAAAAATACATAATCTCTACAGTTCTTGAATATAATGGACATCATGGAATTTGATGAGTGACTTTTTTATTAAACTATGTTCAACAATATCTATGATGCCTATGACAAATATTCAAGAACTCTTGTCATTAGTTAAGTGTAAAATAAATAAACCATATGTATCTACTGAAGGGTTATTTTATTTTTTGTGTTCAAAATATGTTGTCATAAAGTCTGCAAAAATTCTGGCCTAAAATCATGCTCTCTTCCATCCCACTTTTTGTGTGCATGTGTGTGAGAATACAAGAAAAAATAGAAATTGTAAGTAAATGAACACTTTTTTTTTTTATTAAAACTAGAGATGGTTTGAATCTTAAATTTTCTTTAGAATTCTGAATCTTTAAAATTGTACAATTTTATTGAAAGCGGAAATACTTAAAATTCAGTTAGGTTAAAGTTTTTTATTGCTTGGTAACTGTATGGTCGTCGTGTTGTAATGTCCCAACTTGTGAACCCTATGTTTCGAAAAGCACGGAGTATATCTCAGTTTCATATATCTGTTTTATGTGTAAGAAATTGAGTGCAATATTGCTAACATAGGGCCAGTTTCATAGTCAGACTTAGTACGCCTCAAGTGCGGCGCTATACTAAATACAAGACGACACCTACCTAAACTCGAATGGAATGGGCCAGTTTCGTATGTGAAACTGGCCCATTCCATTTTGGTCTAGGTAGGTGTCGTCCTGTATTTAGTATCAACTCGCACTTGAGGCGTACTAAGTCTGACTATAAAACTGACCCATACTCTATCCAAGGATGAGACTGCAGTTTTAAATATTTTATTTATATTTTAAATTTGATTTTTCTCTTTATATAATATTATTTTAATTATTATTTTTTTAAAGCCCTTCAGGCAGTTTGAATGTAAATACATTTATTTTGTATAAAATGTGCTTACTGGATGCGTTGGGCGATGAAACAAAGCGAGCACACAGTTTTTGTTCACATAGAAATATTATTATTATTATTATTATTATTATTATTACCACCGCGTCTTACTACCCCACATAGAAATACACCTTTTCTTAAGTACAGAGCAGTTGCATTGTCCTGCCAACCAGAACGCTAGGATTTAAATTACACTAATATGATAGGTCGAAATTATCAGGCTATACGAACACAGTTCATGATGTCATCAGATAATTTGAAAAGACTCAAGCAAGAAACGCAGTCTCACTAATACCCTATATAAGACTTATGGTGACCAGCCAAGCGACAACACGTGTGTTGTGCGTCCTCGCATATTTTATAATAATCATTTCACATGTACAGTGGCCAGAATAGAAGCGACATGTGTGTTGCACAGGTCGGTTGTATATAAGTTGGAATTGTTAATTATCACAGTGATAACATACCTAAGAAAATATGTTCACGTAATAAATTAGTATGTATAGTAGTCATCAAGGTATAATTATGGTGAAAATGAGAATTTCCTTATATGGTAAAGATAATGACCAAGTGATACTTTATGGCTGTGTATATTAATCAAGATCAATATCAAAATCACGCTAATATGAGACACTGAGCTAGCCAGGGACAAATATCAAAATTATATGGTCATTGTCAGTGTATATTATAATTTAGTGCTTTAACTGTGTGGCAGGTGAATGTAACGATAAAAACCCCATTGACAGGAGCAGAGGTTTAAAAATTTCTATTGCATCATAAGCAACAGAGAACGCTTTTCTTTTAGTAAATTAATTATATTAATACAATTTTGTTCTTTTTTGTTTTGTTACTCTTTCAGATACACACGTCTATTATAATTTTTTACCAATTTCTTAAAATTATTTCCAGTCTTTTTCTTCATACTATTGTATTTTAGATACATTTTTAGATTTTTACGATTCTAATTATAAGGCATTTGTTATTGTTATAATGTTAAATTAATAGTCTAGGGTCTGATTATTAAGATTGTTTTGTAATTATGTTGTGTATGAACTACCCCAATAAGTGGTGAAATTGTTCTTAAAACAAATTCCAATTCAAAATTTGAGTAAAAAAAACTTAGAGGTTCCTTATAAGAAACACTTGCTAGTTGTTTGTTATTGTTACATGATTAAACCTGATTTTATTGTGTTATCAGCCCAACCAACATTTGAGCAGAGTGGTTACAAGACCTCGAGCATACAGGATGCTGGTGATAACAAGTACACTCAAGGCATGCAACAGTTTGCCCCTATGTACCCTGTGTATAACATCCCTGCTCCCGGCAAGTAGATTCACACCACGCACCAACAACCACTCGAAGCTTTTGAAATATAATTCAAACTTTTTTTTATTTTCATTAAAATATAGAGGTGTTCCAATATAAATTAAACTAAATGCCCTTAAATAAACATTCTATAACTGTAGAGGACAATGTGCAGATCAACATATAAATATTAACCTTAACATTTGCAAACATTTTAGTATCCCGTGTTCTCGTGTTTTTCTCGGGAAGCAAGGGTATAACCATTCTGTTTAACTGAAGATATATTAAATATTCTCTAAAGCAAATCAAAAGTCAAATATTATCTTTTATTATTTTATGTTGCAAAAAATACTATTTTGTGCATATTAATAGAGCTTCAGGCAACAAATATCATTTACAGAATGTTACTTTGTATATTTAACATAACATAAAATTAAACGTTGAAAAGAAGATAGAAAAGCAAGGCCTACACACTTACCAGAAAACTGTAGGTCTCAACGTTCACAATTAAAACACAACAAGCTGCCATAGTCCAGTTGGTGTTTTTCTCTCTTCTTATGAAAAAGGGGTCTGATGTACCCCAAAAATTTCATAATTATGTGTTATGTTGTGTTCTGAATTGTGAACGTTGAAGCCTATATTTTTCTGCTAAGTCTATAGGCCTTGCCTTTCTATCCGTGTTTCAATGTTTCGCTTAAAATAGCCAGTTGGGGCCATTTTTCCTTTATTTAACATGTAACTAAATTATTATCTGAACATAAAATTCAATACCCCAATATTTTTTCAAGGAAGCAAAAAATTTTAATTTACATAACAAAATAAAATGTTTAATATAACAAAAACAATGTTTATTTAAGGACATTTTGTATCATGGCAAATATTTTATGTTTACAATTAAAATTAAAATAATTCATAGTGATAAAATTAACCAAACTACTTTATACATTCATTAATGGTTATTTGTTAAAGATATATTTATCAAATATTTGAGTTTCACTTTGAAAAAACATCAAATCCATTATTTACTACCTTAAGCTGGCATTGATTGGTACACCTCTAAATAAAAATATATAAACTAGAATACATAATTATGTGCTTCTTAGAGCTCTATTTACTTTAGAAGAACATTGTAGAAATTCATAAAGGTGTTGGTTAAGGTGTATAATGTAATAAACAGCAACTGAGGTGTTTTAATTTATCTTTATTATAAAAGTTGTATTTTGATCTGTAACATGACTTTGTGCTTTCTTTGTTGTGTGTATATATATTGTAACAGGGCTACCAATAGGTGAATTATGCCTCTACTTCATAAACTATTGAAATATATTTTTAATGTAAATGCTTGTATGTGGCCTTTTGGTCTATAATGTAAGCAAAGTTTTGTTTGTGTCTTCTTGAGCTGCTAATAATATACACAGTATGTTGTTAACTAACAGGGAATCTCAAAGTTTGATCCCTTACTTTGTTCTGTTATTGTTCTCTAAAAGTGATGACTGGGACTTTGAACGTATTTGTTCCTATTGCTCTTTACTGTGTCTTCTGCAATGTGTATTTTAAAAAAAATTTAAACTAGTAATAGTAATGTGTTTGCAGCCTTAGCCTATCTATCAACTTTGTTTACAGTTCTAAACTCTGGCCTTAGTGGCTCATGCCAGTTTTTTTGCAAGCACAACTATTTCATTTGATATTACCAACAAATATAATTGTACTCGGTTGTATTCAAAAACTTATCTGAACATTGCTTATGGTTTAGTTTAGTAACAGTGCTTGTAAACAGTCTTTAAATAACTCAAAGAAGGTTACCCGTGCTTTCTTATTTTGAGTTGTATTATTATATTTATAATTTTGTCGATCAAATTATAGTGTGTTCCCCAACCTTGTTTCAATTTCCAAACCAAGCATCTTTGTTTGGGCAACCGTGCTAAGGGTATTGCCTCTTAAGAATGCTGATGTAATGGGAAATTTAGTTTGTATATTTTTTATTTGTGGTAAAATTGAGGGGAAAGTTACAACGCTTAATTCTAATAACCTAACAATTTGCGCTGTAAAAATGAAAATGAAATTTAAAAAATATATATCTAATTTTCAGCAAAATTTACAATCTCTCACACCTTAGACTTATATTGTGTGAAACTATATTTGACTTTCACCAAACAAATTCAGTAATATAGTATTAAATTTACGATAGAAAATTCTCAATTATTTGAAGATTATTTTTGTAACTTGCCATTTCTATCAGAAATATAGCATTGCAAGATTTTTTCTTAGAGTTTAATTATCTTTGACTCGCGGGTAATTTGTTGATTAATCTCTTGTATGTATTTTAATGTTTTATTTTTGTTAAGCAGATTTATTAAATATATGTTGATAAATATACTCAATTCATATAACTTACTATATAAAATTAATTAATCAACATATTAAGTGTGCATTAAGTTGGTATAAATAAGTCTGGGCCAATGCTGATCAACAATCAGACCAATTGATTAAGGCACAATTGGTTAGGCGGGTACTGTGTAAGATTCAAAGGAAACTAAAACTAAATAACTATCAGAAGTTTCAAAACTGCATCATGGATAAAGACTTCTCTTTTTATTCAATATTTAAATCTATGTACCGGTATCAGTTGATACATGAGAAATCATTTTTAAACTAATTATATTTATTTAAATTCTATTAAATTTAATGAACCAAATATTTTTTTATATTTTTATCCTAAAATTAATATATTTTCCATGACATTCTATGCATAGATCTGAAAATAAAATTCCTCTATCATTGACCTTATCTCATGATATTATTATGAAGTTTGTGATGGTTTTATAAAGTGAATTATATTTTTTTTAATTCTATAATCCTTGTATAAACCTGTATGAGTAAATCAGATCAACTGTTTCCAGCCTGTGCCCGGGTCAGTTTATTAAACTGCCTCCATCTTCCTCCTTTAATTGCATTCATTCTTCTCCTCTCACTTGAACACTTTCTCTTATCTTCTGCTCCCATCTCTTTCTTGGCCTCTCTTGCAGTTTATTTCTTACATACATTTCCATCATTTTCTTAACAAATATTACTATGTATTTTTTTCTATTTTGTTCATTATGGAAAATATACTATATTGAACAAAATAGAGGATGACTTGGCGATCTAGGGGTAAGGTGTCAGACTTCCGATCTAGGTGTCCGGAGTTCAATCCTCGGTCCCGGCACAGATTTATCTGATTGCCAACCCCTTCCTTCACCTCTGACAAGACGTGTATTAATCACAACTTGTGAATGTGGAGAATGCCAGGCCTCCACCGTGGTTCGGATCCCACGTTAAACTGTAGGTCCTCCATTTCATCTCATAATCGCCCTACATTTACTCATTAGCGTAAGTGCGTATAACCCGAACGGGTAGTAAGATGTGGTGCTAATAATAATAATAATAATAATAATAATAAACAAAATAAATACTACACAAACTTTTTTTTAATCTTGATCACATATCTGTGAAACAAATAAATTAAAACAGATTATTGGTGATTGACATAATGGGCATTGGTATGATCAACGAAATAGCTGATCAGCCCAACCCTGAATATAAGTATTTGTTTTGATTAGTTCCAATTTATTCAGCACAAATGAAATTTATTTAACTTTCAAACTATCCTCATGAACCAGAGCTGATGCTTATTTCTGTGGTATGATTTGGTTCACAGGTCATGCCACAAAATAATATCTACTAACCAAATATTTGTAAATATTTTTATCCTTTAATAAAGTCAACTAATATCCTAAAATCTGTATCCATATATTTGATTTAATTAAAGCCTTAAACTTGCACTTCATTGTTGATCCCTTTTTATTAAATTTAGCATGAAAAATTTATATTTTTAAAATGTATTTTAAGTCTTCCATTATTTCAATTATAATGTTAGTAACATTTTTAAACCTATTGCCCCCAATATAAACATAACTAAGGCCTTCAATTTAGATTATAAAATAATAATACACAAATTTAAAACTATGAATTGTTATCAGTCCAGTAATTCATCGGACACTGCTATAGTCCAATTTTCATAGAACAAACCTCTTCTGAAAGCTAGAGAATTTACTTGATTTACTTTTAGATATTAATACATAAAGTTATGTGCTTGTCAGCAGTTGCATTTAATATTATTTCATTAGCTATGAAATAACAATAGTAAAATGTTATCAATTGTGGCTGTGAAAAAATTTGTTAAATATTTTCTAAAAGGTTCTTTCTATGAAAATTGGATTGTAGTTTTGGGGTAACAATAGGTCTTTACTCGTATATTAAAACTGAATTGTATTTGTACTAATATGATCTGAATATAATATATGGTGATAAGCTGTAGGCTTAACCTGAATGTTCTGTCAATATATTAATAAATTTTCATTTATTTTTGTTAAGTTATTATCACTAGTATGCAAACATATGTAAAGTATCAGACCCTCTAAGTAGTTGACCTACTTTTTAATGCCCTAACCTGAACCCATAGAATAAAACTTTTGCTAGGCTATTTAAATAACTCTCTTAAGTGTCATAACTAGCCCACTTAGGTGAGAATGTTTCCTAACCAAAAGATTGCTAACATGCCTCTTAATGTGCCTTTTTTAAATTAAAAAAAATATTTATGTACATCCTTTAAGCAACATTTAAAAACAATATTGGACAAACTTGTTAAACTAATTTTACTTCCCAGGGAGCTTTGAAAATACCACATGATTTTTTAAAATAAAATGTTATAGTGGTGAATTTGGAGGTCTAAAATATACTCAACTTTTGCTTTAAAAACCTTCAATAAACAATTTGGTTTTAAATTATTATCATTTATTATTATATTTACTAAATTATCTGGTTTTGCCTTGGCAAATTTTTACTTTGCTCGATTTAGCAAGATCTGACTATAGTTAAGTAGTCAGAGTTCCTGGTTACAGATCCAGAGGTCCTGGGTTTGATTCTGGTGCTTCCATATTTTTCTGTGATACAGTGGTTCAGGAATGGGGTCAACTCATCCTCGTGAGGACAACAAATGAGGCGCTACTTTAGTAATAAAGTAGCAGCTCTGGTCTAGAAAACTGATATTAACAGTTGGAGGGCTTGTTGTGCTGACCATATGACACCCTCTATCCGCAACTGTTGGCACTATCCTCAACATCATGCGGTGGTCACTTGGTCAGTATGGCTCGCTTGCAAGCTGACGCCATGGAGTTGTTTTTTGTTTTGTTTTTTCAACCGAGTCTGAATCCTAAAACTATTACATACCCATCACACACCAAGGTCAATCATTGCTAAGATAAGGTAATAAATAAAATTATTCTACCCATAAAAGTAATTTATGTAATCTGGCTATATTTTAGGACTGTAAAAGTATTCAAAAATTCTAATTTGAGTCATGTTTAAGTTGTTTGAACCTAACTCAATTTTATAAAATTTGAAATCTTTGATTTTAGCTCACAAATTCAGAGTAATTAATTTTATTTGTTTTAAAGATACTATTTCATAGCAAATATTGTCCCGCGATCTTTTCTTTTTTATTACTTAAAAAATTATCTGAACTTTTTAGACAAAAAATTGCAAACTTAAAAAATGTATGTTTGTGGTTATGATCTTTGCTACAAAAACTTGATTGGAAATATTTCTAGTACAATAATTGCACATTACTCAAATTGAAATAAACTTGATTTCATTCAAACTCAGCTTGAAGTGAAAAATGCCTACTCACACACCCATACTATTTTTTTAAATTTCTACTGTCAATACTTTAGATTATGATGAGGCCAAATTAGAAAGATGATTGATCAGGTTTGATGTGTATCTTTATGTGAACATTGATAAATTGAATTGATTAAATTAAATAAATTAAAAACACATTTTTTTTGTGATGGTATTATGTTATTATAAAAATTATTGGATTTTCAAAGCTAATCAAAACATTTAATGTATCATATATGAACATTTTTATAGATAATTTTAGGTACATAGCTTATTTACTCGAATGAAGACTGCCATTTTATAATGTTGCATTTGATTTATTTAAAGCAACACATTGTAATCTACTATTGTTCTTTTAGACTAGCACTTTGTTTTTAAGCACTCATTAATGTTGAACATGCTCATCAAGCTATGGGGACTTAATAAACTCTCTAGTCTCATAGCTCAAAAAGAAGTGAATCAAAATTAAGCTAGCTAAACTGTCTGAACACCTGTTGATTTAGTTATAATTAATTGTTATTAGAAGTACACTAATAAATAATGGATATTAATTTTAATACTACTGTAAATATTGACCCTAGTAATATATAGTTTGTTTTGTTTATATATTATAAATGCTTGGTTCATTCTAAAATAATGAACGAGTAAAATATCTTGAATAAAGCATAAAAAATTGATTATTATATAATTTGGCCTAATGGCTCAAATATTTTGGTAGTTGGGAATTTGAGAGGATAGAAAAACAAATAATCAAAATTGAGAAAATTGAAAATTACTATCCCTTCCCTGCATTGGTTTATTTTTTTTCCGGGGGGTCCATTGGATTTGAAAATTGAACCCATAATATTTACACAGACACGTTTTTCAAGCTCTCACTGTCACTTCACTTTCACTGACAATTCGAGTAGAACAAAAGTGTGTATAATTGATTAAAAGTGTGTGAATAGTTGAAAATTCTAGTTTTAATTGTTTTTTAAAAAATTGGCATGCCCAGAATTTTCAATTTTATTCCAAAAATTTGGAATTATATTCAACTTAAAGATATAATTTCATAGTGAACTAAGTCCCTCGACACTTCCATTTGTGTGAATAAAAAATAAACTTGTACAATTACATCAGATGTTGGTAAAAATCCAAATTTGTGTGATCAAAACTTTTTTTCACAAAAAAAAATTGTATACAGTAAGTCCAGCTAAATCGTTGTTAATAGTCTCTGACCATCTTTTTACTTAGCACTGCCCCGACTGGATACAGCATTGTCTTTCAGCCTATTTAAAAGTTTGCACTGTTCGCCAACCACCTGATTTTCGTCCACACTAAACAATGAGTCGTGCAGGCCACATCACAAACCCTTCAGTCATTATTGACCATGCTAGTGTAAGCATCTTTTCCTTAAAGTAAATTCTATGAGTGCATGTGGCTCATGTTTATCTTTGTTTTGTTTTTTTACATCCATTACTGTTTCCCGCCTATGGCCTGGATCAGTTTTATATTAATTTTTTTTTCCACTACCGGCTTACTAGGTCTTATAATATAACTTAAGACTAGGACAGGCACACCATCCAGTCCCAGTCATCACCCTAAAAGGGCAAACACACATTTCACCAATGATAAAATTCTCGGCCATGACAGGAATTGAACTCGGGACCTTTAGCACAATAAGCAGGCATGCTACAGACTGAGCTAAGGTGTCAAATGTTTATCTTTATGCCTATTTATAGTATTTTTTGTGAATGAGGGGTAGGGGAACATGATCACGGAGACACTCACGCCCACCTCCAGAAACTAAATGCCTTGTAGGTTTGTAAGTTGTTTTTTATTATTACTTGGAACCCAATCCCTAAAACTAACATTTATTCTTATTCTAGAACCAGACTTTTATAATGTTATTTTCTATAAAGTTGCATTTCAGGAACACAACTCTTCATAATAGCAAAACTTACTGTATTTGTGTTTAAGTTTTATGCATGGGTGTATCATAAAAATTCAACTTGAAATATTTATATCACACATTGCTCTTTAAAGCTCAAATTTGATTAAAAATGTTTTTATCAAAACTAGATTTAAATTGTGCTAAAAGTGAAAAATGCATACTCACACACTCCTAATAATAATATGTTCATGTAAATATGTTCTAGATTTTAAGACAAGCATTTGTTTTGTAATTTTTTTTTTACTAACTATGATTATGAAAAAAGTGGAAGATGATTCTCAAGCATGCTCTTTTCCCAAGAGGACTTAATCTTGTTTTTACTAGTTATGTTGCTTAATTTTTTATCTGAATTTCCATGGCTTAAAATACAAATTGGATAAAGACGGTAGAGCCGATATGCTTGCTAGATAAAATGGCAAACCCACAGAGAAACATGCATTGTTCCGCATATATAAAACAAGATATAAGTATATGCTTGTGGACGAAACATAAAACTCAATCAGTCCAGTTTGCTGATGACAGCAAGGTCGGGTTCAAATGCTGGCCAGATGTACTGATGATGGTTTTTCCAAAATGATTTCCAGACCATCTTTTGATTTTTCCAGGTCACTCTTTGAAATGATCAAGATCATAATATGAACAAAATAACTTCACAATTGATTCAGTTTCATATCTTTGTAAAGGTTTTTACTTACTTTCCTTATAATGTTGAATTCATTTCAGCCATTTTGCTTCTTTATTCATACTATATAGTAAATCAAACATAAAACTATTACAACCTTGCAATTCTACCTTTGACTATAAATCCTATGACGAGTAAACTTTACTACGGCTATTATAGGATGTGATTGCATAGAGAGAAAAAAGGTGTTTATTTTCTTTAAGAAACCTTTGTGTGTGTGTGTGGTGTGTGTGTTGTGTGTGTGTGTGTGTGTGTGTGTGTGTGTGTGTGTGTGTGTTGGTTAGTGAAAAGGAGGGGGGGTGGGGGGGGTTCGCCACTAAATATCAAATATTAACAAGCTTCACAATAGACTTCCGTAATCTAATTTACAAAGAGGTGCCCTTTGTTTATTTACCACAAGTTGCGCATGCAGTTGAAAACAGTGAATAATTTAAGCCAATTAAGAATGGTTTTTAATCAATTTATCAATGAAATTGCCTCTGTAGTCTAGTGATCAGAGATCCCAGGCTCAATCTCCAGCACTGACAGAATTTTTCTGTAGATCATTGGGTTTGGAATAGCATAAAACTCGACCTCATGAGGACAAATGAGGAGCTACTTGAATAAATAAGTAGCAGGTCCAGTATATAAAACTGAGATTTACAACACCTGGAGGCTCACTGTGCTGACCACATGACACCCTTCATCCACAAATGTTGGCACCATCATCGTTAACAGCAGTCCAATTGCGGATTCACACCATGGATTTTGGAGTTGAATCTAATTTATTAAATTGAACCTATTATTGAATTAAATTTATTAGGAATTGAACTCGTGTTATGTACACCAACACTAGCTTCCTACATTCATATGGCCTACATACATTTAATTCTTCTGCCAAATTTTGTGGCTTAAAATAAAACAAAATAGCTGTAATCTTTTATCATCCTTAAAAGGTAAACTTTAAACAGTTCACTATATTAAAAAGTAAAATTTATTAAAACACTAAGATTTGTTTTTTCATACTGTTTCTTTGTTTTCAATATGTTTTTTGAGCAGATTTGTACACACTCTTTATACAGCTATAGAATGCAAACAAATCTCATGACTACAGTTATCTTTTGTTCCTTGCTGATGTTCAAATTGTGTTAGTTGTTCATTTTAACTCACCAAGTCATTTGTTTGTTTTAGGATTTTATGGGAGGAATTCATTATAAATGTTAGTGCATTATCTTGTGTTTTGGTTTTATTTTTGTTAAAGATTTTTCTTTACATTCTAAAAACTTAATTTAATGAGAAAAAGCTCCATAAGCACCTTTGAAAGTGACTTCACGACAAAATTTCAATTATCACTGGAGTCACACTTTGCATGTTAAATATTTTACATAAACTCCTCAAAGCTAAATATATTTCTCCAATCAAACTATTACTTTTGTGTTGCTAGCATAGTAACCTGCACAAACATGACTGTTGGTTCAAGTTTTAAGATTAATAGGTCTATGTTTCCCAACAAAAATAGTAATGTAGTTTGTTTATGCTTTAAATTTTCTTCTAATAATTATATTTTTATAAAGGTATATTATACTCGTAGGAAAACGCTTTAAAAATGTGTAAATAGATATTCAATTAATGTTGTAGAATGCTCAAATGACTTGCTTTACAAGTATCAAGAAGTATGGTTAGTAGATAGCCTATATTTTTTGTAAAATAAACAACAAAAGATTTTTTATATATGTCTGATCTGAACACTTTTACTAAATAAGGGTATGCTTTACAATTTAATAATTTACTCTTTTTTTATATGTATACATTGTTTTATAATTGCATCATTATTATAAATGAATGTTAGTTAATTTAATGTGGTTTTGTAGCCAATTTCTTATGCAGCTATGCTTTCTTATACATTTAATATAATTAATCTTTCATGTGCTAAGTTGTTAATAAATACACTGTGTGATCAATAAAAAGTGTGCAGCATATGTAGAAGTAATTAATGTGTTAGTGACTCAAAACTATACTTATTATAAAGTGATATTTTGTGTAATTGTTGGCCCTACTTTTATCAAATTTAACTTGTAAATGATGTCACTGGTAAGAAGTATTACAAAGGTAGGTATTTTCAACTGATGGTAAGAAAATTAACTTTAACATCTCGGATTTGAGGACCTTGAGGGCGGTATGCAAGAACGAAGCAGAGGGAAGCGGTAGTTGAGTCCAGGGGGATTTGGTTTTCTTTATACTTTGGTGCAAATCAACGTACCTACTTCACTCAGCCTTGTTCATGCATGCCGTATGTGTCAGATTCTGTAATATTTACTGACAACCTTTTGAGAAACCATTTTGAATACTGATTTGGCCAAAATTTAATCTTTGTGGTGTGAAAGAAGACTAGATTCACTTGCATTAAGGACTTGTAATATCAGAATAGTGATACCTAGTTTTACACTGTTTGCTATCGCTTTAAAATAAAGATGAAAATATTTATGATAAAAATAAATAAAAATATTTTAAAACTGTGTTTAGTATTTATTAAAACAATGGTATTAAATTTTATTATATTAAAATAGTGCAGATTATATGGTTTTCAAACACACTATTCAACCCTTAGGCCATATATATTTATAATTTATTCAGTGCAGCATCACAAAGTCTAGTAATGGTAATGTTTTTGAAAACTATTAAATAGCCGACAATTTCACACATTCATAATAGTCTCTACTTTAAAATAATTAGTGATATAATATGAGTCTGGGCGCAGGACAAACATGGATAGCTCAACTATAGAGCATCTTTCAGCACTCTAATGCCAAAGGTCCCTGGTTTGTTTCTTGTTGCTACCTATCAGCAACCTTTGACCCACAAAATATTTAGTAAACAGACAGTTGTATTCATAAAAATAGATTATATTTCTTATAAAGTAATTAAAGTTGAAATTTTTTGCTCTACATATATATTTTTTAGGCTGGCCCACCTATTTTTTTTTTAACCTATACGGCCTGTGGTATAAAATAAGTTGTCAACCCTTGGTATAAACGATAGTGTGTATTTTATTAGAGCCATTTTCTTTCGATCAGCCAGTCTTAAATTAGTGTTGGAACTTACTAACAGTCGGGATAGAATCTTCACATTGATATTTATTTACATAAAATGTATACCCCCAAACACAGGTGTAACATCTCATTACCCACTAATAAACCTAGGATTGCATACTTTTGGTAGATCATTTTGTAATATCAATATAACCTATGTTGTAAAGGGCTGTTTGTAAATAAATATTTTATGTTAAAATTTAATGCTTATTGTAATGATTGAAAATACAAAACTTTCACTAGCATTGTGTTTTCACTAAATGCTTTTGAATTTTTATTTTATGGCCCAAGTTTTTGTAATATTTTGTATGAATAAAAAATATATACTGCTTTGAAACACATCATTTAATAGATTACCCGTGTCATATGCCACATACTCTCGCAATAGACTAGATTACCAATGACAGGGAGATCGTGGCTCGATCCTGGTTAGGTCTACTAAGGATTTTCCCCCCTAAATGGTTTTCAATTCACACAAATGCAGGTGTATTTCTTCTAAATTCAATCTTCATCCCTAACCCACTAGTGTAATTAATACATAAGCATGTAACCCAAATGGGTAGTAAGATGCAGTGCTAAAAAGAATAATGTAAAGAGAAAGTATACAGTAGTCTATAAGGAAGTATTATTAAAAGCTGTTGATAACATTAGATGAACTTTATAGTTAATAAATAAAGTACTGCATATATTAGAATGCCATATTTTAGTTACCTTCAATCAATATTTGTGGTCAAAAAGGGGGTTCTTAAAAAAATTGGCAGGTATAAAATATGTTGAGAGGTCAGTTTACACAAGATGGTTTCACTTATTGGCTCTCTCCAATTCATACATTACCACTATAATATGATACATGGATAACCAATGGAATTAATACTATCAATTTAGTAACATATATCATAAATAAAAATAACCAAAGTAAAGAAAAACTTATTTTAACTCTATTAAAACCAATCTTATACTGGTGAAAATATTTTGCTTTTAATTATTTTTAACTTGGTTACCAAACCCCTAAAATAAATTACACAAACATTTTAGTCGAAAATCAAATCATGCCCAGCTTGCTGTCAAATTTGGGCAAGGATGGATGCCAGTGACATAACGTTTGCATGACGTCTACTGTTGCATGCATTGACGGTAAAATGTTTTTAGGCATCTCGCACACAATAGACTGGACTGCATGTGACAGAGGTTCAAATCTTGTTCTTGCATACTGAGAATGGTTTATATACCTAGACTCCACACAAAATAACGTGGATTCTATTTCCTCTGAATTCTACCTTACCCATTCTAAATATATCAATAGTGTAAACGGGTAGAAATATGCAACACATAAAAATAATCTTAATCTTATTTAGTGTTGTTTTTCAAAATTAGCTAATTTTAATTCTTGCAAACAAAACTAATAAATTCTGGGAAGTTGGTCAAAAGATCTCCTTTGCGTGTGAACATTTGACATAATCGTAATTGCATTGTTTAAGGCATTTACTCGTACTTAAAATAAAGTTGTTTTGTACAGTTCACAATATATTTCTACTCAAAAGGTTCACATATATAACATTTAAAATATTTAACTTGCAATATGTAATAATTTTATCTTAGTATTTGAGTAAATATAAACAACATTACGTAACCACTAATCGATATTTAGGTGGGTATAATGAGCCCCCAAGTTTCTATGGCACTGTTTTCTCCTATTCATGCCCTGAAATTAAGCCACTAATAACCAAAGTGTTGAGGGCACTAATTAATCAAATAGGTTCAACATTTATTTTTATTAAAGGGGAAACAACCTATTATAATGGAATTCTGCTAGGAATTAACTTCTATAGAATACAAACAAATGTTTGTAGTCAACATTGATAAAATGTAGTGTATTATTAGTTTTATTTTATACATAATATTATTTATCTGAATTTTAAAGTAAAAATTGAAGATCACATACCTAGTTGTAAGTAAAACTATTGTTTTTTTTTATATTTTATAACTCAAACCAGTTCCATTCCAATCTTTATCAGACTAGACATAAATCTGTGTTTGTAACAATTATTTCAGATGTTTTACACTTTCATATCTAAAATATACACTTATCCAAATTTCATCCAACATAATTAAAGCTGTTGATAATTTCAAAAGGCTTCTTAAAAAACAATAGCTTACTCGTCCAGAGGACTCACAATAATAAACCTTTTTTATATATAATGCTTGTATAATATCAATATTATGAAAATTCAATAGTTAGGTGGACTCTCATTATAAGACATAGTTATATTCTCATATAAAAAGGACTCGAAGGTCTCTGAATTTCATAAATAATGGCCATTATATCACCAATATTTCCCCATTTTAAATGACTTCAAATAACAACAATATAAACAGTACTGAGCAAAATAGACTTCATGATGTAAATATATGTATATTAAATTGCCCTGTCTAACAGACGACATAGTATTAACATAATAAAAATAGCACCAAGTGAATATATTTAATTTAATAAATGTCTCTCATACCTAAATGATTATATTAACCTTATATGTAAAAGGGAATATATTAAACATTTCCTATGTCTAAATGACATCGCAATATCAACAATTAAACAAACAATAAATATAGTACCAAACGAATACATTTTAAATTTATTTGTCTTAAATATTTGTCAAACCTAATGACTTTGTAATATCAATGATATCAACAAGTGTTTGAATTTAAATATTTCAGACATTTCCCAAAATTAAACGATTGTATGGTAGAATTTAAACTAAAAAATAATAATTATGTACCAAAAGGTTTTGAAGTTAAATCCACTATAGATATCCGAAAAGAAATTTTGCATTATAATGTCCGAAAAATAATTTTGAAGCTTACATTTTATATTTGACAGCCAGATGGCTATCCTGCCAAGAGTGGCTTGACCGCTGATCTACTGACAGTATTTATTTGCTAATCTGTGGCTTGAAAAAAGGGGGTGAGGGGTGGTAGGGGTCAAACATAAGAGATGTATAGACAACAAACGAGAGGGAAGGGTAATAGAGTACAGGAACCTGGATGATTCCAGAATAGTTATTTTTATGGTACACACAACATTTTAGCGCTGTAGACGTTATATTTTTCTTCCCGGCATCCTCTGTGAATATCCTCTTGGCCTCGCGCCAAGTTTAATCAACAAGTGTGTGATGGTCAGTTGTTTCAGAGGGAGAGGGAGAGCTCGGGACGTACACAGAAGAAAATGAGGCATTGGTAAGCTTTCGATATCACTTCTGTAGTTGTGGTGGGATACAACTTGAACCAATATAGTGTCCAGTTTTTTCTTGATTTAGAACGTTGTAGCTTTTATAAATGCTACAAAATAACTTATATTGGCACTCACTTTTCAGGTAAGGACCACTCCAAATAGCTTCTAAAGGCATCTATAATTTTCTAACATTAACTGGGATAGTACCCGCTTCAGTGGTATGCGTGGTCTAACGCGCTACTCTCATATTGGGCTAGAATACCTAAGACAAGGAGATCGGGTTTTTTATCCAGGTCGGGTGCACTGGGGGTGGATTTTTTTCTAAATGGTTTTCCACTCTGTCAAAGCAAATGTGGTTGCATTTGCTCTAAATTAAACATCCCTAATCCATTAGTGTAATTACACATAAACATATCCTGAATGTGTAGCAAGATGTAGTGCTAAAAAAAACATATGTTTATAAAGTCCTTAAAAGTTGTTACTTGTTCCACCTTACCTCTTACACAAATAAAGTTCCACCACTAATTGAATAAAATAGCAATGTTCTTATTTTTTAGGGTTCAATAATAAGGCTTAACCTGGAAACGGTCATGCTTCTATTACAACTTAATGTGGTCGCAGAGGGTTACGACCCTTTTGTTGTGTATTTTAATCAAATTTCTATTTTAAAATGTTTTGTTCACTAAACAATATTTTATTCATACTGAACATATTATAATTGATATTTTAAACAAATGGATATTTCATAATAGCTTAGTATAATTATTATGAACAAAAATTCACAAAATCTACTTTTTTAGGGTTTACTTTCTTCTTTCATTAACTAAAGGTGGGAATGCCAGGCCTCCACCGTGGTTCGGATTCCACGTTAAACTGTAGGTCCTTCATTTCATCTCACAATCACCCTACCATTACACATTAGCGTAAGTGCGTATAACCCGAACGGGTAGTAAGACGCGGTGCTAATAATAATAATAATAACTAAAGGTTTTTTTCTCTCTTCATTTTACTCGGCTTACCATATATGACTTCAAACTGAGACAGTCTAAGTAGGTACTAGGTAGTGAAGATGAAATAACATTTTTGGAGTGATGTTTATTGTACAAGTACTTTCATAAACATCTTTTTTAGTTTACAAAATATTCATTAATGGAAATTGTCTCATAACATATTATCATGCACTTGGGTTAGACTAGTTCTAGGTTTTATTAAACTATTCATATTTTTCACTAGAATATTCTCGTTTTTAAAGAATTTATTATTTTAAATTTTATTGTGTTGTATCCTCGGACGTTTAGTAGGATGATAAAAATCCTATAGGACGGCTTCTAAACACTGACACGAGTCTGAGGATAAAAAAAACACTAAATTCACACCAACTCCTCCAGCACCACAGCTCCCAACTTACACCTACGTCTCTCTCTGGCTAACAAAGTTATTGTACTATTTCTCACTCCACTCACCATTTAACTATGTCTCCGTTTTCCGTGTTGTAGGCAACATCAAGTGTGAGCTGTGTTTCTGTATATGTGTTGTGTGAAGAATGTAAATTTAGAGTGTGCTTGCTTGTTTAACCAGGACTAAAATGCAAACCCGTCAGGACATACCTCTTAAAACGGGACAGTCCCGGTCAAACCATAATGTATTGTAAGCTTTCATTTTATTTTAATATCGTTCTAAAACACATTTTTGAGATAAAAATATAGTACAGAATGTTTAAATAGAGAAAAGCTATGTGACTTACAAAAACGCTCAGAATAGAAAGTGATCCATAAAAACAAACTTGTATTCTAATGGATATAAAAAAAAGTGTTGTATTATTTAAAAATTTGAAAAACAATACATTGTTATTATTAATATAGGCCTAACTAACTTAATAAAAGATAGTATAGCTTTTTTTAAGTTTAAAAACATAAAATTACAGTTCATATTAAAACCAAACACATACAATGTACACATGCGCATACGGTCACTTGGGGTCAAGATGACACGAGCCTGAATTCTGAACAAATAAGACGCTAAATAACAGCTGTATCCACGGTGGTGCAGAGGAATTTAGGAAGCTACACGAAGGAATGGCAGCCAAGCTTGTTTTATGGGGGGAGGAAGCAGGTCTCTGAAAAATGTTTCATGTCATAAACTTACGATTTTTACCCCTCACCCCTCCCAAAATTAAGCTTCCCTACTTCCATTTATCACCCGTGTTCAAATCTTGTAGGAATTTGCATTGTTATTATTTTATTGATTATAAAAATGACAGCTTTAAGAATCTTTCTTTAAACAATCCATTTCAAAAATAATATTAACTCCGTTTCTTAGGACTCAATTAAAATGAATCTTAGCCTGCACCCGACAAAAATGTGTTTATTTACTGAATAGACCTAAGTAAATTAACAAATTTCAAATAAGAAAAATGTGCAATTCATTAATAACTCGAAATGATAAGACGCGGTGCAAAAATATTTACGCTGCATCTTACTACCTACAAAAATATATATATATATACAATATATATAAGAACAAGTAAGAAGATTCTTTGCTTTCAATGAATCTCACTATTTGAGTATTCTATTAGGTTTCACAAAGAACCTAATTCAACTCCAAAGCGTTTGCGATGGTTTATTCAAACGAATAGAAGAATTGTGTTCTTATAGTGAAACTAGTAATGGGTGGTATTTTTACTGGTAGAATACTACTCTCTGACATTATATTGATAAACCCACCGATTTTCATTTTTTTTTAATGTGTTACTTCATAGCAGGGCCACAATATATTACTTTTAGAAAGCATTGTACAAGTTCTGAAATTATATCAAAAGTAGTATTCAGATCGTACAGTTGGCAACACTGGAGTAGGCTCAGTTGTGTAATGTAATCTGTGGAGTATACGAAAGAATCTGCCACACTAATTTAGGTTGGTAACATTTCACACCGATAGTTAGTTATTCTAACTCACCGCAAGATAGCAGCACATGATTATCTGACACATCGCGAGCGCATGTGTCGTGATTTTTGTGCACTGATGGGAAGCAAAATAAAGGTTATCATTTTCGTATGTGAAATTATGTGGACTATTAAGAAAACATGTTATCTTTTATTGATTTACCTGACGTGAATGTCTTATTTTCATTGGTTTGATGCAGTTCCCAGGAAATTGAAAGCTGTTGCAACGAGGAAACTCAGGTTAGTAATGATATTTTATCACAGGTGCATGACACCTTTACCCCGCCCCCTTTTCTTCATGATGTATATTATAGACTATAATATAATAATTTACCTCGTCCTGTTAGATTTACGTTTTTTAATATTCATTTAAAACTATTTTTAGACAGTGAATATCCAACACAACTCTCGGCATTAAAGAGCTTTTCTTAAGTACTTTATTTAATTTGTTGGTGAACTTGAATTTATTTTTGAAAAAAAATCAATGTAACAAAGTTGCCGCACCACATTGAATAGTTTCTAGATTATCTAAGTTAAGAGCATAAATGTTCATTTTAGGGCACATTTGAGCACAAGCGAAGCACAATGGAATGACGTGAATAAAATTTTGTTTTTAAATATCCTATGTGACGGACTAGCTTGAGTTCAAGTTTTCTACCCGCCACAATAAATTTTCTGTTAAAGGTCTAATTTTATAGCACAAATTTTCTTCTTCGAACAAATATTAGCACACATGAATGGTACAAACAGAATTTTGCCATATTGATTTTTCACAATGGGCCAGCTTGAACTAAATTTTTCTACAAGTTACTATATAGGGAACTTAGCTAAAAGTAGCTCGCCACATTAAATGTTATTTAAAAGGCACAATTTCACAGTGCAAATGTTCATTTTTGGGCACACATGAGCACAAACGAGCGAACAAAATAATTAAATTACGGCAATGTTGTGGGCTAACTGGAGTTACGTTAGGCAGACCCTTAAAAACAGTTCACTTTGAAGATGATTTTACTATAAAAAATTAAAAAATTACCACAATAAACAGGTTTTTATAAATTTAGGTTCAGGGAGTGGCCCAGTATCCTTCGCATAAACCACCCCTAAACGAGCCTACTCAGGCTGTACATTACAAGAAACCGCATAATACAATAGTCCTTTTTGGTTCAAACAATTGTTGCAAATTGTCTAGTTGTAAACAATCTTCAAATACCTTCTTCTAGTTATGTGTTTAAAAAGGTTTCTTCATTGAAAGAGGGTGAGGTTTGTTTTGGGGTGGGGGGGGGGTTGAGATTACTAGTAGCTGAACTATTGATTTATTAAAGAACAATTTGAAATGGAGTTGTTTCACGTGGAAGTATTATTATCACTGAAAACTGCAACTAGCACTCTCCAGTGCCCAAAGCCTAAACCTGGCTCAAAGAGCGCAGCCGTAGGCTTGAGTTTCTGGTGTATACCGTGTCTGTGACCTGGGGTGACCATACATACTGTTATTTTGTAGGACAGTACTGTTTTTAGGGCTGGCTTGTTGTCAGGCGTTAATACACCCATAGGTACATGTTTATAACCAAGTACTTTCAAAGGTACTTATTTTTGTGGTTATATAAAATAATATTTTGAATTTAACTGCACTAGTGCAGTGTACCTCACCCTTGAGTTTTATTGTTTCGGAAGTTGTATTTACAGGTTCTATTTGACAAAAGTAAGGTGTTTTACTTTTTTGTTACATACGTCTCTCAAAGATGTTTCTTGATGTTTCCTATTATTTGTTCCTAGATTTCTTTTGATTTTAATGCTAGGTATTATATTATTAGAACTTTTTTTTACCTAAGTATTAGTTGGAAATGATTATCAAACAAAGCCCTAAATTTATTTATAATTAATAATGAAAGGGAAAAAAAGAAAATAATATGTATGTGTCTGTCCTAACAGTTTTATTTTTGTACTCCTTGAAATTGACAATGAAACAAATGTTCTTTTAGGTATGATTTAATAAAAAGTTATGTGTTTCCATTTTTTCTCCCTCCCCTTATTATTTTTCTTCTAGATATTCTATATATTTTTTGAAACATCCAGGGACTACATTGCATATTTAATATTATATTTTTTGTCCTGATTTTCATGATAAAAAAACATAGCCACCATACCTATACCCCTTAAACACGGGCGATGTTTTTGTTTTTGATACATTAGAGAAACTTTTTTTCATAGTACCGCGTCTTACTGACTCTTCAGATAATACGGATATGTATGCCCTACTAATTACGCTAATGATTTAGGGATTTAAAAAAAAGTTGAGTTTAGATGAAATGTACCCGTATTTGTGTGGGGCTAGAGTGGACAACCATGTAGGAAAAACAACCCTAATTACAACCGACTGGGGTTCGAACCCCAATTTCCCTTTCAAAAAACTTATATTCAAATAATGATGGAAAATATTAATAAATAACCAGCGAATTAGTTACTACATAATTACGATGCGCGTTCGTCCTTGTTTTGAAACAAATGGTTTTTTTTTAATTTTCATATATATCCATAAAATACATTTCCGAGTTGTATTTAATAATTCAACTAGGCCTACATATTGAATTTGTTAGATTAAAAATCTATAATAATAATAAAGAGTATTTCAAAATCTTAGGGTAAGGGGGACAATGAATGGCCCTCCTTGGAATTCTGCTCCGCTTCCCAATCCCCCGTTCCTTTTTTGAAGGTCACAATGCCCGTGGCTACGCGCCCGCAATAAAGTATTATATAAAATGTAATCGTAATTTACGACTTAATAAATAATACATTAGACAACACTTATTTCTAAAAATACATCATTAAACGTTGTCAAATATCAAAATATTGACGCTATATACATTATGCCGACCATACGGCCTACACTCTCCATAATATTTATTTATTATATCATCAATCTCGTGAGCCTTGGCTCAATTTGGGATGGTACAATATACTTGGTTGTGAAGGTAATAACAAGAATATTACAATACATATTACAATTTTACCTTAATAGCTTACCAGTACAATGGTTCAAGATTATTCAAAATATATTCGTAAAGTGTTTGTTTTTTAAATTTGGATGTATTAACAATATGTAAAAATATTGATAATCCTATTGACCGTTTAGGATGGATATAGATAGATTGAAGTTGGTATTGACGAAAATCTAGTTTTTTTTTTTAATCCAGCCGTCAATATCGGAGGATGGTGGTGGGGTATTACAATCAGTATTTTAGTGCACGATGGAGAACATTTCTCTCCGGTTCGACACACAAGTATCAAATGAGTTGGATGTCATTGAATCTCAAACTGGAACGAGACATGGTCGGCTCCAAAACGTCATTGATCAATATGGGTATTTTACGGAACTATGGAATACAGACCATCCGGCGTATATGAACATAAACGCAATATTGCAATCGACAAGCTACTATGGAACCATTTTTAAAAAAAACAAGCCGAACGCTACGCGGGACGATGTCTGGAAGAAAATTCTTTGAAAACAAACTATGTACCGCAGAGAATAATTAATACAGTCACTGATTAGGTTAACACGATGACACTGACACAAAATCATCCGCCCTCCTTCCTCCACAACATTAGATAGGTTTTGAAATGAAGGGGAAGTAGGAGGGGTTGGAATGTTGTATGGCGGGTTTGCGCGAGCGGTTGGCAGCACTGGTTATGTCGGTTACAGTCGTCGGGTGGGGCGCGGGTTCCTTCTCGTGGAATATTTCCCCCCCTCTTATTGTATATTTTGATACCTCTCGTTAATTAAAACTCAAGCGGCGTTAATTTAAAAAGTATTGGTGCGATAGAATGAACTGTGTTGGTGAATGATTGTGCTACGGGTAATATTGTCATTGCGGTGTTTCTCTTATCTCGTGTTCATCGTTTGTGAAGGATGGTCTGTTCAGGCCAGGTGCTAATGGCGAGGTGAGGCCTTTGCTAATACACACCGGTAAAAATGGTCTGCCTACCTTCTCCCTGCATCTTTGTCTGCCTTTTTGTCTAGGAAATCCTCTCAATTTGTTGTTTGTACATTGTTGATGTACAACTACTCATATATGTCTGTTATATTTTACGTTATTGTTGAATTCATTGATAGATAAACATTATTATAAAAGTCACGTAGTCTATAGCAAACTAACTTAATGTATTTTCAAAATTCCTTATCATTATAATTTAATGATAGATGAAACTTATATCTTAGCAGCCGACTTAAAATGGGTCTCAAACTAAATATTCTAATTTTAAACACTGAATAGTTTTAGGTAGGTTGTCGTTTTTCAACCCTTCGTGATCGACACCCCTCTTATTTAGTTGGCATTTCATGAAATAAACAAAATCTGAGTGCAATTATACGTAGATAGAAAAATATATTATATACCCTTATTTTTTAAATTCTATAGTTTAGTTGATAAATATGTTTATTTCTTTAGTACTAGTAAATTGTTAAATCATGGGGAAAATATGGTTATGTAGGCTATATTATAGCCTAATCACCTTAACCCTAGACTGCTATTCCTTCGTAAAATTGACTACCGGGGCTTACAAGATCGTCATGTTTCCTCTCGGGGACTAGAATGCTCCCCTCTCCAGTACGTTCAGTTGGCCTTGAAACTTCAATATTGAGGATAGTGTTTCCCCTGTGACTTGCTTTATTTGTGCTCATCCGTCGTAAAAGATACGAAAGTTTAGCATTGATAAAACATTTTACTAATGTTGTGACAATGGTATCTTACAAACTAAAACAAAACAAAGTTGTAATATTGCATCCTACTATGAGAACATGGTAAGAAACCAGAAAACCAAAAATCCCGAAATGATTGGAACCAAGGGTGCATGACTTATGACATTTTGCAGCCACTTTTCTCGTGACATCTGTAGAGAATTCAGGGCAACATCCTGTGTATCATGTGATGAAGCTGGGTAAAAAAAATTGACATTCTATATAAAAAAAAACATTTGAACTAGTTGAGAATAGTTTTCATTTGGTCAATAATGTAATAAAATTATGTTTTAAGAATTTAAAGTAGTAAAATTTACGAGTGTTTCGCAATCTAGGGTTAATTTTAACGGGCTCTGCCAAATACTATTGACGAGGCTCTTGACAAAATCCATGGAAATAGGAAGGTATTTACCATTATGCCTACTTGGGTCAAATATGTTTCTAATATTCATTTATCTTGTAACTATTAACTAAAATTTTTGTTAGAAACACACAAGCACAGAAATAATAATGTATCAATTTTATAATTTTTTTTCTGATATATTTACTAAAAAAATATGTTGTCAAGCCAATTTCCTCCCAGTATTATAATATATAATTATGACAGTTGCAAAAGCTTTTTATCTAGCTACTTTCGTAATAATATTATGACATGCACCTGTCACTTTTCATAATTTGTAACAATAGCGATAAAATAACAAATAACTTTTCTCAATATTTACAGAAAAAATCTTTGTTTTATAAACCTTAATTAGGCTATATATTTATTTTATATAGCCTAGTGCAATTACAATACCAATGTTACTCAAGATGCTTAGCCTACTTATTATATGATTTGGAGCTCTCATTTTAGAAAAAAAAAACTGATCAATCAATAATACAAAATAGCTCACGTTAATTTTTTTTTTAATAATTACAGCGAAAAATATGTTTGTATCTATCTTCTAAACCTATCTTTCTACCACAATTCCACTATATGAACCACAAATTCTCTAACACTATGCGCCCCCCCCCCATTTTTTTATTAAAGTAATAAATTAGCTTTAATAATAAAAGTGCAAAATAATTGTTCCCATTTGCCCGGAGTCGTTCGTTCTTTTATAGTAGCTCTGGGCATTTCCGGGCCAGGAAGAAGCCGATAAAACATAAACTGTAGGAATATTTGGGGTTTTCTTTTTGTGTATCAAAGTTTGATTGAAATGTGCCAAAGATACAAATTATTAATTGAGGACACATCTGTTACGCGAGACACTCAAACGCTCATGATTATTTTCTCTCCAACTTAGTTAAAAATCTATACCAGTTTTGTGTAGACTAGTAAACTTGATGAGGTTTATTAATTGGGGGCCATCACCGCGCAGGTGGACAAACTGTTTACTTTCCTCAGTCACGAAAAACAAACAGAATCTTTTGAAAACTTCGAATTCAGTGCATTTTTTAAAAACTAATCATCCGAGAGCCAGTGATCCTACTAAAAAGAAAGACAAAACTTTTTGGTGTTCCCCTTGATTATACCTCGCGCCCCACAATCTGTGAACCATTGTTTACCTCCATCGCTTGGTAGCCCTGCTATTTCCTCTTTTGTCGAGGTGAACCTACTTTGTTCGTTGTCTCATCGTGCATCGACATTTCCTGAATTCTGTCGGTCCGCGTGTTATTGGTCAGTAGTTAACAACAGTAGGAATCTAGTCGGAAGGAAAGTCCTACTATACTAGAACTATTCCATCTATCCATGCTCGAAGCAGTGTATTCACATCTGTCACAAAAAGGTACCACTCGCCACCTGTCAAAAAGTGACAGCTGCTATATTCGACAAAGGGATAGTATTTATTATAAAAATAACTTTAGGTTTGTTCAAACACTTATCACACAACTGTAGGGGTTATTTAGACTCTGGCATTGCGCTAGTAGTGAACTCCGAATCACTCATATCTCACCGTTTGTCACACGTCTGAGACATCAAGTTCGCAATATAGGCCTACTGTATAGCCGGTGACTGTATTAATTCATACGGTTTAAAACGCCTAGCTAACGGCTTAATACATGTGACAGGGAGGATAATGGTGGCTTAGAAGAATTGTTCCTGCATTGCCATGTAGAGAGGATGAAAAAACCAAATAATAAAGAGTATAAATGGAATTCGAACGCGAACTCGGGGCCTTATATCGTATGTTCACTAAATTGCGTGAAAAAAAAAGATAACAGAGATGGCGAGGTGAGTTTTCCCCAAAAATAGGCTCAGTTTTTTTCTCACCATTTTACCCCTTTCCCTAACTCCAATTTATAAACAAACCCCCAGTTCTAAATGTACCCCTGTTGGTCGTGTGAGGAAGACGATGTCGCGATGTAGGGGTATTCATTGAGCGTGTGAACTGAATGTCGGGGAGGAATATCCACCGCAAGGGCAGATGTTGATCTGTGTTCCGTCCCCCGTCTCCCCCTTCCCGTAATTCTGTGCCCTGCCCGCCATTGTTACAACCTGACAGACAGGCCAGCCAACCGCGACCTTAGAGCTTGTCTGCGCAAACTCTGCTCACTAATAATAATATGTCGAGACCTCAGAGACACGTGGGGAGGATAAAACAATGACATGTCTGCTCCAGGAGGCTCGAACCCAAGGTTTTGTGTACCTACTCCCAGGCTAGCTAACACTGAGCTATCCAAGAGTTTCACGGCTTTCACCGTCTCTAATTATATTTATTTGTTTTTTAAATGGCCTTTCCCGAACATTAGTATAGTACAACCCAATTTTTATAGGGAGGACATTATCTAACAACTAGAAAAATTACTAGATCACCTTTCACGTAGCCTATTCATACGTCAAGGTATGTGATCTGCAGATCACTTTTGTCAGATACTATTCATGCTTATAAAAATAACACTAATAATATAGCAAAAATTGTATCACTTTGGCCGAAAAAAACATGTTTGTATTTTCGGGCACTTTCTTTGAACAATTGGACACCTAATTCTCCTTTATTTCTAATCGCCTTGTTGCACAATCTTTGTTAGATGACGAGGCCGACAGCGTTAGGAGACCACCTAGAATACGTCACGATTAGGACCTTTCGTCTGACTGAGTCAGCGAATGACTCATCTCAGACAACCCGCGCCCATACCTGTACGTCACACGCGCGTCCAAGAAACTGTCCGGTATGGCCCCGTCATCCTAAATTACGGGAACTGCAGCGGTTAAGGGGGCCGTCTGTCAGCGAGAAAGTATCAATCGTTGTCAAGCCACGCGGTTTAAAATGCAATGGTCTGTATCGTTTTCTGGAACTACTTCTCTGTTCCGTCCATGCTTATAATCCCTTTCTCCATTCACCTACAACCACACTTTGTTATGTTGATAAGAAAGCGGGGGAATAAAACCACGAAACTTATCTCAAGTCAAAGAGCAGGGTGTTTAGCAACCTGGTAGAGTCAGGGAAAAGTCAGGGAATTTGATCACATTTCTTTAATTTTCATATATTCACTAAAATAATAGGCCTAACCTATTTTAATTTACAATAACCAACGGCCAAAATAACATTTTTCTTCCAGTTAATACTTACTGCCAATTTATGTTAGTACAGTTGTCCATACTAATTTCAATTCTGCAAGTCATCATGGGCTTTTCATCTCAACTTTCCACCCCTCTATTGCGTGTCTTTAGCCAAAGTTGAGTCATTAGTTCATTATCCCGTGTAAGGCGATCTCTTAATGCATAAATATAATCTAACTGAAATCTAACTTAGATTGCATGACCCAATAGCCCGTTGCTTTAGGCTGACATCATTCAACCCCTTCATAGAGAGTTATAATTTCAAAATGTGTGTGTGTGTTCTAAATATACTGTACACTAAGTTGCGATTTTTAATACAATAATGTTTATAATATAGTGACTGGAAAAATTGTAAATTGGCTCTGAAAAACTTGGAAAATTCAGGGAGTTTTAAAATATAGTTTGGCTCCCTGAAGAGGATAGTTCTCAAATATCTTAAAATTTTATGTCGTGGACCTATCAATAAATGACTTTGTTTGAGAGGAAGGCTAGCTTTAGAGGCTTTTTTCATCAAACCCAGTCTCATAGCTCCGCAAATATGATTAAAAAGAAATAATGCATTATAGAATTAAATATTGCGTTACTGTGATTCACACGTTCGCTGAAAAACTAGCGCAAACCAGAAATGTGGTCACGTGACGAGCTCAAAGTTTATCACAAGATTCCTCGATAGTTCAGTGGTTAGAGCATTGGGCGTACTAAGTCAAAGGTCCCGGGTTTGATTCCCGTGTCCAGGTGTCGTTTTTCAATTCTCAGAACACGATGTCCGCCTAACCGACGCGAGCTGTTCTGCTGAAGTTAATCTATTATCTACTTTGTCCGCTCCGCCCGAGATGTTCGGCAGAGGAGAACTAATCAAATCTCAGAACCAACCATCTCAGATCAGTGCGCATGCGCATTTGACAACTGTCAACGCATGCGCTCTACAGCCAAAAGCTAGCAGACAGCTTCGTTTCCAGTTCTGAGGAGATTTTAAATAAACCGTTGACGTAAAGCGTGTGTAACGATGTAATGGATTGTGCCACGACACAGCGTTACAAATTGAAAACATAATCAGGAGAATGATTTAAACAGATACAGCTATCTACTAGAAAATAAAATATGTTATAATCAGCTATTTTAAGTTAGTGTTGCAATGAATGAATTCTGCGCCACTGAGGCAGATTCTGCTTTTTTATTTACCGCGAACGTGTGAAGCAATTTCTCACTTACATAGGCGGTCCCCTTGATACAAGCAGTCTAGTTTGCCGGTGACTGGAAGGTTAGGGTTCGAATCCTGGCCGGGTGAACCTAGGGTGGTTTCGATCCTAAATAGTCTTACACTCTAACTCTCCCTCCATACCAATTCGAAGTTCACTTTCTCTCAATTCTACCTCCCTCATCCTTACTCCGTAAGTGTAAATACGTGGATATCTCTGACGGACAGTAAGACGAAATGCACACACACACACACACACACACACACACACACACACCACACAAACCTGAATTTCCATGATCTGGCAGGATAAGGTTTTGATTCCCAGAACTTATAATTTGACAGGTATAATGAGTTTAAATATTCGGGAACCATTTTTAGCTAGCAATAACGATATTGTATTGGAAATATGCTAAATAATACAGTCGGGAAAACAATATTTTACCGGTTGTTATCTATGGATGTGAAACGTGGTCTCTTACCCTACATGAGGAAAATAAATATAGGGTGTTTGAAGATATTTCGTCCAAAAGGGGATGAGGTTACAGGGGGGTGGAGGAGGCTACATAATGATGAGTTACATTCTCTGTACCCATCACAAGACATTGTTAGAGTAATTCATTCTTGTAGATTACTGTGGGCAGGAAATACAATGCGAATGAAAGAATCTATAACCGTGTTCGGAGTATTTACTGGAAAACCTAAACGCATATGTAAGGATAACATTAGAATGGACCTGAAAGAGAAAGGGTGAAATGAGTTGGAGTGGATAGAACTAGCTCAAGTTAGGGATAGGGTGTAATGAAGTGGACTGGATAGAACTAGCTCAAGATAGAGATAGGGTGTCATGAGGTGGACTGGATAGAGAGCTATCTCATGAGGCGGACTGGATAGAACTAGCTCAAGATAGGGATAGGGTGTAATGAGGTGGACTGGATAGAACTAGCTCAAGATAGGAATATGGTGTAATGAGGTGGAGTGGACAGAATCTCATGAGGTGGACTGGATAGAAAGCTAGCTCAAGATAGAGCTAAGGTGTCATGAGGTGGGCTGGATAGAGCTAGCTCAAGATAGGGATAGGGTGTCATGAGGTGGGCTGGATAGAGCTAGCTCATGATAGGAATAGGTGGCGTACTTTTAAGTGTGGTAATGAACTTTCGATCTCCTAATGTCATGGAGTGAGTATGTCATGTGAATCCCCCCCCCCCTCTTTGTACTCTTCAATTACTATTCCTAAGATGATGTTTGTGTCTGTGAAATTAAAAAAACAAACATTATTGGTGCTGTGTTAGTGAATGGCATTTCGTTTGGATGACATTTCGTTTAGAACGCGCCTCGCTCCTTCATGTGTGGTTTGGTGTGAAAGTGAAAAATTAAATGTTGCTCCATCCAATGAGCGGTAGATTTTATATCGGCGAGGTCGAGTGTGGTGTCACCTGAGAAACTCTCATACTACAGTCGTCGTTGTCGCTGAGTGCCCATGAAGGACCTTTCCCTGCGACCGAGGGACTAGGACAGGGCCGGCTAGTCTGTGACACGCGATATTATTTCCTTAGCATGCAGCATTTACTGCTGTCACAAGATCTATTTACTTCTCTTCGACCAGACTGCTGCTATATTATGAAGGTGTAATCTGGCTGGTCAGACTACCTAGACCAGAATGTAATGGGCCAAATTCATAGTCAGACCCCGATCTTCACATCATCGTCAATCTAAGGTGTCACTCTCGCAATAAACTAAACTACCTATGAAGGGGAGATCGGGGTTCGAATCCCGGTCGGGTGTAGTGAGGATGATTTTTCCTAAATGGCTTTCCGTTCTCCCACCGTCCAAATACGGATACACTCCCTCTAAATTCAACCTTTCTCATCCTTAACACATAACCGTAATCAATATATAGGCGTAAAACCCGAACGGGTGGTAAGTCGCAATGCTAGGAAGACAACTACCAAAAGAGAACCCAGTAAATGGAGAAGAGGGCTGAGGACGTACAGAGAGTGAAATTTGAGTTTCTGTCTTTAGAGTATATCAGAAGCGCACAAGCTAGGTGTTTTTAAAGTGCGCCATTGTTTATAGTCTCTGAGCCCTATATGACAACAGACTAACTAACCTAACTATTTAGCACCAAATAACGAAAAGCTACTACTATTTGCCGATTATATTTTGTAGAATTACATTCAAAGTGATAGCTCAATCCCGCATCACTGTGGGTACAAGATGTTTGCCATGCTGCCACGTGTTGCAGTTGTTTTTCCCCTGTGCGCTCTTTATACGAGGTCTAGGTGCAATTTTGATATGAGGTCTAGGTGCGATTTTGGTAAGAGGTCTAGGTGCGATTTTGATACGAGGTCTAGGTGCGCTTTTGATACGAGGTTTAGGTGCGATTTTGATAAGAGGTCTAAGTGCGATTTTGATATGAGGTCTAGGTGCGATTTGATACGAGGTCTAGGTGCGCTTTTTATACGAGGTCTAGGTATGCTCTTGATACGAGTTCTAGCTATGCTCTTGATACGAATTTTAGGTATGCTCTTGATACGAGGTCTTGGTGTGCTCTTGATACGAATTTTAGGTATGCTCTTGATACGAGGTCTTGGTGTGCTCTTGATACGAGGTCTAGGTGCGCTCTTGATACGAGTTCTAGGTGTGTTCTTGATACGAGGTCTAGGTGTGCTCTTGGTACGAGTCTAGGTGTGCTCTTGGTACGAGGTCTAGGTGTGCTCTTGATACGAGGTCTAGGTGTGCTCTTGAAACGAGGTCTAGGTATGCTCTTGATACGAGTCTTGGTGTGCTCTTGATACGAGGTCTAGGTGTGCTCTTGATACGAGGTCTCTCCCTATTGTGCACTTTCTCTGTTCTCCGGGAGAATGGACTTTAGCACCAGCAGACACGTCACAACCGAAATGTCTATTTACCCCTGGGTCTGACTAGTTGAAAGGAGACGCACGTCGCTAGTGTTTGTTAGATACGTCTCGACCACGAGATTGCTTCATTACTCACTATTGTTGAAATAGAATCGGCGGGGGAGACGAGCTTCTGCCAGTGAGATTCCCGGTTCGATACCAGGCTAAAATAATATTACATGTTTCGTGTATCAATTTATCCTTATTACCCGGATGTTTTAGCTCCCGCCGTTACAATGTGTGAACAGTATGTTGAGAGCTCATCTCAAGAACCGATTAACCGAGATATGAGTTACGTAACTGTGTTTTAACCGGGAATATCATTGAAATGTTTCCTACGGTGACGTGGTGTGAGGTGTTTCCAGGGTAAACAACTTTGTTATGTAAACATTACCGTGTCTTACTACCTGTTCAGGTAATAATACTCGTATATGATAATTACTCTAAAGAGGTAGGGAGGAGGAAGGAATCATTTTAGAGGTAATATACCCAAATTTGCGTGGAAGGGTAGTGGGAAAACATTTAGGAAAACCTTCCGTCAGTAGACCCGACCTGGTTTCGAACCCCAATCTCCTTGTCATCACTAGGCCAGCCCAACACGAGAGTGACGCCTTAAACCGTTCAGCCATTGAAGCGTGTCCTCAAAAGTTAAGGTAATATTTTGTTCGCGTGTAATGCATCTTACTACCGGCCCGGACTATCGCATATTTAAACTATTGGGGGTTAGGCCGAGTTAGGTTGAAGTTAGACAAAATATACCCCCATTTGCTTGAAGAGATTATGGCAAACAATCTAGGGGAAAAAACACCCTTAGTAAACCCAGCTGGTATTTGAACCCCGACATCTCCGTCACCGTGGTAAACAAGACCAGAGACTGGCACCTTAGTCCGCGTACCCTCAGGCATGTATGATAAGGACATTGGAAAGTGCGCGCTATTTGTACCTCTAACGTTTTTTTAAATCTAATCGCAATGGGTCATACATACCATTCTTAGACTATTATTTTCAAATTGCCAAACAATTTTTTACGATTTTTTTTTAATTTGGACTACCCAAGCCTATTTTTGTTTTAGCCAAATTATGCGTGATGTGGCCCTGCCTTGCAGCTAATCTTGACTTTATATTAAGAAAACACAGAAACCCCCAATTTTCGTAATCGGTTGGTTAGAATTTTTTTATTTACTTTTTCCTAATTCTCGTTTTCGTTCCCTCCACTCCTCTTTAAAATGCTCGACCATGCGCATAAATTCCTATTCTCCTTTTTATGAAAAAGCCTTGTCATTTCACGTACAGTAGCCCCACGGCTTCTTTGGTGCTGACTGACAGCTCACAGCTTTCTGACAGTCAATATTTAGGTATATACCTACATTTTTGCTGTCAGAAGTGACAGCTGCTAAACATATGTTTATGCAGATCATCTGGTTCGGCGCAGGGATACGTAATTTGTTCTGGTAACTTTTCAAAGCTGTCAGTCAGCACCAAAGAATCCATGGAGCTACTGTAGTAACGTTATTTACATCTGACAACTGCAGAAATTATTTCTCTTCACTCTTGTTACCTTCAGGGAGATAACTTCAGATGAGTAGCAACATTAATATCTCTCGGAGACAAACAAACGGCTAATACACGTGACTTGAGTTGTAATCTTAGTAGGACATATTAAAGTGAGAGTGTAGGGAGCGTGAATTAAGGTAAGTGTTTTTGCAGTTTTTATATCAAACCAATTTTTTTTTCTTGCCAAAATAAATCAAATATTTCTCCAGTAGAAACAAATAGTTTAATTTTCTACACATTGCGATATTATCAGTTGTTGAAAATCTGTCATCATTTGATAAGATTTATTTTAAATTAAGATAGATTCCACCAGGACACCCATGTCAGATATTCAACAACTTTTGATATCATCTTGTGAAGAAAAATTAAACTTTATGTTTTTACTGAAGCAATATTTTAGTTATTATGGGGAAAAAAGTTTTATATAAATACTGGAAAAACCCTTTCTTTTTCTCGCGCTCTTTACATCTCCAGTTCTACAGTAGTCCCATGGCTTCTTTGGTGCTGACTGACAGCTCACAGCTGACAGCTAAAAGCTTTGAAAAGTTTCTAGACCAGATTATGTATCCTTACGCCGAACCTTATGATCTGCAAAAACATGTGTTTAGCAGCTGTCACTTCTGACGGTCAAAATTTAGGTACATACCTAAATGTTGACTGTCAGAAGTCAGCTGTGAGCTGTCAGTCAGCACCAAAGAAACCATGGGGCTACTGTAGTAAGAAATATGGTTATCTTTACTTGTATTTGTGTGGTTGCTTACTATTCCACTGTATTTCCAATTTTTATAGGAAGGGCCTTTTTAGAAAGAAAAAAACACATTATTTTGAGGCCAAAAGTGAGATTATTTTATTATTGGTATTGTTTTGTGGATATTGATGCTCTATCCAAAGGGACTTGACGGATGAATACATGAATAACCTTATCTTATTACCTGTTCAGGTTATACGCATACTTGATAATTACTCTAAAGGGATGGTGATGACGAAGGAAGCATTTTAGAGGTAATTTACCCGCATTTGCTTGGAAGCAGAGTGGGAAACTATTTAGAAAAAAAACACCCTCAGTAGACCTGATTGGGATGCGACCACCAATCTCCCCGTCAGCAACAAGACAGTCTTTTGTTAGAGTGACGCCTTAGACCGTTCGGTCACTGAAGCGGATTACGTGAAAGTAGATCTAGTAACATCTCTAGCTGTTAGTTAAGGCCCTTCCTATGAAAATTGGACTTTACATAACTACTATACACAAAACAAATCCATCTACATTAAAAAATTTGCTGTCCACTTTTTGCCTACTCAATTTTATTTGAAAACAAACCAATTTTGGTATAAACGGTGCGGTTTCACTCGCTGGCGTCACTTTATCAGTTAATCGTTGCTTTCCAATACACAAAATATTTTCCATTTTTTATTTGAACGTATTTTTTTAACTGTAGCCTAAAACGCCTCGTTGGTCGAATGGACAAATGACAATACAATTATTTGTGTTGTGACTGTCCTATTAAATACATAATTATATTCACAGAAGATCAATTATACAGTAGCTCCATGGCTTCTTTGTTGCTGACTGGCAGCTCACATCTGACTTCTGACATTCAATATTTAGGTATATACCTAAATTTTTAATGTCAGAAGGTACATCTGCTAAACACATGTTTTTTCATATCATCTGGTTCGGCGTAGGGATACATAATTTGGTCTGGTAACTTTTTAAAGCTATCAGTCAGCACCAAAGAAGCCATGGGGCTACTGTACGCTCCTATACCAGTTACCTTCCATTTACCGGGAATTTAGCTCTTAATTATTATCATCACCGCGTCTTACTACCCGTTCGGGTTGTACGCACTTAAGTTAATATGTAATGGTTGGGTGAGTGTGAAATGAAATGGAGGACCTACATTTTAACGTGGAATCCGAACCACGGTGGAGGCCTGCCATTCCCCCACATTCACAAGTTGTGATTATTTAGCTCTTAATTATCAACCAAAATATGTGGATTTTTGGACTTTTCCTTGTGAAAAATTTCAACTTTTAAGGACGTTGCTTACCTGTGACGTGACGACAGGTGAATATAATATTTATTTGGTGACCTGGTGGTCTAGGGGTAAGGTGTCAGACTTCTATGCTGGCGGCCGGGGTTCAATCCTCGGTCCCGGCAAAGATTTATCTGATTACCAAACCCTTCCTTCACCTCTGACAAGACATCTTGTGAATGTGGGGAATGCCAGGCCTCCACCGTGGTTCGGATTCCACGTTAAACTGTAGGTCCTTCATTTCATCTCACAATCACCCTACCATTACACATTAGCGTAAGTGCGTATAACCCGAATGGGTAGTAAGACGCGGTGCTAATAATAATAATAATAATAATAATAATAATAATAATAATAATATAATATTTACTATGTTAGTGAATATACATTTTACTCAGCGAGTTCTTAAGATATTACGTTGAAACAAATATCATAAATTCTTAAGTTATTTGATTATTTAGGTTATTTGGTTTATTCACGGAAATGGCTTGCAGGAGATCTTCCGCCCGGATGTAGATTAAAAAATTCCGTGGAAACAAATGTCTATATAGAATAGGAAACAAGAGAAATGAAATTTTAAAAAGTAAGTCAATGTTTTCAAGGCGCAAATAGTATAGTGTGTGTGTGTTAGTGAGTGAACTCGTCAGATAAACACGATTCCTCTCAGGGTGGACTACTCATTTTCTCTTTCTATATAGTACATTGGCGTCCAAGAATGATAGTACTTAGAGTACTTACAGTAGCCCCATGGCTTCTTTGGTGCTGAGTGACAGCTGACGGCTTTGAAAAGTTACCAGACCAAATTATGTATCCCTACGCCGAACCAAATGATGTGCAAAAACATTGTGTTTAGCAGCTGTCACTTCTGACAGTTAAAATTTAGGTAAATACCTAAATGTTGACTGTCAGAAGTCAGCTGTGAGCTGTCAGTCAGCACCAAAGTAGCCATGGGGCTGCTGTAGGTGTGTCAAGCTAAGATGCAACCGCTTCGCAAAATAGCTACGAAATATTCAAGTAGGCAACGTCGTTAAACAGTGCAGTCTTCATTACAGTAAACACCAATCTCGTGCACTGTTCTAGGTTTGGTCAATACTTGACCTAAGCGCAACATCTGATGATTGGGAATATCTCAGCCACCTAGAACACCTTTAAGAAAGACAGTAACTAACCTATTAACACAATAATTAACAACATACCTCTATCGGCTGGATTGGGAGAAGAGCTGTAGACTACGACTGAACGACTGTAGCTCCGCCTAGTGATGGACACAATTGATTATAATAATACTTAGCACCGTGTCTTACTACCCGTTCGGTTTATATGCTTAAGTACTAAATACGCTAATGGGTTAGGAATGGGCAAGGATAAGTACAGAAGAAGTGTACCCGTATTTGCATTTAGGGAGAGTGGAAAAACTAATTTGAAAAAACCACCCTCACCCGACCGAGATTCAAACCTCGATATCTTTGTCGCCGACAGTGTAGTATACTGCGAGAGTAGTGTGTTAGACCACTCGGCCACCGAAGCGGGTTTATATTACCTTTAAAATTCTTCCTTCCTCATCCTACCTCATTAGAGTAATTATCATAGATCTGTAAAAATCTGAACAGGTAGTAAGACGCGGTGTTGAAAATAAAAAAGACTAACCTGTATATTTTTAAAGTGGCCTCCTCAGCATTTGAATGTTCATTGTGTACCTTCTGATCACACGAGTTGTACTACACCAGATCTAGAGTGTAAACATCCTGTGCTAGAGACCGTCAGTGTTTCCGACCTCCGAGCACGCTAACCGCGTTGGGACAGGTGTATAAAGAGGAGGGAGGTCAGGTAGCGCGGACCACACCCGGATGTCGTCTGTTAGCACACGGCCCGGTAATGTTTGCAGGCGCGCCAGATGATGATGGTAGTTAGAGCCGCTTGGTACTAGTCGCTCGCCTTGCGCCCAACAGATCACAATCACCTAGTGTCGTCTGTCGTGATTACGGGGTGTCAGTAGTGGCGTTGTCAATCGTCCGTCGTCGTGCGCGTGTGTGTGTGTGAGTGTGTGTTGACAAGTGTCAGTGCGTGCAGTGAAGGATACAGTTGACCTAAGAGATGGGGCAAGGACAGTCGGCGCCTCACCAGCCCTTGGATAGGGTAGGAGGACATAGAAAATCACTCAGGCATACCAAGGTACGTAATATACATATACCTTGATTTTCTCACGAATGGACATTTGAAGCACCTTTTAAAAAAGTATACAAACTTTTTTTGCAGTAAGCATTGGTAATATTTTACTATATTATTCGTATTATTATATAGGTATTGATAATATCTATCAAAAGTGATAGGGACAGATCACATAACTTGACGTATGAATACGTTAAAGCTAATAAATAATAATAATAAATAATAATAATATATAACAACTTTTTTCAGCTATGTCATATATGTCCGTTCGTAAGAAAATTGATATTTGTTTAAAAGTGGTAAGGCACAGCCTTTATTAAGACTTACCAAGCAAGTTTGGAACTATTTTAAGCATTTTAATTAATTTCAGTCTATGTTAACTATTTGTATTCTATGGATTAACAAATTTTGTTCTTTAATAAACGTTGTTGAATATATTTTTTGACATTTTCACTGTCATTAAAACTATGTGATTTTAACCCGCCTCGATGGCGTAGTTAGCTAACGCGCTAGTTTCGTGTTTAGCTAGACTACCGAGGACGGGTAGATCAAGTTTGAATCTCGCTTAGGTGAGCTGGGGTGGTTTTTCCTGAATGGTTTTCTACTCTCCCTTCACGCAAATGCGGGTTCACTTAATCTATATTTAACCTTCCCGATTCCTAACCCATTTGCGTAATTAGTACTTAAGCGTATCACCTTAACGGGTAGTAAGGCGCGTTGCTAGGTATTTTTATTATTAACTATAATTTTAATGTATTTTTTTGAAGGTTTATTAAGTTTTTTCTAATAATTATTGTTGAAGCTTCAAAAAAAACTGTTGGTACGTTTATACATCAGTTGAAATATTATATAGATCATAAATACATGATTGATACGCGCCTGTAACACAATAAAAACCTGGAAAAGTTGGGGAATTTCAAAACCTAAAAAAAAAAAAAGTATCAGCCTTGAATTGGTGTACCTAGGAAAAATAAATCAAAACTTGCTTGAACAGTCTTAATAAAGGAATTCCAATAGAAAACTATTTATTAAACAAAGAACTTGTTAAGTGTAAACACAGATTTTTATAGGAAGTCCACTTTTTTACCACCAACATTCATTAGAAGTCACTAACTTTGGAAATATGTTTTGTTGGGTTTATCAAAAGCTTCCAATAATACTTGCTTTTGGATTACTCTATAATTTCTCTTTGAGTTATAAATTAAACGTACTAATAGTGTAAGTATAATTTATTGTAGGCCTTATAATTTTCCCCGTCATTATGGCAACATAAGTTTCCAGTGTACAAAAAATGGACTTACTCTTAAAATTAGACTGTAGCTTGCTTTTTCCTGATCCATGCTTTTCTTCCTTCACCTCTGACAAGATATCTTGTGAATGTGTGGAATGCCAGGCCTCCACCGTGGTTCGAATTCCACGTTAAACTGTAGGTCCTTCATTTCATCTCACAATCACCCTACCATTACACATTAGCGTAAGTGCGTATAACCCGAATGGGTAGTAAGACGCGGTGCTAATAATAATAATAATAATAATAATAATAATATTGCTTATCTGAAATATATTTATAGGGGAAAGTCCAGTGGTGTATTTGGATACGGAAGGGGGACGGTGGGGGGAGGATGAAATGTGAGGCCCATAAGCGGGCTCTAACGACCGAGCTGCCGACGCCGTTAGCGATGTTAATGCCAACATTTGCGGATAGAGGGTGCCATGTGGTCGGCACAATTGAACCATCAAGCCTTTAATGTCAGTTTTCTAGACCGGAGCTGATACGTCTTTATTCAAGTATCTCCTCATTTGTCCTCAGGAGGCTGTTCCAGACCCACTGCTTCACAGATAAATCTCTTTGTGCTGTAGATCGAACCCGGGACTTCTGGATATAGATACAGGACCACTAGGCGGTCGATATGATTCTTAAAAAACTGTTTATTCATTGTAGGTCGGTAATCAGTTTTTTTCTAATTGGTGTTGCAAATATTAATAATATTGCGCGTCTTGGCTACAACATTCGTAGCCCAGTAGTGGAAAGATTAGTCAGTATTAACGTACTGGTGCCCAGGGTACTCCTGAATCTACTGATAGTACATGCTTTCCGTGGATTTTCTTTTCGTGTTCCGATGAGGTGGCGGGATGATGAGAGTGAATATGAGGCTATGGAACCGGTGGAAACACTTAAGGCCATTGGGGTAATTCTCCTCTCGGGAAAATACCCAAGGTACCAGCCGGGAATCGATCCTGGGACTCCTAAGCTCATAGGCAGGTGCACTGACCACCACACCACGGAGCCGGTTTGTGTTTCAAATTATTATGGGCCTAACTATACCCTGATTTTGGTTAGAAGAACAGTGGATAAAATTCAAACATATCACTTTTCTGCAAACGTTGATAACATTTTACTTTATTATTTGTGTTTTTTATAGGTATTCATAGTATCAATCAAAGGTGACAGCTGCAGATAATATGACTTGATGTATGAATATATTAAAATTGTTTTGATAGCTTTAGTAACTAACTTCTACTGTTCTTCATACTTTAAATACTATTCTGCTATTGTGTGAATTTCATGCGCCACTCTGCTCTCTATTTTCGACGAACGTGTGATTTGAATTCAAGGTCACAATGCAATGACTTCTGATTCCATGACATCACCTGTAACCATGTCATTGTAAGCTGGTGCTATGCGGGTAGTATCACAAGAGAGTTTGCAGTTCGGCCTTGTGTACTCATCTCATTCGTGTTCACCCATATGGAGATAAACACTTTCCGGTTAAATTTTCCTCCTTGGTGGCTTGTGGCCTACTGTGTTGTTGAAGGTGCAGGGTTGGGGGAGGCGGCACTCAGAGATTCTTTTAATTTTTTTTTTAGAACAGCTTTTTACTACCCTTTTGGGTTTATACGCTTGTGTACTAATTACGCTAATGGTTGCAGGGAATTTTGCAAGATCTAGTAAAAAAAAAACTGGAATATTTTTTAATGTAAAATATTTAACTGAAAGCTTAAAATAGTAGGTCTTTGGATGGAAGAAAAAGTTAACAGAAGAATTAAGTCGATTGGCCTTTTTCATTTGGTGTTGAAATGCAGAGCCATAGGAACAAACTGTTATCTTCAAGAATTTTTATTGTTTTGCAATTTTATTTTCTGAAACGGTTTGTTCAAGAATAGAAGCGTGTTGATTAAGTTATACTTTTTATATACACACCTCCTTTATGAAACTTAACACTGATCAAATATAAATAATTTAACATTTTTCAATAGAAAACTGCTGGCTTCATAACAAAAATTAAGAAAATGTAACAATTAGTAAACATCAATACATTATCTAAGAATGGGTGTTGAAAGTATTAACATAAGAATTTAACTCGTTCTCGAGAAAACTGATATTTCCAAACGTATGATTTTTCCGCAAGACCCGTCCGGTAGCTAATGCCATCTACGGTTTCCGTGATCCATATATTATTGTTGGCGTGGAAGGATACTTTGGTCAGTTGTGAAGCCAGTTTTAGACTTGCATTCGACAGGGCCAAGGCATTAAGCATGCTGTTTCAAACACATCTTATTACCCCTTGAACAACGGTTGTGAATCTATAGAATATCTATTTGCCCATCAAGTCTTAAACCATCCTGTTTTAAACATAATTAATATTCACTCTTAATCAGTTTGGTGAAATATGAAACGTTATTACTCTTTTCTTCAATCTAAGTTGTCTGGAAAAATAGGAACTCCTGTAAAAATTTGGACAGCACAGGGAACTGCATAGTAAATAAATAATGGCAACCTTGTAGTTTTATTAATTACATGTTTTAAATTGCGAACTATATTTTTAATCGTGATATTATACACTCTAGATTTCAAGTGTTGTATAATTATTAGGAATGTGCATTTGAGTAAGCCTCTCTATTTTTAACAACACTGCTAAACTTATAAACGCATAAATTACAACCCTTCTCCCTTAAGTTGGGGATCTAGGGAAGGCGAGAAAATACCAGTCCTTTTGCAGTTTTTATATCAACACTTTTTTTGTCAGAATAAATCAAATACTGCTTCAGTACCAAAATTTGAATTTTTTTTCACAGGTTGATATCAACATTTAAAAAAAAATATTTGTCAAGAGTCTTGTAATTAAATGACAATTTTTTCCTCTTCATTAAAAAAAATTGTTATTGTACTTTTATCTAGTACCATACACACCCAAATTAACTCGTATGATTTAATATAACACCAGTCACACTATAGGGGAGAGTTTTATTAATACTAATTGTTCGGTATATAACCCAGTAAAGAGATCATTTTCATGACATAAATACTAAAATTTGGAACATAGGCCTAAATATAAACTGAACATGTTATATTTTAAAAATATATATATTTATACACGTAAACACACCCCTACACAAACTGGGATCTACCGTAACAAACAGCGTATAACCCGAACGGGTAGTAAGACACAGTGCTAAAACAAACCGTTGATAAATATTGCGCGTGTCGGGGACTCGGGAGCGCTAGCCAAATGTCTTCAGACTCCGCCCCCTTATGTAAACATACTGTGCGGTTATTCTAGCCGAGGCTATAGCCTCCATGTGCAGTGACGTTTACTGAGGTTTCTTCGGGAGATGGGCAGAACTGTTCGCTGTTGGGGATATTTCAATTGTTAAGTTGTTCGTGAACATAGAACTATAAGCCAACCAATAATTTCGCGGGACGGGGAGGAGGGGGGGCTTGGTGGGCACATCCTCCAATTGCCGGAGGCTAGAAAAATTTCTAAATGATAAAAGTTCTAGAAGCTATTGAAGTGTTTTTTTTTATGGCAACATAGCCCCTTAATTTTGATATTGTTTGAACCATAAATATAGCCATATATATTTTTTTTCATAAAATTTCGGGGGGTGGGGGTTGAAACCCCCCCCGATTACGACCTTGACTACAATAATAATAATTAATAATAATATATGATTGTAATAATCAATTGTGGAAAGTCAGCCTAATCAATGTGACAGATAACCCATGGGGACGGCCGAATGTACTAATCGTACATCCTTTTCGTGGAGGCACTTTCCATGTCTCGATGATACGAGGGGATGGATTCAATGAAGATTTTAAACTACCCAAGACTAATTAATCTAACCCTCGGGACCATGGGAATTATTCCCCTTTCAAGAAAATTTCCCCGGTACCAGCCGGAAATCGAACACGGGACATCCAGGTAAACCGCTCACCACCATACCACTAGGCCGGTTAATTACATCACTGCCATTGATATTACTTAATATTATATTAATATTAGAGCAGTGGTGATTATTGCTTGTAGTTTATATCAACCAGGATAAAGCCAAATGAAAATGTTCAGCTTCTTTCTATGCCACTTCATTTCTGTGACCTAGATCGGTCGAAGAATCACGATTGTTGGCTGTCGCGACACCCCGTAGTTCACTTTGAACTAGAACACTCGGAGAAGGTAAACTAGTCCATTGGGAGGAATCGTTCAATTAGAACTATTAGCTCTTCAACGACACATCTCGAGTTTGTTCAAACACTCTTTTGTTCTCGAAATAACTAGGCTACACGGAATCGCTTCGACCCGACTTTATTAAAGATCTTGCCCCGAAAATATCTAGTTCCTAAAAACACCTATCCCTACCATGATCTTACTATACTGAGCCTTTCCTAAGTTTTGTGGGAAACACGACTGCCAAACTCTATGTCGTTAATTTATCACTTAGTAAAAGGGAACCAACTAAATCTCGCAACGATAAGTGTTTTACCGTGGCGGAATTTGAATCCTGACCCCTTAAATACTAGGTAGTTACGCAACCGAATGTCAAGCCAAAGTGTCTAGGTTAAGTTAGTAAAATCTGGTTATGTAGTTTAACCAAACAAAAAAGTGCCCGACTCTGACCCGGCAGGTGTACACTCTAGCTTGATTCCGGTCGACTGCACCAATTATTAGAAAATTATGATCGCTTAGTTTACCACATTTAACGCATTCGTTTCGATTCTTATAACGATTTTCATTTATTTATTTACGTATGATTGCTTCTCAGTAGCCATCCGTGACGTAAATCCTTAATAAAGTTGTTGATCCAACATCCACGGAGCACTACAAACTTATGGGTCGGTACTCTAAGGAAATATAAATCTGTTGAAGCGACCCCTCGGTCAGCTAGAAAGTATCAATCACTGTCAGGCCACACCACACGGCTTAAAATTCAACGTCCTTTATAGTTTACTGAAACTACTGCTTTATTTTATATAAACTATCCTTTCGAACTCTATTTACAACCATCCTTTTTTTATATTAATAAAAAAAAAGAGGAAAGAAAACTACGGTACTTCTCATCAAGGTAAATAGGAAAGCTCGCGGCTAGTTTCAAATATCTTAAAATTTTATTTTGTGAGTCTATAAAAAAAACTGTTTTTAGAGGAAGGCTAAATATAGAGCCTTTTTCATCAAGCCTAGTTTCATAGATTCATAAATATGATTAGAATGTCGTTGAAAATGAGCTGGACGTCTACGCAGCAATTTCTCGCTTACTGTGACGGCCCCCTTAATGTGGAATCTTATGGACTACGGACAAGGATTATGTAGACAGACCACTAAGGAATCGGTCTTTTCTTAACAGATACAGACCTTACGGGGAATCTGTTTGAGTGTCGCTGAATGTTGGCCCATGATGCATTGCAACGCAAACTTAAAACAGCTGATTATCAAAATATTGTATTTTCTAGTATATAGACGTATCTTTTAGATAATTCTCCTGATGGATGTTTTCAAACTTTAACGCTGTGTCGTGGCACAATCTAATAAAATGGCCAACGAAGCTGTCTTCTTTTTTTTTCTGACTGTACAGCAAATGCGTTGTCATTTGCGCATGCGCACTGATTTGAGATGGCTTTTTTCTGAGATTTGATTGGTTCTCGGTGTCGAACATCTCCGGCAAAGCGGACTAAGTAAATATGAGTTGAACTTTAGCAGAACAGCTCGCTCTGATAAGGTGGAAATATTTTGATTGGCTTAGAGTTCGTCACGTGACCACACGTTTCTGTTCTGCGCTTGTTTTTTGGTGGATATGTGAATTCACGGAGGTAGTATTTAGGTACTTGGCCGAATGGGGGTAGGAAGTTACAAAGGTTACCGAAGCTACTTTGATGTACTACATCAAATCACACGTTCATCAACTAATATCAATGTGGATAAAATAATATAGTCAATTTTATCATCTCGCTTCCATCGCAATTTCACTATATAAATTATTATTATTAGCACCGCGTCTTACTACCCGTTCGGGTTATACGCACTTACGCTAATGTGTAATGGTAGGGTGATTGTGAGATGAAATGAAGGACCTACAGTTTAACGTGGAATCCGAACCACGGTGGAGGCCTGGCATTCCCCACATTCACACTATATAAATAAAGTGAGATTAAGGTAAAATAAACTTTTATAAAATACAAACACATTTTCTTGTGGCCAGCATTGATAACATTTTACTTTATTATTATTATTTTATAGGTTTTGATAATATCTATCGTTAGTGACAGCTGCAGATCACATTATTTGAAACATGGATTTTTTTAACACCGCGTCTTACTAACCGTTTGAGTTATACGCATATGCACTAATTACTCTAATACGTTAGGGACGAGGATGGTTGAATTGAGATAAATGAACCCGCATTTGATTAGAGGTGTATTGGAAAACCATTTAGGAAAAAAACCACCCACAGTACACCCTACCGGGATCGAACCTCTATCTTCCCGTCATCGACAGTCTGGTCTCTTGTGTGAGTGATACCTTAAGACGATGGATCACGATTATAATATTAAAATTATATTTTATTAAATCTTGTGTCTAATAAAGTTCCTTCGTATCTTAATCAGGACTGTACCTGATATAATTTTGAAGACTTGTATTTCCCAACAGTATGTCCTCCTCGCCACGCGAGATGTTTCCCGAGTGTTTGTCCGTGGGTTGCCAGAAACCAGTTTCACTACTCTAGAGAGTCGCATACTCAAGGTTAAGTCAGCTTATTTTATTTTTAAGGGGGAGCTTACTCTTTACCACCTTTTTAGGAACCTAAAACACTGAATGAAACTCAAGTATTTGTTTGATATGTGGACCAACTAGGAGATCGAGTAAACCTATCTAAATGTTATATTCTGCGTTCTTAACTCGACAACAAAAATTGGAATCAATTTAATAGCTTTTCTCGTTAAAATGATTATGTATATATTTTTTTAATAGGGCAAAACAATTTCTTTGGTCTCGGTTCTAAGTACAATACATAAATAAAGCACCACGATGTGACGCCTGGTTCAAGCTGTGTTATCTACCTAAATTAGGTAATAACCGTTTTGGGTGGGGGAGGGGGGGAGACGGACCCTTAAAGGTCAAGTTTATTCTGTTTATTTCACTCCAGTTCGCGTGTTTTCCCCACTTGATAACAAATCAGTTTTTGGTTCACGCGATGTTTCCGCAATATGTGCTGACCTATTTTATTAATCGAAATCGCGATGGGCTTAACCCTCTCTCCCCTCCAACCTTATGCTTGTCGGTAGTACGTCTGCCTTCTAAGTTAAAAGTATCAGGTTTGATTCCCGCCATAGTTTGACATGTTATCCTTTGTGAAATCGAGTTTTTTCATTTCTTAATTTTAAATCGACAGACAGACTGGACGTTTTGTCTACTCTTTAGTTAAGCTAGTTTGTAGATATTGTTCTGGTATAATCAGTTCTCTAAGTAAGTGCACGTTGAATACCTTTAGTAATAATAATATTAATAATACTGGCAATTAACACATAATCACATGATGGCTACAAACAGGGGAAAGTCGGGGAATTTTTCGATGTCAGGGAATTGAATTAAAAATACGGAAAATTAAGGAATGTTAATAAATACCTCTCTATTAATTTCGCACCTAAACTCTAAAACAACCGGCTTCAGTGGTCGCATATTCTCGTGCTAGACTAGACTGCCGATGACAGGGAGATCAGGTTCGAATCCCGGTCGGGTGTAGTGAAAGGGGGTTTAAAATATTCACTCTCCCTCCACGCAAATACTGATGCACTTCCTACAAATATAACCTTACTAGCTAATCCCTCAAGCCATTAGCGTAATTAGCTTGGTAGTAAAACGTAGTACTAAAAATAAATTTAAAAATTGCTTAAAAATGGCATTCTTCTAACTTGAGATGGTTTTAGAGCTTTTGTTTTTTATGCCACAAATAGTATCTGAAACATTTAGTACTAAAACATATTATACAAATTTTGATGTTCAGTAGCTAGGATTTAAAAATATATCTGTGATACAAGTAGTAAATGGAATGGTCATTCCCCAAATAAAACTGGGAAAGGGTTAGTTAAGTTTGTAAAAATGTTCTCTGTAAAACCTGGAAAAAGTCAGGGATTTGTATAAAATAATCATTCTTATAGCCAGCATGAAAGAGTGTCACGTATTATCTGCCCCTAAAACCACACTTCAAGAGACCTCGAAAACGCCCCTTAGACGCAAGCGCGGATTCAGGTGGGGACGGGGGTGTCAAAGGGTCAGTGGACCCCCCTGTGAAAGTTAGAAAATCAATACAAAAAACAAAATTAAAGTTTAAATTTTAGAAAGAAAATACAACCCAAATATATAATACAATTTTTTAATTTTTTTTACGCGCAGACACCTCTTAAGCCGGGTCCACACGTGCATTATTTGTCCATGATTAATCAATAATAGAGATGACTCACGCAAGTGTGGAAAAAATAATCGTTTTCATGTACTAATATTTGTCGTGCAGAGCGAGTAACGAACATTGTTCCGCATAGAGACGGTAGACTATCACACACCAAAGAGGACTAATAATCTCCTGAGAGCAGTTCATCCACGAATACAGAATATAGATTATGTGTGGACAGCAGGAGCGGTGGAACTGTGGGGGACTCTGTACTAGAAATAATTTGTCCTTCCCTGAAATAAAGGCACCCCCTAGATTTATTTAAAATCCCCTGATATTATCGAATATGAAGCTGAAAAATGTCCTTAAATCAAACTCCAAATGACTTCTAGATACATTATATTGTCGAAAATTTGCCGGGAAGAGCGCTTCAAATAATTACTAGACTAGAGGCATCTAAATGGCACAAAAAGTCAGGGAGGACAACTCCAAATAGCTTCTAGATGCATGTCATTTTGAAGAATCTTTAGGCGAAGACCACCCCAAATAGCGTAGTTTCTAATATAATTGAATTTTAAAAATTTTGTCGGTGGAAAACAACTTCAAAGATTATCTTCTAGAGGTATATAACTGTCGTAAAAAATTAAGGTGAGGATCATTCTAAATAGCATCGAGGGGCATCCAAATTTTAGAAATTTCTAGGTGAGGAACACTTTAAATGGCTTATAAAAGAATCTCATTAAAAAAAATTAAGGCGGAGACTACTCGTAGCTTCTAAAGTGAATCATTTTTCAAAAAATTGTTGAGGGAGGGCTACTACAAATATTTTATAAAAACCATCTGATTTTAAGAGGATGACCGTGGTTTAAAACATACATTAGATCAAATAAGAATGAGAAACTATTAAATGGCTTCAAACAGAAATCTAATATTGTAAGTAACTGTTATTTATAATTATGAGCCACCTATGAAGGTGATGTGGATCCTCCCCTGCTTGAACGCCAACTTCGAGGCCACTAAGATTGCAACTAAAATGTGGTATGGTCATTGTCTGGAGATGAAATACTCAACGATCCTGACCCTGGACAAATCTGCCCACAAACTGGGACAAATCAACGCTTATCCCTTGTAATCTAGCTATAAATGTAGGTAATTAATTATCTTCCCTTGTACTTTATAGAGGCCGGTCAAAGCTTATGCTTCTTTGTAATAAAACCATATAGGCCGGTCCCTTGTGATGGATAGAATTATAAATATAGGATATTGCTTATCCTCTCTTGATGTAAAGCTATATAAGCCGGTAAACGCTTATCTTCCCTTGTAGTAGAGTTATAGAAGCCAGTAGATGCTTATTTTCCCTTGTAGTAGAGTTATAGAAGCCAGTAGATGCTTATTTTCCCTTGTAGCAGAGTTATAGAAGCCAGTAGATGCTTATTTTCCCATGTAGTAGAGTTATAGAAACCAGTAGATGCTTATTTTCCCTTGTAGCAGAGTTATAGAAGCCAGTAGATGCTTATTTTCCCTTGTAGCAGAGTTATAGAAGCCAGTAGATGCTTATTTTCCCTTGTAGCAGAGTTATAGAAGCCAGTAGATGCTTATTTTCCCTTGTAGCAGAGTTATAGAAGCCAGTAGATGCTTATTTTCCCTTGTAGTAGAGTTATAGAAGCCAGTAGATGCTTATTTTCCCTTGTAGTAGAGCTATAGAAACTAGTAAATGCTTATTTCCCTTGTGGTAGAGCTATATAAACCAGTAAACGCTTATATTCCCTTGTAGTAGAGCTATAGAAACCGTAAACGCTTATCTTCCCTTCTGGTAGAGTTATAGAAGTCAGTAGATGCTTATCTTCCCTTGTAGTAGAGCTATAAAAGCCAATAGATGCTTATCTTCCCTTGTAGTAGAGCTATAGAAGCCAGTAGATGCTTATTTTCCCTTGTAGCAGAGTTATAGAAGCCAGTAAATGCTTATCTTCGCTTGTAGTAGAGCTATAAAAGCCAATAGATGCTTATCTTCCCTTGTAGTAGAGCTATAGAAACCGTAAACGCTTATCTTCCCTTCTGTAGAGTTATAGAAGTCAGTAGATGCTTATCTTCCCTTGTAGTAGAGCTATAGAATCCAGTAAATGCTCATCTTCCTTTGTAGTAGAGCTATAGAATCCAGTAAACGCTTATCTTCCCTTGTAGTAGAGCTATAGAATCCAGTAAATGCTCATCTTCCTTTGTAGTAGAGCTATAGAATCCAGTAAATGCTCATCTTCTTTTGTAGTAAAGCTATAGAATCCAGTAAACGCTTATTTTCCCTTGTAGTAGAGCTATAGAAGCCAGTAAACGCTTATCTTCCTTGTAGTAGAGCTATAGAAGCCAGTAAACGCTTATCTTCCCTTCTGGTAAAGTTATAGAAGTCAGTAAACGCTTATCTTCCCTTCTGGTAGAGTTATAGAAGTCAGTAAACGCTTATCTTCCCTTGTAGAGTTATAGAAGCCGAGTAAACGCTTATCTTCCTTGTAAGTAGAGCTATAGAAACCAGTAAATGCTTATCTTCCCTTGTAGTAGAGCTATAGAAACCAGTAAATGCTTATCTTCCCTTGTAGTAGAGCTATAGAAATCAGTAAACGCTTATCTTTCCTTGTAGTAGAGCTATAGAAACCAGTAAATGCTTATCTTCCCTTGTAGTAGAGCTATAGAAACCAGTAAATGCTTATCTTCCCTTGTAGTAGAGCTATAGAAACCAGTAAACGTTTATCTTCCCTTGAAATGGCAATAGAGGACGGTCAATGCTAGGTGTATTTTATTTTGTACACTATTTGTCCATTCTTCAAATCAATTTATGGAGACTTTTCTCCCCTCACTTGTAACAATAATCCCAGGTTTTAGACGCCTTGGTTTGTAGTAAAAGTGAGTTTTAGGGAGGGAGAGGGTCCTCGGGGGCTCAGTGTACGCAATGATGAGGTCACGTTAATTCGGTTATATGCCCCTTGAGCCTCGCGTCTTTTCGGGCGTGGCATTTGCCGTCTGGGTCCACCGCCATCTCGACAACTTCCGCAACCGGTAGAGAATGTTTGACATTGAATGACGTCAGATTATTCATGTTAGTTATTCGTAAACTTATACTAGTAGAGGTAGATATACCATATTCGTACAGGAATACAGTTTCGTTGTTGACAGTTTGCGTGAGTCGCGGCAAAAAAAACATTATTACCCTAATAGATTTAGATGGAATATATTCACTATTTAAACGTCTATAAAATCCCGAATTCTAACAATAAAAAATAAATACAATATTTGTCGATGTTAGCTATCCTACCTCAACCTCAAAGTCTTGACTTTACTCTCTAGTGCGATTTTTTAAGAAATGAGATTTATGTTAATGATGATATTATACCAAATATTGCCATTATCTGTGCAATAATAACCCATGGGCACAGACAAGGAAAGAACAGATTAACAACCGCTAGGTTAAACGTGTTGCGCTCCTTTTCGAAGCTTTACTCCTTCAACGTTAGGATCGCTAGGTGCGACCGACCACCAGTGACTACAGAGCAATCAAGTATACATGACCTACATTTGTTAGTACTTTTATTTTCTTCGTGGTATTTCTTCTGTTTCATATTGTTCCAAACCTTTTAAAAAATAATAATTTGGGATAAATACTTTGTTCAAATTTATCAGTTCATAAAGCCAGGTATTATCAATGTTGACCTACTTTAACTCTGTGCACACATAAATGAAACAGAACACTAGTACTTAATTAATTATTATATAGTTTTATAATAGGAACACAACCTTTAAAAGGCTGTTATCGGTAAAATACCTTTAGATTTTTTTTTCTCAGAAAACAATTTACTAATGGATATGAAAAACTCTTCATATATACATTTGGAACATCTTTAGAGCCATATTCTGAAAACTTTAAATTAAATATAGATTAGTCATCACTAAACTAACCTCAATATGTCGGTTTTTTAAGAAAATTAAAACTATATTTTTATTAATCACGTAAAACCAGATAACCATTTTGAATAAAATAGTTAAGAGCCATTTTCGAAAAACTTCGAATTTCCTAAAATTAGCTATCAGTAAACTTCATCTAATTTTAAGGGGAAAATTCAAAATCATGATATGCCTCGAAGTGTGATCATATAAAATATAAATATCAAAGTTTGAATTAAATATATTATTCTTTACAGCAGTAGCCCAGGTAAAGACAAATATAAATAGGGGATGGTCAAAGTGGCCAAGTAATAAATAGAAAATAGATTCGTTATAGATCGTTCAAACCTAGTAGGCCTACCTACCAGAGGTTGTGATAAAAATGACTTATTTTTAGAGTACTATATGCGTTTGATTCGCGCTTAGTGGACTTGGTTCAAAGTCGCAGATTCCAAGCACACATCAATTAATCAATTATAGTCAATGTGTTTCCTATTGAACCATATCTGGCAATTTAAATTTTACACAACTTACTTTAAAGACTTTGCCTACTTGGAGATTTTGAAGTTATTTTCCGAAGCAGGTTGCATCTTAACTTGACACACCTAAGCACTAGTACTAGTACTATTATAATTAATAATAATAATTATTATTATTATTAGCACCACGTCTTACTACCCGCTTGGGTTTTACGCACTTACGCTAATTGTGTTAATGGTAGGGTGATTGTGAGATGAAATGGAGGACCTACAGTTAACGTGGAATCCGAACCACGGTGGAGGCCTGGCATTCTTCACATTCACAAGTTGTGATTAATACACGTCTTGTCAGAGGTGAAGGAAGGGTTTGGTAATCAGATAGATCTGTGTTGGGAGCAAGGATTGAACCCCGGACCCTAGCACAGAAGTCCGACACCTTACCCCTAGACCACTATCATACTTGGACGCCAATGTACTAAATAGAGAGGGAAGAAAATGAGTAGTTAACCCTGAGAGTAATCTTGTTTATCTACTGATAACATTTCCCCTCTTCCTCTTACGGGTTTACACAGTCACTATACTGTTTGCGCTTTGAAAACTTGCTTTTTAAAATTACCTTTGTCTTGTCTCCTATTCTAGATAGACATTTGTTTCCGCGGACTTTTTTTAACCTACATCCTGGCAGCAGGTCTCCTACAGGCCATTTCCGTGAATAAACCAAATAGCCTGAGTTGTAAATGATTTATAAAAAATACGTGTACAAAAAAAAACTATTTAAAGATAAAAATAATCTTTTATGACACTGTAGGACTATTTTTGGAATCAATTAAGAATTTGTGTGTTTTGTTCCAACGTTTTGCCTTTAAAACTCGCTGTAAAAAAACGCAAATTCACCAACAGGGGAGAATCCTATCTTAACCTAGGACGGGGAGATCGAGGTTCGAATCTCGGTCGGGTGAACTGGGGGTGGTTTTTTCCTAAATGGTTTTCCACTCTCCCTCCACGCAAATGCGGGTTCACTTACTCTAATTCAACCTTCCCAATTCCTAATCCATTAGCGTAGTTAGTACTTAAAGCGTATAACCCGAACGGGTAGTAAGACGCGGTGCTATTTATTATTATTATTATTATTATTATTATCTTAACCTGCCGTGACGTCAAAGGTAGGCAGCGGCCTCCATGTAATCGGATGTAAGTAACTGAGAAATATGACTAATAATAAATAAAGTTACCGATATAGACAACGGCAAAATTAATATCGTTATGTCAAAAGCCATAAAAATAGATCTAGTGCATTATATGTCATAATTGTCAGATAAAGTTAATTTATTTAGTCACATGAACATTGATATTGCCGCAAACGCCATAGGATTTTATTTTACTTTTTTTTTTAGATATTAAAATGACCATCAAAAGTTTTTCCGGTGACATTAATGTGCTCAAGATTATGAATCGAAGCATTGGGCGTTTTAAAACGAGTAGTTGTCATCTCATGGAGCTAAGAGGGCAATTGACCCCGCCCCCTTCTTAAGGGCTTGTAAAATATTATGGTTGGATGAGTGCAGGCATAAATCATTATAAAGAAAGGTGGTTTAACATAAAACCTTACAACGTTTGGTTAATTTATTGATAACATGTACGGTTTTTACTACTTTAAAAAGTCAAACTCATTTCAATGAACTTAAGGTTTCGTCGTAAAATAAGGTATTGATTACTCTCGCTATTGATGCTGTTGGAGATATGCCGCTGTTACACCACGCGTCACATGGACAACACCTTGGCTTGAAGGTCATCTCTGCTGTACTGACAGAGTGGGGTGGGAGGAGAAGTTTCTTCGCTTGTGCGCAGGCGCGAGTTGGCCCGGCTCGGCACGGTCCGGTTCCGTCTGAGACAACGAGAAACGAAAGTATCATGGAGCAGACATAGGAAGCGCAGGGGAAAAAAAAATATATACATGAGAGCTCGGACAGCTTCCTTTGCTTTGTTACGCTATCGCGATGTTACCAGTCAAAATATTAACATAAAGTGTGGGTTGCTAAACACAACCGTATGTGAGTGGCCTTGATGAAACGGTTGTTTTCCCTTTAAAATACTGTGTTAGTCCATCACAGGTGTTGCTCGTGAATGTGTCCTAATTCGCACCGTTGTATTTCAGCCAAGGAACTGTGGTACCGGGTTAGTGCCCTCGTGTTTCGTCAACTTGACGCCTGACGTGCGAAATATCAATCTTTTAATTATTTGGTGACTATGAGATTAGTTTGATAGTGAATTGAAGTCATTTAGCGGAAATTTGCTCGATTAACATAATTTAAAAACAACTAGAAACATAAGTGTTTCGGGTAAAGTGACACGGACGTTACGGGGGGACAGGTGCTTTTAAAAAAAAGTAAGTGGTAGTGATTTGTTCTGTATTACGGCATTTTGATGTGAAAATGCATTATTCATAATGGGATAACTTCCATGGAAAGTGCCTTGAAGAAATTGTTAAATATTGAACGTTTGAAAACAGCTGTTTGCAGGTAGGCCTAGGATATTTTAATTAAGTATCTTGTGACTAAACTATTTTTAAAGAGATTTTGTTTACGGACCTCTCTTAACCTGGACAACCTATATATATATATGTATACACACAATACTGGGCCTATGTATCAAAAAGGACGTATAAACTTACCTAATTTTAAACAAGTATAATATTTCGATTTTATTGTAGCTACTGTTCGTTAAAATAAAATCTTTGAGATGAGATAAATTTTCTTTTTAAAACCCTTCCGCTTTTAAAAATAAAATCAAGTGTTACCAACTTTTCGGATTGGTAGCCTCTTTTTCACTAAATTAGTCCTGGAGGACTAAATATACGCTTGTATACACACCGGTACTAAGAAATATGTCCAAAACGATAATATATTATTAGCACCAGGCCATAGATTCATAACTTCTATGTTTCGTAAACTAATGTTTATCAAAACCTTTCTTGAGAACGTTCAACATGGTGCTTGCTATATTGTCAAAATAGTAATTGTTGATCCACACGATTACCCATGTACAGTCTTAATTTTCATATCAAGAGCCTTCCTTATCTAACAGATATAACAGTTACTAGATCTACTTTTATGTATTCATACGCCAGGTCGTGTAATCTGCAGCTGTCAATTTTGATAGATGTTGCCAATACCTATAAAATAAGACTAATAACATACCTAAGTGAAATGTAATTAAGTTTGGCAGCGAAAAAATATGTTTGTGTATTTTTTAAATTGGACTGTTGTGCACTGGAATAATGTCTTGGCGCAAAAAAAAGTAGACTGAATAAATATATATTTTGGATTCAAAGGCTGCATTAGGAATCATGGAAGACACTCTTGTTCACAAACTTATAGACCTCGGACAGAACATGTGGAACTATGTATCAAAAACAAACGGTTTGTGGGAATTGAGTCGTGTTGTCATGAGAAGATATTTTTTTCTTAGCTTACATGATTAAACAAACCTTTATATTTGTGTTGCAGCTGTCATAATTGACTCAATCTGTCACGATGCAGTCAGAGAAAAAAACATTGACATGATGCACAAATACATGAAAGGAAATTTAATTTTTCGAAGTTGAAGTTTTTTTAATAATGATCTAACTATACATGGTTAGTCATATTGCTAATATGAGTAGGTTAGGTCACGTAAAAAAGCTAACAAAATGTAAGATGGATGTGTCTACATTCCAATTTTAATACTGACAGCTAGAAAAGCTACTCACGGTTTCATTCAAGTCGTGTAATCTGTCACCTTTTGTTATTAACAAAGATAAACACTAAACAAATAGTAACATTAACATGTTGACGGTTTTTCCTAAAGGGCTCTTCATATGAAAATTGGACTGTGACATTATTTATTCTTCCAAAGCCTAAAATATAACAAACCTTTCTAAAAAATAAAAGTTAAATATAGAAATTAATAAAATACAAACTGAAGTTATGTGCTTTGATTTAAAAACCTAACTTGTACGGTCACAAAACATAATTGGCGAATGGTCGAAATAATTACAATTGTTTATTTTCATGGTACCTTGGGCCGGTTAAGCTGTCACCTTACGTCTCTCTGGCCAGTGAACGAGGTTGGATCTTTGTGAAAAGGGCCGAACATGTAAATAGAACAAAACAAGACTCTTAACACTGCAGCCAACCTCTTCATCCGAGCATATTGGAACTTATAAGCTTATTACTCCTAGACTACGCATAGACTAGTGCACCTGCGCAGAACTATACTAATAAACAACTCATGCGCAGTCAATCTCTTTGCGTTGTAGGTGACGTCATTTTGGAACCGCGTATTTCAGATTGGTTTTTTAATAATTTTATTTATTTGAGGTATTTTAAGGTGCACTTTTCTGAACCTAGTTATTATATCAGCTAACGAGAATTTCGATGATCAAGAGCTAAAGGTCCTACCAATTTTTCCGGGAAATATATTTTCATGTACTTTACAGCAGGCCTCGCCAACTTTTTTTTTCTCTTCTTCTTCAACACTAACCTCGAGCAACTGCGTCCACTCCCCTCCACAATACCATACACATATTTAAAGAAATTTGCATACAAAGATCAAATACAAAAATACTGTCTACAAAGGACAACAATATTAACATTTTAAGACACTGATACATTTTAAAAACGGGGTTCTTACTAATTAGAAGATTGTTGTTTCGTGTCATCCACTAGGCTTCCAAAATCATAAATAAGTACACTGTGACAGGGCCAGTCACAACGAACCTGCCAATTGCAGATTTGTTAAATTGGAGCAAGTTTTGTCCTCGTTCATTTCAAGTAGGAAAATGCCGGAATTCGCACAGGAGTGAAGCATTTCCCTGCATTTACTATGTTGGTCTTCTTTCGGGAAACATATTTTTAAAGTTCTTCTTATGACCGGAACCACATCGCTGAATTATTATCTCATTTTCAAGAGAAGCTTTATCCATAGCTGTGGCGGCTCGTAACTAAAATTAGTGGGGGTGCTGCTCCAGAAAATATTTAGCCTTTGTTTTAAAATTGTGTAAAAGGAAAAAAGAATGTATGAAAAGAAAATTTATTCAGGAACTTGATAAAATCTTAACAAAAACAACCAAATTTTTTTGCTTACTTTAACTTAAATTGTTACAGTCTCAAGCTTGATCTATTCATTTAAAAATAAATCCATTCTTCTTGTCTTAATTTGCGCAAAAATTTCAATAATTTTCTCCTTGATATCTCGATGACAATTGAGGAAATTTTTCTCCATTGAAAGTACTGCAAGCGCATTTAGTCTTTCTGTTAAATAAAAGAACCGAAATAAAAAAATAATCAAATAGAATAGCTGGAAGCAGAATAATAATCTTATTCTACACTCTTCTAAAAGTCATTCACGAGCTAAGTTTACCTGGATGACAGCTCTAAATGTTACTAGAAGTAATCCCTAATATATCACTACGCCAAACTACATTATCACTTGATACTGTAATGAAAACAGATGGTAATATATTAATCTGATAGTTAACCACAGTAATTTAGGCCAATATTATTTAATATTTATTTGAGGTCGGACACAAAGTTTATTTAGAGTTTTATTCCCCTTTAAAAAATATTAACACCACTTTCACAAAAATTCTAACGAACATAGCTTCAAAATGGCGACTGACGAATCTAAACCATATGATTGAACATAACGGTAAACAAGTTTTTTACAATGATGCAGACACGCAGTTGATGAAAATATTTTATTCAGTTAAATATTTCAAAATACGATAAAATAATCATAAAATCATTTATTGTATGTAAAAAAATGACAACAATTTTCTCTTTTCCAAGTAAATACGATGCCTGTATTAAAAGATATTGATGTGTGCACTATATTACACAAAATCAGTAACGTTCCAAAACGAAAAATAAGTACTTTTAATTATGTTTAAAATATTGTTTCGAGTTGTATAAAAATAAATTATTTAAAAAAATGAAATAGTATGAGAAAACTTAAGCTTACGTTATTTTAAATGTAATATATAACAGGTAATTAAAGATCTTTACATTTATAACAAAACTGTGATCTTTTACAAGTGTTGGCAACCCAAAACCTAAACATATGATTTTCGAACTGTCATCCAGGTAAAAACCTATCGTTAACGGAATATACACTTTATCACATTCAAGAATGTGGTACATGGTTTTTAAGCACAACTCACGCTGAGTAAAAAAAAACCTTCCTTCCACTATCACGCCAGAGCCGGCACTGCGAGAGCAACAATGCTCTCTCTATCTACCTGGCAGTCCCGCCTTCCTCCCCACCCCTTCCTATGTGCGCATGCGCACAACAATCAAACACCACGTCGTTGGCACTGTGAAGCGCACAGTTACATACAAAGATTTTTGTATATTTTTCATAAAATGGGGATGGCTACTGAAGTACTAACATTAAGTTTAAAGAATATATATTGTACTACAAAAATAAAGAAAGAATTAAAGAAAAAAGGACTCGTTATATTAAATATCGATAATATTAAGTATAAATAGGGATAGGGGGTGCTGCAGTTCCGCAGTGCCTATACACGAGCCGCCACCGATCCACAGAGAAGATAATTTCACTTGCGTTAAGTCATGTGATCTGCGGCGCCACTTTTGATATATATATTATCAATGTTAGTAAAATAGTATAACGTTATCAATATTGGTCACATAAAATATATTGTTTTTTTCTAAAAGGCCCTTCCTATGAAATTGTGATCTAATTATTAAATATTAGGCGTGGCCCTAACCTTGATCGGCTATTGAACGTCTTATTAAAGCAAACAGATTGAAAGGGTGACTTTTAATAAATGGTACCACCACCAACCTACAAAGTACACTGAACTGGTGCATTTGACTGAGAATGAACCTTGACCCCTCGTAGCATAGTTGCTCATGCTGACCGCTCCGCTCGCCTTACCCCTTCCTTTTATCTTACGATTGTTTCCACACCGAGCGTGCTACGGTACAAAGTCCAGCCCCACAATCAATAGAGCCTCTATTAGAGTCCACCACTTTGTTCACATACTCGTTATCAAGTGCCCCCCCCCCCCCTGGTTTCAAAACAAAAGACAAACCTCAAATTTCACTATCAGGGTCATATTTTGAATGATTTACAACTCTAAAGGCCTTATGAACCAAAGAGAATGAGTAAATGTGAAGGGTGAGTGAAAAGTGACGTTACGTTACGTTACGTTACGTTACGTTATTTGCTTGCAACTGCGCCGTCTGTGCGAACCTACCCTATTACAGTGATTCTTAACCTCTTATTACTCGCGGCCCCCTAGTTTATACTAACATATTAATCATTAAGATGTATTCTAATATAGTGGCTGTATTTACTGATTCTAAAAACAAACAAGTAAAAATAACAGAAATTAACTTAACTAAATGTATTTAATGGGACCTCTGCTGTTGAACACTTCTCACTAATTGGTCTATTTTGGTTTTAATTGTATTATTTAATGCTATTCGTATGCAGTAATAGATTCCGCTGCTTTTATTTTTGAAGTTATACTTCTTTAGGCGCGTTATGAAAAAATGATGAGAGTGAAATTTTAAGATGCGCGCGCATCACTGTAACACAAAAGTACCAGGTTGAATGAAGCTAAACCGCTCATTAAGTCTCGAAAAATAAAAGCTACCAACAAAATAGAAATAGAACCTCTGTTAGTCGCGCATGTTGGTACGTTCGTCGCCTCTGATCACTGTTTTCATATATATAATATTTATCCACATGTTATTATTGATATAAATTAATATATTATTATTTAACATAACTAATACTAAATATTATTAAATTATTATTGTTAAATATTTATTATTGGTTATTTAATATTTACAAAATAAATAAATAAAATTAATGAAACCTTTAATAAAAATTTTGTGATAAAAATTTTAATCGAACATCAAATTAAAATATTAATTTTTAATATTTATTATTAAATTGAATAAATAATAAATATTTATAAAAAATAAATGAACAAATTGAATGAAAACTTTTTGATAAAAATGAAAAGTGAATATTATTATTATTATTATTATTATTATTATTAGCACCGCGTCTTACTACCCGTTCGGGTTATACGCACTTACGCTAATGTGTAATGGTAGGGTGATAGTGAGATGAAATGAAGCACCTACAGTTTAACGTGGAATCCGAACCACGGTGGAGGCCTGGCATTCCTCACATTCACAAGATGTCTTGTCAGAGGTGAAGGAAGGGTTTAGTAATCAGATAAATCTTTGCCGGGACCGAGGATCGAACCCCGGCCGGCAGCATAGAAGTCTGACACCTTACCCCTAGACCACCATATTAAATTAAGAAAATAATAAATATTTAAAAAATGAATAAACTTAAATTCAATTTATGAATTTATTATTAAATTTATTCATTTACTTTTAAAATATTAAATAATCAATAATAAATATTTAAAATTAAGAATCTTATAATATTTAGTACAAATTATGTCATATATATTTTATTATTTTCTAAATTTTATTTTAAAAAAAATTATATATATATTATTGAATTATTAATTTTCAATTTTAAATATTTATTATTAATTTCTAATATCTAATTCTCTACAATAAATCTTATTCATCAATCTAAGATTCTTTTAGTTTATGTAATGATACCAAAGAAGTATAACTTCTCAGCGTATAACCCTAACGGGTAGTAAGACGCGGTGCTAAATATTATTATTATAACTTCTCACGCGCGTACATAAGTGCACACACCCATTTTTTAAATATTTATCATTGTGAAAAATCCCTTTTCACATAAATAAGTAGAAACAAAGGGCAGCAAATTTTGAGTGGCGATAGTAAACAGTTGGGTATTATTTGTACTATCCGTCCGTGATTTCTGTTATCCGTGCTTCCCCTCCCCTCTATTATCCCGGAAAATCGAGATTCTAGTATACTTACATTCTTACGATCATAAATTTATTTTATCGAGGTCCCGCAAAAAAAAAACTTTCACAGCCCGGTTAAGAATCGCTGCCCTATTAGATTGCAAATCAACGCCACTCACTTCTCACTCAACTTTCACTGGTACTCACTCATTCTCGCGTACTTTTTTAAAATTTATTTAGCACCGCGTCTTACTACCCGTTCGGGTTATACGGTTAAGTACTAATTACGCTAATGGATTAGGAATTGGGAAGGTTTAATTTAGAGGAAGTGAACCCGCATTTGCGTGGAGGGAGAGTTGAAACCATTTAGTAACCCCCCCCCCCCCTCCCGTTCACCCTACCGAGATTCGAACCTCGATCTTTCCCGTCCTTGGCAGTCGAGCTCAACACGACTAGCGCGTTAGTTAACTACGCCACCGAGGCGGGTTTCTCGCATACTGCCTTAGCCCTTAACTTGGCACAACCACAAAATGTGTAATAATAAAATATGTTTCTTGTTTGTTGGTTTTAAGAGAGCATTTTAACCAAGTGCTTATTTATTATTTACTTTTTTTTAAAAACAAATGAATTATGGGTTTGTATCTCTTAGGGGCCTATACTATATACATTGCCAAACAATCGGAGACTACAAAACAATCAGATATGATAGTAAAACCTCACTATACTTAAATATCGAATTAAATAGTTTGAATTATAATTTTCCAAGCCACAAAGTACTACACATAATAGATTTAAATATTATTGTACATAATTTTATAACAAAATAATCTAAATTACAATGTACCGAGCATTATCATAGTCATAAAACGCTACAAACTTGACAATAAAATGTCATTACACATACTTTTCTAAAATAATGATCTAATTCGCAGTAGGCGTATAACTTGAACAGATAGTAAGATGGGGCATTAAAAAAAATTGCAATAGTTCGAAGAAGTAGCTTTACCTTGAGTACAAAACGCTACAAATATGAAAATAATTATATGGCTAAACATAATTTTTAAACACAATATTTGAATTTTTAGTGTTCTAGAAGGCAAAAAATGTCACTTTTTTACGTGATAATCTAAAACAATTTCTATTTTCCACTGAAAAACAGTCGTAGTTTGTTGGGTTTTTTTTTTTACAGAAATCAAGCGTTTGTCCTATACTACATCTTCCTTTATTTTGGTAAGTAGGATAATGGCCAACACTGTCAAATCTTATGCCATCATCTGGCCTGGGCTTTCCAGTTTTGTTTTGTTTTAATCTTTGGAGGGGGCGTTCTCTGTTCCTCGGTAGGGGCGACCACGCTTCATTTTTTGTTTGTGAAGAATAGCATTGACAACCTTAATTCTAAACTATTTTAGAGTCGCATTGATTGCTTATTTATTCTCACTTCTTCAATCAAAGTAAGTTTTTTTTTATCACCGCGTCTTACTACCTGTTCAGGTTATACGCATAGATATATATGATAATTATGATAATGCCGTTGGGATGAGGGAGGAAGCATTTTAGACGTAATATATCCGCATTTGCGTGGAAGGAGAGTGGGAAACAATTGATAAAAAAAACTCTTTCAGCAGACCCGACCGATATTCGAACCTTGACCAGCCCGTCTTCATCAGGCCAGTCTTATCCGAGAGTGACGCCTTAGACCGTTCGGCCACTGAAGCGGGTAAACAATCAAAGCATTGTTTACGCTAATATCAAAGCATATTTGAAAATATAGCCATGTCATAGCGATGAGTTCTAAATGCTGTTCGGTACATGGTAGCACGCATGTCCAAAGATCCACTCCGCCCAATAATACTATACTTAGCACCGCATCTTACTACCCATTCGGGTTATACGCTTAAATACTAATTACTCTAATGGGTTAGGAATTAGGAAGGTTGAATATAGAGTAAGTGAACCCGCATTCGCGTGGAGAAGAAGGGGAAATCCACCCTTTGTTCACCCGAGTGTAATTCGAACCCCGATATCTCCATCCTCGGCAGTCTGGCTCAAAACGAAACTCGCGCGTTAGCTAACTACGCCACCGAGGCGGGTAATGTGCTACAACTTCAGGACAATGTACGTCACCATTTATCCTTGTTTCTTTGTTATAACGATTTGATGTTTATATAGGATGTGAATCCACATATGAGCTTACCAAGATGACACCGCAATTATCCTGACTTTAACATATTATCAAATATTGCCCCTCCCTCCCCTCACCCCACGAGAATAAAAACAACACCCTTTTCACCCACCTCCTATTAAACCGTTTCGGTGGTCGCATGGTCTAACGCCCACTCTCGTGTTAGACTAAATCCCCGATCGAGGTTCTAATCTCGGTCGGGTGTACTGAGGGTGGTTTTTACTAAATTGTTTTCCTCTCTTCCTCCGCACAAATGTGGTTACACTTCCTGTAATATAATCTCACAAATCCCTAAAAACCATTAGAGTAATTATTACAATAGTATAACCTGAACGGGCAGTAAAACGCGGTGCTAGAAAAAAAAAACCTTTTCTCATTATTTCTGGGACACCCTTACTTGGGACTTTGCCTCGATCTTCGAGTGCAGCACTTAAATCATCGACCGACCAACCCTCTTAGCTCTTGACGACACTGAAGGATCTACCCAATCCCTCCTAAAAAACTTGCTTCTCTTCACCCGAAAACTCTCCACCCCCTCCACACGGCAGATGTACTACAAACCGCGCAACAACCGACGTATAAATCATTCACGAGCTAAGTTTACTAGAAGTAATCCCTAATATATCACTACGCCAACAGCTGGCATCTATCACTTTGGATCACTGTAATGAAAACAGTTGGTAATATATTAATGTGATAGCTAACCACATTAATTTAGGCCAATATTATTTATATATTTATTTGAGGACGGAACAAAGCTTATTTATAGTTTCATTCCACTTAAAAAAATATTAACACCACTTTCACAAAAACTTCTAACGAACATAACTTCAAAATGGCGGCTGATGAATTTAAACCATATGGTTGAACATGACGGTAAACAAGTTTTTTACAATGATGCAGACACGCAGTTGATGAAAATATTTTATTCAGTTAAATATTTCAAAATACAATAAAATAATCATAAATATTTATTGTATGTAAAAAAATGACAACAATTTTCTCTTTTCCAAGTAAATACGATGTCTGTATTAAAATATATTGATGTGTGCACTATATTACACAAAATCAGTAACGTTCCAAAACGAAAAAAATGTACTTTTAATTATGTTCAAAATATTGTTTCGAGTTGGATAAAAATAGTATGAGAAAACTTAAGTTTACGTTATTTTAAATGTAATATATAACAGGTTATTAAAGATCTTTACATTTATAACAAAACTGTGATCTTTTACAAGTGTTGGCAACCCAAAACCTAAACATATGATTTTCGAACTGTCATCCAGGTAAAAACCTATCGTGAACGGAATATAAAATCCGTATAAAGAACTCACGTCCACCTTAATGTTGGAGAAAAAAAAAATTTAGCTACATTTTTCAAGGTAAATATGTTTCCAATTTTATATTATCACAAATTAAACTCATTTTAAAAAAGAGTACACGAATAAAGACACCATTCTCGTCTGATGTGGTTTGCCGGTGACTCGGAAGGTAGGAGTTTGAATTCCGACCTGGTGTTCTTATGTGTTATTTTTACCCCTAAAGGGTTTCCCACGCAAACGCGGAAACATTTTCTTTAAACATTATTCTCCTCACCCGTATGCGGCTAGTGTAAATACAGTAGCCCCATGGCTTCTTTGGTGCTGACTGACAGCCCACAGCTGACAGCCAACATTTAGGTATATACCTAAATTTTGACTGTCAGAAGTGACAGCTGCTAAACACGTGTTTTTGCAGATCATATGGTTCGGCGTAGGGATACATAATTTGGTCTGGTAACTTTTCAAAGCCGTCATTTGTCAGCTGTGAGCTGTCAGTCAGCACCAAAGAAGCCATGGGGCTACTGTATGTGGATAAGCTTGACGGAACTTTAAAAAAGTTGAAAACTATAAGCGTGCATCGGCGGACAAACTTATATATGTTGTCTTTACTGTGGCTTAGTTGCCACAATTGGAGGGTGTATTCCTGAGTACATTCAAGGCCATCTCGAATGGTTTTCCCCCATTTAACTTTGAGAAGAAAACCACTCGAGATGGTTAAGAATAAACTCAGGAATACAGACTCTGGTCAAATAAATAAAAGATAAGATTGGGTACGCAATTTCTCTCCAATCGCGTCTTCTTTCTATAATCTCACTTTCTACACTTTCTCAGTATACTCTACTGCCGGAAACTGGAAAATTGAGGCTCTTATCCTGGTTGGATTGACTGGGGTGTTCCCCCCCCCCTCCCCTTAAAATTGATTTCCGTAGCTATAATAATTCACCCCCAAACTTCGCCTTTCATATATAGGTCTACTTTATTGTATAGCTTTGCGTTCTTTCATCTGGCGAATAATTGCAGTCATGTCAATACACACACACACACACACACACATACACGCTTACAACTGACTTCTGACAGTCAACATTTAGGTACAGTAGCCCTATGGCTTCTTTGGTGCTGACTTGACAGCTCACAGCTGATTTCTGACAGTCAACATTTAGAAGTCAGAAGTGACAGCTGGTAAACACATGTTTTTGCAGATTATATGGTTCGGCGTAGGGATACATAATTTGGTCTGGTAACTTTTCAAAGCTGTGAGCTGTCAATCAGCACCAAGGAAGCCATGGGGCTACTACTGTAGCCAAACTAGTTCATTTTTTTGAAGGGATCTAATACGAAGTGAACAACGATGTGATGCGACAGTAAACAATCGCGTTGCTTCGGTCGCTCTCGGTCACAGAAACGAGGTTACAAAAAAAAAAGGGGGGGGGGATTGTGGGGTAGCCTTCCCTATGAGCTCTTATGGCAGGCTTTGTGTGGGCCGAAAAGGAATCTATCGGTTGACATTTCCTTTGATCAGCAAATCTACAGTCCAATTTATATAGGAAAGTACATATGACAGAAAGAAAGGATATAAATCCACGTTCACGTATTCATACGTCAGATTATATGATATGTAGCTGTTGCTTTTGCTATATTTTATCAATTTTAGCAGCGAAAAAATTGTATTTTTTTTTAAAATGCCTTGCATATGAAAATTAGACTGTATGTACCCTCTATACACTTCTCCACGAAACAAGTACCATTGTTCCAATATTTATAATTATATAACTGTCATGGATGTAGATTATTAACTGGTGACTGTCTGAACAATAAATAGGCTGTAAATTGCGAATGAGCAGATATTGAACTAGATACATGAACTGAATCACTTTGAACGATACGGTCTATAGGTAACAAAAGTTCTTTTGTTTTGTTTTTCTCTATCCTGCATTCACTGTCCCCATCAACGCGGTTTGGTTCGAACTATCCTGCCAAATAACGGCAGATAACTGCACCGCTTGGCAAACATTTGATAACGTTCACTGATAGTGGAATACAAGGCTGATATAGTCCATTCACGATTAACTCAACCTTATGTCTACATATATCAAAATACACTTTTTATTTATTTAGTTGAGGTATTTAACGTACACTTTCTGAACCGACTGACTATATCAGCACACGATAATTTCTATGAGCGAGAGTGAAAGGGCCTACCACTTTTGCCAAGGATGGTATTTTCATATACCTTCCAATGTTATTTCACATGCTACAATCGCCATGGGACCGACGGCTTTACTTTCCCTCCGAAGGAAGTTGTGTTACGGATTTTTATCTTCCAAGAAAAATCCGTTGACCCCGGTTGGGTTTTAACCCACGAACATCGGGTCCTGAGGCGAGCACTTTACCCCAAGACCACTGAGGTTGACCTCAAAATAAACTAAATCAACTACCCAACCCACACCGGTGATCAAGCGGTCTAGACGTCATTAACAAGTCTGGTTTCCCGGTTTCGAGAGATTTAGATTCGAATGCCAATCGCACGTACGATTTTTTTTAAATTTCTTTTTTCCTAAATGGGTATACCACTTTCACTCCACTCAAGCCCGGTTATATTTTCTTTAAATTCTACCTTCCTCATTTCTACCACATTAGTGTAAATATGCGAATAATCTGAACAATAGTAAGACGCAACTTGCATTAAAAAACTATATGCTATCCGCACCAGTGGGCGTATGTAGAATGAATGGCCTCAGTCTTATCTCATTTGTTTTGCTGATGTTGGGCAGGTTGAACTTGAACCTCAGCTGCGTGTGCTGAGACGTTTTTCATCTCCTTTCCTTGAAAATATGGGTGCACTAACTCTAAACATCCTTTTAACTTAGTCTAAGCAAGCCTTGATGCTAAGGCGACCGCCGCCGGTCAGCGAGAAAGTGTCAATCGCTGTCGGGCCACACGAATGATTATTATTATTAGCACCGCGTCTTACTACCCGTCTGGGTTTACGGACTTGCGCTAATCCGTAATGGTAGGGTGATTGTGAGATGAAATGGAGGACCTACAGTTTAACGTGGAATCCGAACCACATTCCACACATTCACAAGTTGTGATTAATACACGTCTTGTCAAGGTGAAGGAAGGGTTTGGTAATCAGATAAATCTGTGCTGGAGCTGAGGATTGAAACCCGGACCCTCAACACAGAAGTCTTACCGCTAGACCACCGGGTCACCCACACGAATTAAAATATAATGGTTTGTATCGTTTTCTGGAACGAATTTTTTATTCTGTCTATGCTTATACTCTCTTTCGCACTTTACCTACAACCACCTTTTGTCATATCAATAAAAATAGGGGAGATTAAACTACGCGACTTATCTCCAGATAAAGATGAAATCTCGCTTCTAGCTATCAAATATATTAATATTGTTTCTTGTGGGTTTCAAAAAATTACTGTATGTGTCATGGCGCCCTAAACAGTCAATATTATTCACACTATGTAAAGATATTGACAATACTATTGACCGTGTAGGGTGAATATTGATAGATTGAAGTTGGTATTGACGAAAATCGATATATTTTTTTTTAAATCCGACCGTCAATATCGAAGGACGGTGGGGATATTGACAATAATATTGATTATGTTAGTGCGCTCGTCAATATTTCTATTAGTATTTTGGTTTGATACAGCGCATGATAGAGATAGCATCTCTCCAGTTCGGCGCTGAAGAAGTTCCTATATCGACTGAGTTGGAAGATCATGTCGGTGAATCTCAAACTGAAAATGGACGTGAGCAGCTCCAAAACTTCATTGATCAATATAATGTTTTCCGGAACTATGACCTTCACATGTTTCGACAACTGCTGTACTGATTGAAATGGGTGACATTATCGCTGAATTTTTAGGTCTTCAAAATTCTTGCCTGTAGCAAGTAACGCAAGGTCAATGGGCTAACCTTTCTTAGGTAGATATACAACTCCGCATATTTGGGGTTTTCCTTGTCAAGTAGAGAGGGCTTTACCAATTTTAGTGACTTCTGGAAAATATTATCTTTCATACGAATTTTTTTAAATAAAAATCGTTTGCATCGGTTGGTTGTATTTTACGTAATAAATTAACATGATAATATAATTCTTGTTTCCTGAACCATTCTTTGACCCAACGCTTTCGTCTAACCGTTTGGTTCGTGCCTATGAACATTATTGAAGTTAAACACGCTAGTGTTTTTCTGTCCCATCTTGTATGGAGGTCCTTTCGCGACATTGTTGTGCACAAAACTGAGCTGAACAACATTGGCAATAATATTGATCGTGTAGTGTCTCAATAATATTGATCAATATTATTGACCGTGTAGGGTGCCCAGAGGAAGGCTAAATCTAGAGCCCTTTTTTTCATCAAGCCTGGTGTCATAGCTCCGCACATATGCTTAAAACGTGTTTGAAAATGAGCTACTGTCATAATTTCACACATTCTTTTCGATTAATAAAACTAAACAAATTGTTATTAATGAAGAAGAGCCCTGTTGGAATCTTTCGACTTTATTTTGGCGTGAACCATATGTTGAAATAACGCATCGTGTAATTAAATATTGTGTTAGTGATGAAAGTCTGTGCGGCGATTTCTCTCTTACTGAGGCGGCCACCTTAAATGTTATATACAAAAAAGTATAGTTTATTTAAAAATTAACAAACCAAAGTAGTTAGTTAACATACTGGGTATAGCTGTGTGTCCTACAATTAAGTTAAAATGAACCACAATCGTATCTTATCAAAAATCAAAATAAACACTAATTGAAGAACCTAATTGGACTCCAAAATTGTTTGCAACGGTTTTTTGTTATTACTAGTTTTTGTAGATATCAACTACAACATAACTTTAGGGATTAAGGTTGGATACGACACCTTTCAGTATTTTTATAAACACTTGCCTGGAGAGCCGATGGAAAACCATAATGTATAAAAAAAATATAACGTCCCCAGATGCAGCTGGTCGTGATCAAACTCCGGCCTCCTGAACCATAGTCAGTCGAAATGATAATTGCCAGTCAAGTGCCATAGAATAGTAGACCAACCACTGGCGAGATAAGATACGGTAATTACAATTGCCGGTCAATTGTCAGCGAATAGTGACTGGCTGTTGGTGAAAGAAGATACGATAATGATGATTGTCAGTCAAGTATCAGCGAACAGTTGACTGACTATTGAGGAAAGAAGATACTATAGTGATAGTCAAGTATCAGCGAATAGTTGATAGACTATTGAGGAAAGAAGATATGGAAACTATAATTGACAGTCAAGTGTCAACAAACAATGGACCGACTATTGTGGAAGAATAATACATACCGGTACAGTATTGATGATTGGCAATCAAGTGTCAGCGATTAGTAGCCAGACTATTGTGAAATAAGACCAATTATTTCTCTGACTTGGGAAATATGTATTTGAAGAAGATACCGATTGTTTCTCTGACTTGAGGAAGATGTCTTTGAAGAAGAGACCGATTGTTTCTCTGACTTGGAGAAGATGTCTTTGAAGAAGAGACCTATTGTTTCTCTGACTTGAGGAAGATGTCTTTGAAGAAGAGACCGATTGTTTCTCTGACTTGGAGAAGATGTCTTTGAAGAAGAGACCTATTGTTTCTCTGACTTGAGGAAGATGTCTTTGAAGAAGAGACCGATTGTTTCTCTGACTTGGAGAAGATGTCTTTGAAGAAGAGACCTATTGTTTCTCTGACTTGGGGAAGATGTCTTTGAAGAAGAGACCGATTGTTTCTCTGACTTGGGGAAGATGTCTTTGAAGAAGAGACCGATTGTTTCTCTGACTTGGAGAAGATGTCTTTGAAGAAGAGACCTATTGTTTCTCTGACTTGAGGAAGATGTCTTTGAAGAAGAGACCGATTGTTTCTCTGACTTGGAGAAGATGTCTTTGAAGAAGAGACCTATTGTTTCTCTGACTTGAGGAAGATGTCTTTGAAGAAGAGACCGATTGTTTCTCTGACTTGGAGAAGATGTCTTTGAAGAAGAGACCTATTGTTTCTCTGACTTGGGAAGATGTCTTTGAAGAAGAGACCGATTGTTTCTCTGACTTGGAGAAGATGTCTTTGAAGAAGAGACCAATTGTTTCTCTGACTTGGAGAAGATGTCTTTGAAGAAGAGACCTATTGTTTCTCTGACTTGAGGAAGATGTCTTTGAAGAAGAGACCGATTGTTTCTCTGACTTGGAGAAGATGTCTTTGAAGAAGAGACCTATTGTTTCTCTGACTTGGGGAAGATGTCTTTGAAAGAGACCGATTGTTTCTCTGACTTGGAGAAGATGTCTTTGAAGAAGCCCGCAAAGGCGGTATTTACCGTGCGCTCCTTGGTAGAACCAACACGTAGAACCCAAGTATTGGCGTTTCTAAATTAGACCACTGGGTCAGCGTGTTCTTAGCTATTAAATATTCACTTGTAAGCGGAATGTTTGCATTCATATCCGAAAAAGAGTATGGTAAGCACTTTTAATTTCTTGATAGCTATACAGATACGGGCATGGGTGGGCACGTAGACCAAACGCCAGGCTCGTTTAGTCTGATATGCTATGATGGTAGGCTGGGCTTCGAATACCAGCCGGGTGTCCTGAGTTATTTTTCTTTTCACGAAATAGTCCTACTCTCCCTCTATCTAAATGCTGATGCATCTCCTATCATTTAGATCTTCCTCACTCATTAAGCCATTAGTGTAATTGAATGAGGATATCCCGGACGGGTAGTAAAATACAGAGCAAAATAATCTTACTACCTGTACCCAAGTCTAGAAAAATAGTACAATTAAAATTAATGTTTTCGGGTCCGACACGTTAGCTCAGTCGGTAATGTGTCTGTCTACCCTTTTAAGGCTCCATAGTTCGGATTCCTGGTGTGGCCTAAATTAAATTGGTTAAATGTTAGTCTACTCTTTCACAGTGATAAATTAACGTTCAAGAGCTGGATGTTGTGTCTGTTCTAGAGATAAGTTGATTTATGAGTCTTGTGCTAATATAATCAGTTGGTTCAGGAAGTGTACATTAAATACCTGAAATTAAAAAAATAAACGCCATAAGCCGCGTTGAGGGAAAAATAACTTCCGACATTTCATACTCATCTCAGATGATGGCGGTTAAAACTAGGGCAGAAACGTCGGATTTGTTATTCCCTCAACGCGACTAAACCCAAAAAACATTCATTTAAGGTGGGGGTGTAGGGGACGCGAGAAAAGGTCAAGTGTTTTGGCAGTTTTTATAATATATCAAAACTTTTTTGATCAAAATAAATAAAATATTGCTTCAGTTCAAACATAAGAATTTAATTTTCTTCACATGATGACCTCAATATTTCTTGAATATCTTTCAAGGATGTTCTGGAATTTAACGACAACTTTTTCTCTTCATTTAAAAGTTTCTCATCTTATTCCGCTATGTTCATGACAGATATTCAGGAACTGTTGATATCAACATGTGAAGAAAATTAAACTCTTATGTTTGAATTGAAGCAATATTTTATTTATTTTGTCCAAAAAAGTTTTGCTATAAAAACTGCAAAAACTTTGGCCTTTTCTCGCTTTTTTACATCCCCACCTTAAATATCGACCGTGAAAGCCTTCAAAACAAATATATTTTAGTCAACTTCCAAATAATGGCATAGATTCGTAAAAAGAAAGAGTATATTTAACAATCAAACTTTATTAAATATAATTCATTTTAACTAATTACTGTAACTTCAAATAATTTACGCGTTATCTATCATTCATTTAAATATATTGGTTGTTTACTCTGAATTATAATGTATGTTTAAAATGTAATAATTTTTCATTGACGTTCAGTTAATAAGGTCATTGAAAATTGTACTACATAGTTTGTCAATCAGATAAATCTGTGCCGGATCAAGGATTGAACCCCGGATCCCCAGCACAGAAGTCCGACACCTTATCCCTAGACCACCAAGTCACTTAATAGATGTTATCGAGACTTATAAAATAACCCTTATAATTTAGTAAAACTATATATATTGTTTGACTTTTCCAAAAATTGGACTGTATACATGCATACATTCTTTCTGCCACGATGGTGGTTATATTGATAAATGAGAAAATCAGAGAGATCACAGATATTTGATTTTCTTAGTGTGTTCTCATTCCGAGAGGATCTGTTTGTCACGGTGTATTCTGGTTGGTTTCTCCCATATTCTCTCTATACTAATGTGGATGCGTTTCCTCAAATATACCTTCCTAATCCTCACCTCCTAAGATTAAGTCGTTAATAATACACGCACCGGTGGGCACGTGGAATAAATGTTCACCATGTCTTCTAGTCTCGTTTGTCATGACGAGAAGTCAGGGACATTCTATTGTTTACAAAAAAAAAATGGTTTTCCACACTCTCTTCAGGCAAATGAAATGACATTTCCTCAAAACTGTACTTTGTTTATTTCTATCCCATTATGAGCTAAGAACCCCAGGTTCGAGTCCTGGCTTCAATTAGGTGAAATGTGGGTTTACCCTTTCACAGTGATGAATAAACGGCTGGGGGTTGGATATTGTCTGTTCTGGGTTTAATTTAATTTATAAGTCATGTGCTGATATAATCAGCCGGTACAGAAAGTGAACATTAAATACCTCAAATAAATTAAAATAGATTAAAAGTATCAATAAATGCGTATGACCCGGACGGACAGTGATATATGGTGGGAAAATAAAATGATTAAGTTAATAACCAATGAGGGAGTGATTTTAATGAAAACACTCTGAATCTACGAATTATATCTGCACACGACTTACAAACTTACTACTTAATTTTGGAATCGACACAACATCCAGTATATTGACCGTCAAGTAACCACTTTGAATGAGCATGCTCCAATTTCATTAATGATAGATTTTTCTGCCATTTAAAGAATCGAACCTGGTACATTTCTCTCTGTAGTTAAACATGACTACCAACTTAGCTAAGGTGTTGGGTGACTTAATGAATTAGAGGAATTTTAATCTAATCATGAAAAAGTTATCTAAATTGTTATGTTGTTTGAGTTTGTTAAAACCCTGTAAGACTGACTTCCGGTTTGGTTAGTGAACTTGGATATCATTTCCTCACACCCTACACGGTGTAGGAAGTATCACTCCGCGGCATTTTGGCACACTTCCAAATTGAGATGAGCTTCCCAAGTGTCAAATTTTCTATTTTGGGCATATTATTATATCTCTGAACTTAATAAAGTATGTATTGATGGGCACGCGGACTGGACATCAATCTCGCTTGGTCTGTTTTGCCGGTGGTGGGTAGTTCGGGGTTCGAATCCCATCGAAGCCTGCTGCTTCACCCCCCCCCCCCTCTTAAAAGGTTGTCTCTGCTCTTCCCACGCAAACGCATAAACATTTCCTCTAAACTCTACCTAGCTTGTTATTTACCTCATAGCGTAGTTAAATGTGGATAGCATGGATGAGTATCAAAGCCGGTGCGAACAAAATGGAGACGAGGGCAAATAAGATCTAAAACAATATCGTTTTTTTTTTTTTAAAGGGTGGACGTCGAGGATTGGTTTCAAGGAAATAACCTTATCTATAATGTTTTGTTTTTCTCTTATCTTATTAAGTTTGCGCGCGATTTTTTTATTTTAACATGAAGTAATTAATTTTCTTGATAATGTTAACAGAAAGTCGTCAATCCAAATACAAAACACTTGTCCAAACCGTGGGAACATTTTCTTTAACGTGAGCTAAAAGATCCTGTGCTCGGTCCTATGTACCCTTTGTTTACCCTTAAAGGTAGTAAGCGTACCTTGCATAGTTCCACTATGGTGTAGCTTATAAGATAGGCTCATAGTGTTATCCGTCAAGGTAAGAGTGCTAACTTTAAGGGTGAATGAAGTCCGTGCACTCTGTGTATCCTTAAAGGCAGAGCTGTCGTGGCATCTTGTGATAATCGGCCGCGATGCCAGAGTGATCCGCCTCGGTGGCTGCTTGATTTAAGGTGTCACTCTCGTAAATGGACTAGACTGCTGATGACGGAGAGATCGTGGTTCGATCCCGTACGGGTGTACTGAGGATAGTTAGATCCTTAAATGGTTTCCCACTCTCTCTCTCTCTCTGCGCAAATGCGGGTACGCTTCCTTTAAATTTAACCCTCATCATCCCTAGCCTATTTGCGTAATTAGTACATAAACGGATAACATAAATGGGTACTAAGACGCAGTGGTAAAAAGTACACCATAGTGGAATAATGTAAGGGAAGCTTGGTAACCTTACGGAGTAAATAAGGGGTACCTCAGCTCTTTTACAGACAAATTTAACTCATTCAAGCGTAATTATGGCTGAAAGCTGGCCTTGCGTCACCTAAATTGAAAGCATAACGTTGGGTGTATCTCTGTGTGTGTGTGTACTAATTATATGACCCCCCCCCCTTCCATGCCCTTTATTTTAACCAACAGCCAAGCAATCGGGTGTCGATAGACTAAGAGTTAGAGATTTTTAAAGGAACCTTCTTTAGATTTTACATACATTATCTTCGTTTGAGTACATCTACAGTAGCCCCATGGCTTATTTGGTGCTGACTGACAGCTGACGGCTTTGAAAAGTTACCAGACCAAATTATGTATCCCTACGCCGAACCAGATGATCTTCAAAAACATGTGTTTAGCAGCTGTCACTTCTGACCGTCAAAATTTAGGTATACACCTAAATGTTGACTGTCAGAAGTCATCTGTGAGCTGTCAGTCAGCACCAAAGAAGCCATGGGGCTACTGTAGTTTAAAATGTCTTCCAGCAGGTTGTGTTCCACCCTCCACTCCTGTAAATAAGGATAGCCCGGACAACCGTGGCACACACACACACACACACACACACACACACATATAAGACTAGCAGGGTTGTTATAATTTTACCAAGCCCACAAAAAAACTACACGGGTTTTATTTAAAAAAACACTTAAAAACCCACTTATTATATATTGGATACAAATCAATCGTCTATTTTTTTGAATAGTTATTCTGTTGAAAACCTTTTGGTTCAAACTCAATAATAATAATACATTGATTAGTATTTGGTGTTATAAACAATTTTTGAAATTACAGATTTATACAATAGACTAAGCTATAAAATATGTTTTTATTGGTTGAACAAAATAATATGTTCAACTAGTTACTCACTAAGGATAATATAATGTTAAGGGACCTACACTGTAATAATGCTAGGCCCTAGAAATAATGCTACATCAACAAAGTAAATGAGATAACAAAAGTTCTTACCTTTTATCTTTAACTACAGAAAGCAACAAATCAATTCTGCAAATGGCTTTCCAGTAATTTGATGATTGGTCTCCCCTCCCTCCCTCTTTCTATTCCTTCTACACTAACAGTATTTTATTCAACCTGCTAGGCTTATACAGTATTGTTGTCAGGCGCTGATCCAGAAAATTTTCGTAGGGGGGGGGGGTCATAATAATTATAAATAACATAATTACTAACAATGTAAGCTTATTATTTAGGTAAAATAAGGATATTTCAAAACGTTTATAAATGCATTATAGTAATGTGATAGTTTTTTGTCTGATCAAGTTCTCAGCGTAATCACTTAAATAACTCTATAAATCCACAAAAATTAAATATTATAGAATGTTAATAGCAAGTAGCTTTTGTATAGCAACATTAATTACTACTACTTCTAATAATAATAATAATAATAATAATAAATATTAGTAATAATAATAATAATAATAATAATAGCTAGAAAACCTATAAAAAACATTGTTCAAACGTACCTCATATTTTATAAATGCATTAATTGCATTTTCCTGTTATTCTTTTCAGCAAATTTCTCCAAAATTTCATCAGGATGAACTTATATGATTCGATGAATATTTAACATGGCCAAACCATTTAATCGTTCCTCATCCATATTTGACATTAGGTATGTCTTTAACCTTCTTAAGGTGGAAAATGAACTCTCTCACTAGTGCAAGTAGTCACGGGAAGAACAGACAAAATGTGGAGAAGAACTTTAATGTTTGGGTAAAAACCACCTGAAGTATACACTAAGCTGTCAACCGCACTAGATGGACACTCTGCCTTAGATTTATGTTTCCAGCGTTGTTGCCACAAGTTAACCTCTCCACAAAGTTCTGATGAAGTCCCAGGAAGGTCATTAGCATATGTTTGAGCTGCTTGTAATAAAAGTTCATTGTCTTGGTTGTAAAATGCTGGTATTAAACCGTATAATGTGATAATATTATCATGGCCAGTTGGTGAAAATCTAGTTGACAGTTCAGAAATAAGATAGTCCACAAATGGCAGGCAAACATTTAGTCTATAATATTCCTCAGGACTTGATGCAGCAACATTTGGCCCATGAGTTTGTGTCCGAAAGATTCTTGACATTGTGATGTCAATTTCATGTTTTTCAGCCAAATTCACCGATTCATTATAGACTTCTGTATATTTAGAAGGGTTGTTCCGATTATCTGTCGCTGTCTCTAAAACATTTGCTACCATATTATAGCAATTTTTCAGGTCTAACGAAGGATTTTGAAGCTGACGAGACAATGTGACTCTTAGACTGAAGATAAATTAATCAATATGCTAAGTCAAACATGAGTTGAGTAAAAGTGCTGACTTTGATGATGGTGCTTCCACATCAAATATTTGCAGGAAACATACAACTGCATCAAAAACATCTAAGAACTATAACAATGCATCGTGTCGTTTTACCCAACGCGTCTTACAAAGCGTTTGGAGTTTGCACTTTGTTTCTTCAGGATATTGTTCATGTAAATTTGCTTTCATTAAAACTGTTCGTTTACTGGATTATCTCCGTTACTAACCACAGCAATAGCGTTTCATACACTTGTTAAAGAACATGCTTTAGAAATGGACATATTTAGTTCGTGGGGGTATGTATGTATATATATATAAATAAAGCAAGAGGCTGCTTTTCCCTAATACGAGCTTGTATACCTTTGATTTTACCAGACATGTTAGATCCTCCATCCTACCCTTGACCACGCAGGCTCTCAATTTTAAGTCCAAGATTGTTTAATTTTCCAAGAAGTAAGTTTGTAAGAGCCTGCCTGAACCACTGAGATTTCTCGCTTCCACAAAACCTAAGAATTCTTCTCGAATTTTAAGTGAAAGTATGTCCAGAAATCTAATACAAGGACTCATTTGTTCAACTGTTCCGACATCCATTGCTTCATCTGCTAGTACTGAAAAAAATTGCCTTGGTTTAATGGACTTAACAAATTTACAAAGGATAACTTCTCCGCAAGCTTCAATTAATTCGTTCTGAGTTGTTTTACTAATAAATGTTGAATTTTTAGGTGCTGTTTTTATGTGGTTCTTTAAATCACTATCACCGGCATCAATACGGAATCTCAAAAGTGCTCGGAAGATTCTCTCATTTTCTGTGTTATCATTTTCTCTAAGCTCTCCATCATCACGCTGACCTCTTAGGCGAAAGTTTTGTCGACCACATAGTATAACTGTCTTTATCATGGGTATCAAACGTACTCGATTTTCTTCAATTCTTTTTTTCACTTCACAATTTAACCTAACTTAAACTGATCGTGTCTTGTTTTCAAATGTATTCTTAAATTCAGAACATCTTATAATTGCTGTTTTATATCCATTAAAGGCGTGTCCGCAAAGCATTTCATTTCCTTATTTGTAGTTTAGAAACGGAGTTTGTACAAAGCTTCCGAGAGATATTCTACTCCTACCTCCTTCCTTTGATCCAAAAAGTAGACATGCATTACAGTAAGCCCCATTGTCCCTGGCACCGCACATCAACCAAACAAACTGGTCCAGCCTCGATCTTTGAAAATGTCTAATACTTTCTGAACAATATTAGGGAACCTGTAACTTAGTGGTGCAGTCCACGGTTCTACTAGCATGTGATATTTTAAGTCATCGGAAATAGTTTCAGCTCCAACAAAGTTGCCAATACCAAATTTTTCTGGTCCTACCTACCCTTTCTATAGATTTTAGTATTTGAATTAGATCCACTGGTTGAGGGTGAGTCACAAATTAATTTCACTGACTTACTATTTTCAACTAAACCCACATTTCGTTTCCTGTTTCAGGTTTTTTTCTTGAAAAAAAAAACCCAAATAAATCTGCCTGTCCTTTTATTTTTGACATTATAATGCCAATACTTGCATTCGAATCACATAACTAGCAAAGACAATAATTTATCACAAAATTGAATAGCAGGAGGAAATATCACATTCACAGTATCACAATGAAAGTAGACAGTAGCAGAATAACCATAAAAAAAACAAGACCTAAATATCATACTCACAGTTTACTAAGAGTAACGAAATCCATCATAGGTCATTATAATTACAAAGAGACCGAAATATTTATAAATTACACTTTATTACACATATGTATTAACAAAAAAACAAACACACACACGTAAAATGTTTCTCGTTTATGCCACTCGAACGAATCGTTCCGGTATACTAAAAGTAAATATTTCCAAATACCTCTGACTGGTTTGAAACAGATTAGCGTACTTTTCACTGGAAGGGATTAAGTATTTCTAAAAATAGCACACTCCACCTCTCTTTAACTCGGTTCATTGCTTGTATTGAAGACAGATGTAAGAGATGAACAGCCTGCACTAGGAATTCAGTAGGGGTGTGTAAATCTTCGAAATGTCGGAATCAAAGTTGAAGTCTAAGTGCTGTTGCACACGTACCGATATTATCGGTGTCGGCGCCGGCGCCGATATCGTTGTTAGCACCGATACCGGCGTGGGTTGTTGCACACACACCGACAATATCGCTATCGGTGCTTGAGAGGCATAGGCAGTTTTGTGGATGGTGGCAAGCAAACAACATGGCTCCCATAGGTTTCTTTTGTTGTGTTTGCTTCATCTTCGGAAGAGATGATGCCAAAACCGGAGAGGAAGTCACATAAACACGCTCTGCTCTCCACTAATTCAATTAAGGTCACTATGTCATACTTGAATTTACTAGACATTTTACTCAAAAGTAAACGAACTCGCAAGCACCTAACCTCACGAAAGACAAAACCAAACAATGCAAGATGACAGCTGCAGCAGACTAGTGACCACCTGCTCTGCTCACTGATATTGGTGTATTTGTAAAGGGGGCCGCCGACATTGCCCCGACAAGTCGGTAGTCTTCACGATAATGCTGTCGTGTCGGCATCGTGTGCAACAGGGCCATAAGATTACATGGAATCTCACTACCACCGATATCGACGCCGACACCGATATTACCGGTACGTGTGCAACAGCACTGTCACCTTCGATACGACTTCGTCACTTCGACAACCACTGATAACCTTAGCATCTTTGACAAGTTTTGAAGAAATAATAAAACCTCTATAAATTACGACGATACTTGAAAATCACTAAATATTATCCATTAAAATAAATTATCATCGCATAACAGCAATAAAAAGTATTTTAACACAGACTGGTGATTAAATTATATCTATCTATAACGCAAGCAGGGATAAACTCAGTTATGTCAGCATAAAAATAATATATAGTGTGTTTTTTCCCTACTAAACTTTCTCTAGAAGTGTTAGTAGATAATTTAAAATTTAATAATGGTATTATTTGACTTCAACTTTTCTTCGCATGATCTTTGCTTCGCCTGAGATTAAAAAAGAACATTCGCACACCCCTATGAAAGATAAAAACTTGTATGATTAACTTTTTTGTATTTTCTTTCTAAATATACATATTTTTAATTAATTTTATAAATATCATAGGGGGGTCAGCTGACCCTTTGACCCTCTTCCCTGGATCCACACCTGATTGTTGTGAAGAATTACATTGTTGAATCATTGTTTTCCTTTAATATGTCTCTTATTACTCCTTTCCATATTATATTCAAATTAAAATATGTTTCTCTGGATTCCGAATAATTAATATATCTGAATTATTGGTTTAATCAGGTAGCATACATAATACCTTTAATTAAACAAACAAAAAAACCAATAAGACCCCGAAAACCAACCACTGCTCTTTTAATAACCCGGTTTTTTTTTTCAACCCTGAAGACTAAGAGGTTGCATGTGACCGGAAGATTATTTGAAAAGAATAAATGCATTCGAGATATTCTGAGATGTCAACACCAGAAATATTATAGAATCGGTGCAACGCCGGAGATTCCAATTCTCTAATTATTCACACTCGCATATCGACTACAGCTCTTGGTGATTGAAAGTGTCGCTAACGTTGGGTCTTCTGTAGAGATTAGACTTAGATATTATAATGAAGACCTTTACGTATACGTCCTCTAGGATTCGGTGATCTAAAATTTTTATAAAAATATCATCCTTTAATTCGCCATTATTTGCTTAGGTTTAATATTTGTTAGCAAATTCTGTACCCTACCCTCCCATTCCTCACTCGTTCCAGGACACCCCATTTGATGGGTTTATTTATATATATAGGCATATGTATGTGTATATATATACACACACACCACACATATACGTACATATTGCCTCATCTCTAGTGGTGTGCAACTGATTGTCTTGCTCCGGAAAGTTTACTACTTTGGTATTTATTCGGAAGTCGCGTCACACACTGCGTATTGAGTGAATACGTTGCCGTAGGGTCCCCCCCCCCCCCATGATCTAGCAGCTCTCTTAGGTTTCCTCGACCGGTGTGTGTGTGTGTACCTACTCAAGTTGGCGCGTGTGACCTTGCAGATCTCCTCAACGCTATGATAGAAACAACCGCTCTGAGATCGCTCTCAGCTCCAGTACAGTCGGACAAAAAAACTAGTTCTCTAGGACCGGTGTTTGAATCGTGTAGGTTGTGGATATTTTATTGGGTGTTCGGTGGCGGTGGAACGGGGTACTGCCCTCCCCCTCCCTTTTAATTAATTTTCTCTTCCCCCCTCCCTTTTTTAAGATATGTTTTAGCAACGCGTTTTACTACCCGTTCAGGTTAGATATGCATATATAATAATTACATTAATGTGATAGGGATTAATTTAGATGAAGTCCACCCGCATTTGCACGGAGGGAGAGTGGAAAACCATTTATGAACAATTACCCTCATTGCGCCCAACCGGGATCGAACACCGATCTCCCTATCTTCGGAAGTCTAGTCTAACATGAAAGTAGCGCGTTAGATCAAGCGGACAACGAAGCGGACCTTAGGAATGTCCAAATTAAAAATATATAACCATTTTTTGTTTGTTGTATTTATCCATCTTGGCAACAGACGTCCAACACTTAAAAATTACAAATTATTCCGTGTATGCAATATTTAGTAAAATATAAATAAAATACCGGTATGTTATCGGGTATCCTTATGTCCTAAATTTTAAAGAAAAAAATGTTGTACAGACGCTGTTCTTTGGAGACATAAAATAATAATTGCTTTCCTTTCCCAAACTACCCAGACCAATGCCGTACATGAGAAAATTGTTGAAATGAAATACCCACAGTTACAAAGTATCTATACTCTTATATACCCGCTTCGCTAGTTTAATACTCTAAGGCAGCGGTCCCCAAAGTGTGCTCCGTGAATAGATTGGAAATAAAATGTGACAAGATATCAAAACTGTGAATTTGTGCGTCCACGAACTGTGTATAGGTAAGTATTGGGTAGAAATTATTTACAGACTGCACTCGGTGAAACCAGACAGACTAGAGGGTGCCAGTTCACCCCGTCTCTCTGAGAACTTTGCTACGCTTTCAGATACGATTGCTTGTTTCGACACCTTTCCCAAATTTTCTGGTAAGTTTCTATTGCATATTAAAAACTCGTGTTTCTTCTCACCTTCAGTCAGTTGAAGTTCAGTCAGTATACAGTCGAGAGTCGAAACAAATCAAGTAGCAGTGCAATGCTATTTATTTGAATGCCGGAAAAGCCAACCTGGCATCGGAGTATGGGTGCTTGAATGATTTGACATCAGATTCTGCGGTAAAGGAGAATTTTCTAACTAAAAAAATCACTCTCATAATTTTGATGTCAACTACGAGACGAATTTGAAGTTTTGTCAGATAGAACGAAAATAATCCTTCTTCCCTCTGCAATAACTTACTTATGTGGATCAGGAATATCTGCTTATGTGGCTACTAAAACAAAAGATCCCGGCTCAATGCAGAGCCAGATATTTGGTTGGAGCTGTCCCAAATTTAACCAGATATAGCCACATTGTGCAAATCAAAACAAAGCAGTCCCATCCCTCTCGTTGGAAATTAAGTTTGCGATCTATACTTTATCGTTATTTTTTTTATGCCAAGTGACTTTTTTGTTTGCAGCCATGAAAATAGTTCTAACAGTATCTGTGTGGGTAACATATTGTGGATTTACCATACTTGCTTTGCATTCGCTATCAAATGTATTACTTTAGGTTAATTTATGTTTTTGGTGGTTGTTTTTCGTGTATTTATCTGAAATTAAGGATGAGAATAACATTTATAATGAAATAAAACTTTATGTTTAACATGCCCAAATGCTTTAACATTCGTTTCCATCGTGAATACTGCTGTAATTCGGTTTAGTATCTATCTATGTAGAGTCTATGTGAAACTATCGTCGCGCTGATACCAAATACACTTATGTGCAAAATTGTTGTTTTGAGAAAACTATACTTAAATTTACAATTTTAAATGGCTTTTAATAGGAAAAATTAAGTTTAGATCAATATTTAAGCTATTTAGAAATCTAAAAATAATTCGTGCTATTACTATACGATAAAATATAGACTAACAACTTTAAAAAATGCAGTTAGGTAAATGTTTGGGAACCGCTGTTCTAAGGCGTCAGTCACTCTTGCAATAGACTTGATTGCCGATGACGGGGAGATTGGGGTTTGAATCCTGGTCGGGTGTAGTGAGGGTGATTTTTCATTACAGCTCCACGGAAATGCAGTAACAGTTAACTCTAAACTCATTCTTCCTCACCCTTAACACATTAGCATAATTAGTTCAAAATCATGGTGGCTACAGACAGGGAAAACCTGGAAAAGTAAGGACATTTTTGGATGACAGAGAAAAAAGGGAAATGTCAGGGAATTTAACTAAAAATAAGGAAAAGTCCGTGAATTAAAAAATATGTCTAAAATATCCCATTAATTTCGCAACCAAACACTAAAACAAAAGTTAATAACACCTAAATAAAATTACATTTTAATTTTTTAAATAACTGATATTATGTTTAGTAGATACAAACTTTTTTAATACGTTATCAATAATAATAAAAACAAATCATCATCCATCGTTAAAACTGGAAAAAAAATAGACAGGGAAAATTGAAAAATGTTGCCTGCAAACCTGAGAAAATCAGGGAATTTTGTAGCCACCCTGATAATATGTTCGAACGGGTATAAAGACGCGGCGATGGCCAAAAATACACAGACTAGGGCCTACTCTTAAATAACTTGCCGAGCTTCCTAAAGGAGTGTAAGTCGTCATAAGACTGTGCAAAGGAGGAAGAGAGCCGGGTCAACCCCCTAAACTTATAGGGGGACCCTGACAGGGCCTAGTCAGTATGTGGGACATTTCCTCAAAAACATAATATAAATTTGCCAAACTACCATTTCAAATTGCAACGTTTGTTTAGAACTTTATTTAATTTTTCATACATTGTGCGTACATTTTGAGCGCTTTAGTTTTGTCTGGTGTGATTCGATATTAGTTTTTAGTGCGTGGGATGTTCTTTTTGAGTTTGTGTTATTTAATGTATTATGTGTATAGATAAAATGGGTCCAATATTATGCCTACCCCTAAACAGGTTCGTTCATGGGTAAAAGGGGCCCAAATCATATCGCCTCCTAAACAGGTTTGCTTATGACTAAAAGGGGCCCAATAATCATGTTAGGTCATGTGTAAAAGGGGCCCAACATTTTGGCAGTCCTTCTAAACACGTTCGTTCATGGGTAAAAGGGGCACAATATTTGGCGGTCCCTATAAACAGGTTTGCTCATGGGTAGAAGAGGAGCAAAATTATGTTTACCTCCACCCCTCTTTTCTTTTAAACTTTATTTGCACACGCCCATGTTTAAGTCGCACGTTAGCTTCCTGTTATGATCTAAGCCCTAATACTGGTCGTTTAAATTCAACATCCATGAAACAATCCGGACAGGTCTTAGCGACGCCAAACCAAGTGAGTGCATTCAGATGGCGTAAACTTACCACGATCAGTTTCAACAACTAGCAGGGAACAAGATAGCTTTCTCGACTTTCTGAACCAACTGTTTATACCGGCACATGAATCAGACTGAACTATATTGACGCTTAGTCCGCATCCACATCGATACGGGTTTAAAATAGGTGATACTTCTTTCAACCGGTGGACCAACAATGTAGCCTGCACTCAGTTTGCCGTGAAAGCTTTCAGTCTTACCTTGACTGAATACATCATGGCTCTAATATATAAGCTGCACTATAGTAGACACAAGCTAGGTAAGCCTGCTGCTATCTTTCAAGATAAGTGAACTGTACCCATTGTATCAAATGTTTGTTAAAATGTTTCTAATGTCCAATATGCATTTAAGCTACTATTTATTTTGTCGAAGTTGAACACACTTTGTTTGTTAGCTTTTTATCTATTTACACATTTCACTTTCCTAGTAGGTGCACTATATTTTTTTCATGTCACTATTTGGTTTTTACTGTTTTGTTTGCCAACCTGCTGGCCTTTCTAATAAAACACTAAATTTTCCTTTTCAATTAATTTTATTTCTACTTAGGGCTATGTTGTAGTATTAAGTTTATTGTTTTATTTCTAAAATTTATACTTATTTAAGGTTATGATGTGCTATCAAAGCATTGACAGTATTTATATATATATATAATATGTTTATGCATCCCATCACTTGACGTTTAAACACTTTGGTTCCATTGTATTCGGCTCGATTCATTCCCGCATTTTTGAATCTTGGCTATATTAAAATTGTTTTTTAGACGCTTATGTCTTTTTGCAATCTATTGTTTACGAAACACTCTCCTTACTAGTGGATCTATACGTTAAGCTTCGTACAGACCTGAAAATTGCGCCGAACGACAAACAGAACAATGAACTGAATATCAAACAGAACACCAGTTTGGATGGGGCGACAAACGCGTTTGCAAACAGATTTGCAAATCCTACCCATTCGCGTTCGTGTGCGAGGTCGATCCATCAGTTGTAGGTTTTTTGTATACATTAAAGTGAAAGCGCGTGAATATGTTTGCTGGTTTGTACGGGACCACAAACAAAACGGTGAATGAGCGGATAACGCAGTAAAAAAGTTTATTGCTGTGTTTTATTGTAATTGTGTTTATTATTATTATTTATGTAATTATATGGTAGGCGTAGGTACTTGAAACAGCAGCGATGGAGTGGCCAGAAGAGAAATGTTTTCAATCGATTAGTGTGTACCAACCACACGTTATTGTAGCAAGCAAGACATCCTCAACATTATAATAAATTGAAAAAGCAAGACGCATGGGAGGAAATTGGCCAATAAATAAATACAGATCCAGAAGAATGTAAAATGAAAATTGGCTCGTTATTATCATCCTTTCGAAGGGAAAATGCCAGTATGAAAAAAGCCGAGGAAAATGGACAGGTATGTTTTTAAGTTTTAAAACATGTACATTATACAGGTTATACAATTAATTTTATTCTTATTACACTAGAATTTGTGTTACAGGACATACATGAGAGTTTTGGTTTGCAGGACAAAGATGAACCCAGGCCAAGATTAAAGACAGGTTTTAATTAATTTTTTCCCCTTAGTAATTATTATGTACGTGTAATAACAATTTCATGCATATTCATTTTGCCATTCAACTCGACCTTCTGTTATAAAAAAAAATCTGCCAATTCCAATCGAACTTCTTGAGCTGTGTGAGTTGATCTACATGGAGTGTTTTGGAGATGAAGTAATGAAGCTGCATTATCGCAAACCATTGTCCCCCAGTTCCCTTTTATTAAATTTCCTTGTTCCGTCTCTTGATCAAAGGTTCTTGGTGGTGTGTAAAATTGTCGAGATGTTCGCACAAAGTTGTGTAGGTGCGCTACTGTTAATACAATCAGCTGCGCTTTTTTGGGTTCAAGAAGCAATGGTTTTCTCAAAACTCGAAAAACAGCTGACACTATTCCGAATACGTTATACACTACCCTACGAGCTCGACAGATACAATAATTGTAAATTTTCTGCAAAGCTTGTCTAGGAAAATACCCCGAAAATGGTTTCATCACATTTTCATATAGTGAAAAAAGCGTCATCACCAATAAAAATAAATATGGAATTGCCTTTTGTCTTGTTCTTAAAGCAATTTGTTGAGGGAAGTTCAAACCTGTCTGCTCTATTTATTTAATATAATATATTGTATTTAAAGACACCTCCATCCGAAATCCTTCACTGGCAACCAGCATCAACTATTAATAGGTTGTAATCAGCATCCCCTAATGCAAAAATGACTATGCTGAACATGTATTTATAGCTCATAAATTCAGAACCACTCAACATTGGTTTCTGGATTACGACTTGTTTCCCGTCTAGGGCTCCTAGACATTGCGGGAAATTCCAGTTTCTTTCATATTGCCTTGAAACTTCATTCCATTCTGGTTTTAGGTATCTGTAAACAATAGACACTATTATGCCTGAACCGTTGAAATAAACAGTCTTATTATTATACCAACTTAATTGATAGCATATAAATTCTCCTCTGTATTAGGCGATCCTATGTAGTAAGTATTATATTGTTTTTAATAATAGGTATGATTTATTTTTAGTTATTGGGGAACGACAATTCAGACTCATTTGAAGAAAGAGAAGCGCCACTGGCAGATACAGTTCTGCAGGATAAGGCAGAAAATGGAAACCACACGCCGCCACCCTCAGTAGAAAATTTGAACCGAATGCCACCACCCTCAAAACATCCACCTCGGAAAAGTATAAAAAGATTGAATGATAAAAGGTTGGATAAGGCTTTCAGTATGTTAAAGGCATCAGCATCGATGGCATCATCGCTATCACGAAATGAAGAAAGCAAACACGTTATATTTGGAAAGTTAATAGCTAAGAAATTATAAGGCTATAGTCCTTATCTGAGCAGTATTGTACGGGAAGAGGTATTAAAAATATTATTTAAAGCCGAAAGAGGCTGGTACAACATTAACAATCAACAACTCCCTCCTACACAGTATCCTCCAAAAACCTTTTCTCATTCAAATCCACATACTTATCACCAACCACAACCATGTCATTACAATTACAATCCCAATTCAATTTCTTCCCATCCGAAACCCCCAAATCCAAATATACCTTTATCTGTAACTCCTGGTCAGACCTCACCTTGCGCTACTACACCAACTCCCCAATTTTCCCCAATAGGCCAGTACTACTCGAGCTTCTCACCAAAATACTCCAGATACTTCAAATTATATTGATAGTGTTAGTAGTGAAAGGTACGAAGAAATGTAGGATGTAGGTTCCTGATTATATTTATATGTATATTCGGGAAGGAAACATTTTGTGTTGTATTTTTGTTTTGCTGTACTTCGGGTGTTTTGATACAACGTAATAAATATATATTTTTGCAACAAATGTGTTCCATGTTTAGTTTTTTTATGAATGGAAATAAAGAATGTTTTTACTTACTTTGATATTTTCCTTAAAAACAACTGCGAATGTCTGACAAACCTCTGGGATGATGCTGCCTATCGACTGTTTTGAGATTATAAATAAATATTGAAAACTGCTGTATGAATCACCTGTTGCTAAGAAGCGGAGTGTTGCTAACCTATCTAGAGCTGATATTGCTTTTCTTAGTACAGTATACTGTTTTTCTAACACTATTATATTTTTTAAACTAATTTTGTTTAATAAATACTCAAAATTAGAAGGTATCATACTTGTGAAATTTTTGTTGTGTCCACTTTAATTCACTTATTAAACTGCCAACATTTCCTGCATTTCTTTGTGTAATAAATGTGTTTGCCGCCATCTTCTTGATTTACTTCGTTTTTTCTTTGCGGCTAACGAATAATGAATAGTAAATATACGCTGCTGCAGCTTCCATAGATTCGCAAGAAACTCTGGGAACAGCACAAACACGTTCCGTTCGTTGTTCATTTCGGCGAAATTAATATCCATTCTCCGTTCTATTTGATATTCAGTTCGTTGTTCTGTTTGTCGTTCGGCTGTCCTGGAAATAACTTTGTCCACTTTTTAATATATAGCCCTATACATATATAATAACCCCGTTCCCCTACGGGTTAGGCAAGAAACTGTGAATATAGCTCGAAAAACAACTCCATACGTAATCCATACTCACTAACTTTTTCCACATTTCCCTATCCTTCCATACTTCCTTTGCTTCAACAACATCCATACACCTCGTCATAGATACTATTTTATTCTTAAAACTTTTAATGTTTCTCTTTTTCACACATTCGTCTACAACATTTATCCATACACTCTTACCTTCATATTTGCTTCTTCATTCGATCCACACTCATCCTCTGAATATGTCCAAACCAACATAAGATGCTTCTTTCTCATTGTCTTATTGGATTCCCTTTCAAAACGCACTATTTCAGCACCCACTCATTACTGACTGTCCATACAAGTTTTTCCGCCTATATTGCTTAGATATCTCACACCATTGGCATTTACTTTGCTCTTGTGTTTTGACTGACATACGTTTTGCATCCATAAAACAATGTTGGCATCAACACACTTTTATATACTGCCATCTTTGACTCTTGATACTGCTTCATTCTTTGCAATAGTCCACATACATCCAACTACTCTCAGAGATGCATTCACCCGTCTGTCGATTTCACCATCCATCCTTCCATTTTTACAGAACATTCTGCCCAGATACACAAAATAATTCAATTGTTCTAACAGTTTTCCATTTATACTAATTTGACAATCATTTCCTGATCTGTCCTTATCAAAAACCAATACCATAGTTTTAGAAACATTTATACGAAGATCCATTCTGTCTGTTGCCACACTCACGATTTAATGGATTCTGCAAGTCACTTTCCTTCTCAGCCATTAAAATGGCATCATCTGCATATAACAGCACTCTCATATTCACATTGTGCAATTGTACACCAATCGCGTCCTCACAAGCATCCATCATACACTTATCCATGAAAACATTAAACAACCTTGGAGACATAACATAACCCTTGTTCAATATCAACCCATTCGCTCAAAGCTCCATCCATCCTAACGCGCGCTTTATTTCCATCATACAACACCTTAATTTCAAATTTACTAACCATACATCCACACCATCCTCTTTAAGAACATTTCATAACATACTCCTATGCACCCGATTGTACGCTTTTTTTTAAACATGACAGTAAATTATTATTGTAAAAATTAGATAACCTTTATCATATCTGTACCTAAGAACAGACATCCAGCCCCTCAACTCCAGCCCAGCAACTCATTACTTGAAAGGGGAACCCCACATTTCACCCATGATTATTTTCAAGTAAGGTTATGTTATGTTTCAATTATTTAAATAACTCAATGTGTCTTGGAATACATTTAAAAAAAAGAGGTGGGGAAAGGTGCAGGCTTAGGGAAGTTGGGAGCCTGCATTAAAAATAAATAAATATATATATATATATATATATATATATTATATATATATATATATATATATATATATATATATATATATATATATTTAAATAAAAGAAACTATGTAATGATGTGTATTTCTCCAAGTTTACTTTATAGGGCCCTACACTTGTCCTGGAGGAATTGTAGAAAATCCTTGAAATGTCCTGGAAAAAATTTCATGATTTTGTGTAGGAACCATGGACAAATTATTTACTCTGTATATTTTTTAAATTGAGAACCAGATAAATTGGTAAATAAATACAATACATTCGTGCAGGACTGGCTGATTAGAATTATTTTATCCTCTGCAACTGCACAGTTTTATAAATATCATCAATATTTATATTGTCGTGGGATCGTGAGGAATATAATGAAGCTAACTTTTTGAAAATGAGACAAGACAACACCTACCTGGACCAGAATGGAATGGGCTAATTTCATAGTCAGACGTACTAAGTCTGACCATGAAACTGGCCCCTAGTGTTAGTGTTAATTAAATTGGTATCAAGGCATACTTGACCTATGGTGGGTTGCAAAGGAAGCAAAAATAGGTGTTTTTGCAGTTTTTATATAAAAAACTTTTTTTTCTCAAACGAAATCTAATAATTCTTCATTAGAAACATGTTTTGTTTTTTTCACATGGTAGCGATTTTTTAATATCTGTTATGGGTTAATTGAATGACTTTGATAACATTTCCTCTTCATTTAAATTGTCTCGTCTAACGCCACTGCGCTCATGACATAATTATATTCAAGAACTTTTGACAGCACCATGTGAAGAAAATTAAGCAAACACTTTTCTCGCGTCCCCTGCACTCCCATTTTAAATAAGAAAATGCACTAATGGGACAACCACGTCTGTCTCTACATATGTGCGTGTGTGTTTATAACCTTTGATCTCATAAATCTTGAATACACATTCAAAACAAATAGTCGCCCATCAGAACACCTCCGTCATTGACTTTGTATATTTAAATAGGTTAGATAAAGTAAATGCCTCTGTTTATTTTTCATCTTCCCTCGCTCAACCATTTTGTAGCAATGTGTGTACAAAGTTTAGAAAAAAATAAACGTTCATTTGTAACTTATCAAAATTAGGGATTCTTATAATATGGGTGCCAAAGTTTTCTGAAATGTTTGAGCTTAGCGCATTAGCGGTGCTCCCCATACTTTATGGACTTACCTTGTACACCCCTTTTATCCTAGAAAAGTGGAACATTTTTAAGAACGCTTGTGGTGACCCAATTTGTCGATCATTTTCGGAGAAACTCTTTCGTGAACCTATGGAAATTTTTAGCAGCGAAATGGAATACTGGCTTAGTTCATAATCATGACAAATTATTTAATTTAAAATAATTATAATTTGTGTTATAAAAAATTACATAGGCATAAAACTACAAAAGTGTTTCTAACTTGTAAGGGTCTTTTACCTGTCCGGGCTATCCTCAATGTCCTCCTAACCGTTCGGGGTTTCCACATATGTACTCATTGCGCTAATATGTTAAGTATGAGTAATGGTGAATTTAGATTAGGTGTACCCGCATTTGCAGGGGGAGATAGAACGTTAAACCATTTAGGAAAAAACACTCTCATAACACCAGACTGAGATTTGAACGCATTCTATTCTATCGTGAGATCGACGCCTTGTTAACCATGCGGCCACCGAAGCTGGTAGCAAAATAGTTGAAAGTATTCTAAAGCCAAAGTATGCACTAGGAAACATTGTTTGCCATCATGTTGCCTTTGTTTTGGAAACAGTTGGCCAACATTTAGGCAACATTTTTTTCTTTTTTCTAGTTTGCCTTTGTTTTTCCCGTGATCCGATTCAAATGGGTTACAAGAAACAATGTTGGCCAACATTTCCGACAACAAGCAACGTGGGCCATTCTGACCTTGCTATTCACACCGAGTACATCAGTTACTGAGATCTCCTTTTGTTATGTCAGGGTCAACCGAACAAACTCTGGAACTGATTGAAATATTTCATACAAATACACTGCTGTGGTTTGATACAATTGAGGACTATAATAATCGCGTAAAAAAACCGTTTTTAATAAAATAAGTGGAACTTTTCTGTTAGTGTAAATGAACACGAGCCCACCACCATTTTATTCTTCCGTCGTTTTGAACAGATCATAACTACAAAGAAAGTACAAATCATATCAGCATCCTCCTCAACATACATATTTCGCTCAACTGAACTCTGTAAGGGAAACAAATGTTTCATCATTGTAGTCTGGACAGGAAACAATGTTTCTTAATGTTTGCCAACAATCTGTTTTCCTTGTTGGGGAACAGTTGAGTAACAGTTGGGAAGCATCTGGGCAACAGTTGGCCTACAATGTTTCCAACCGCGTACTAATCTTAAGAAAAGTCTATTCAAGCAACACTTTTGAAGCGTTCCAACAAATTATCCACTCCCAGAATCATTTGTGAGTGCTAATAATGTTTGGTGCAAAAAAAAAACGGGACAGCAATGAATGCCTCGTCCCAATAAAAATAATCTCTCGAGTCACGAGTTCGTCAGCTTTGCTTTATGGTACAGCTTACTACCCGACATCTTAGCTCATTCGGTAGCGTGTCTGCCTCTTATAATTTTACCCAGCCCAAAAAAACAACCATTTGGTGTTTATTAGGAAAAACCACTTTTAAAATATATATATATTTTATATTGGATACAAACCAATCGTCTATTTTTTGAAAAGTGTTAGTTATTCTGTTGAAAATATTTTGGGTCAAACTCAATAATATAATAATATAATAAATGCATTATTAGTATTTGGTGTTATAAACAATTTTTGAAATTACAGATTTATACAATAGACTAAGCTATAAAATATGTTTTAATTGGTTGAACAAAATAATATGTTCAACTAGTTACTCACTCAGGATAATATAATGTTAATGTACCTAGCTGTAATAATGCTAGGCCCTAGAAATAATGCTACATCAAAAAAGTAAATGTGATAGACAAAAGTTCTTACCTTTTATCTTTAACTACAGAAAGCAACAAATCAATTCTGCAAATGGCTTGCCAGTAATTTGATGCATGGTCTCCCTTCCCTCTTTCTATTCCTTCTACACAAACAGAATTTTATTCACACGCTTATACAGTATTGTTGCCAAGAATTACATTGTTGAATCATTGTTTTCCTTTATTATGTCTTTATTACTTCTTTACTTACTATATTAGAATTAAAATATGTTTGTCTGGATCCCGAATAATTAATATATTTGAATTATTGGTTTAATCAGATAACATACATAATATTTTAATTAAACGACAAAAAACAATATAACCCAACTAGTTTTTTTCTAAATAGCCCTGGATTTTTCCAACTCTGCTGCCTACTGAGTGAAGGGTCTCTGATTCGATTCCCGGCATGGAGAAAGATTTATCGAAATGTGGTTTTCTCAAAAACAACACCCCAATAAATAATTGGAATCGAGCTTCTCTCGTTAAACGGTTTAAAATACAACGTTCTCTTCGTTTTCTGGAACTATTTCTCTATTTTGTTTAAGCTTATACTCCATCTCGCCTTTCACTTTCAACCGCCCTTTGTCGTGTCAATAAGAAAGAGAGGAAAGAAAACAAAGAAACTTTAATCTCAAGATAAATAGTAAAGCTTGCAGCTAGTTTTCAACCACTTAAAATGTAGTAAGCCTGTCAAAATACTGTATTTGATGAAATAAGACTAAAGGTAGAGCCCATTTTCTTCAAGCCTCGTCTCATAGCTCCGCGAATATGCTTAAAATATTATTGAAAATGTAACTGTCACATTTTCACACACTTGTTTCTATTAATAAAACTAACTATAGGGTTGATAAGAAAGAAAAAAAAAGTCCTGTTGGAATCTTTCGACTTTATTTTAGCGTGAGTCATATTTTGAAATAACGCCTCGTAGAATTAAATATTGCGTTATAGCTCTGAGGCAATTTCACGCTTACCAAGGCGACCCCCCTCGAGTTATACTACCATGCAAGGCTTGTTTGGGTTGAAAGGGAGTTCATTATTTGAAATTTCCTCAAACTATGCCTAATTACTCTTTACACTTCTATATGATAAGCGCATCACTGTCACACTATATATAATTAGATCACTACCCGCTTTATGGGTGTAGGTCACGAACGACTGACAAGTTGTTCGCTAACTGTAGAGCTGGACAAAGGAACTGCTAATTTTAGTGGACTAGTTCCATAAGTGAATAGTTCTTCTCATCTCTACACGAGGGGAAAGGGGGGATACAATTAAGGTCGTAGGCAGAATGAAATTTCGAGGCTGATGGGGGGGGGGGGTCCCTATGACTGGAAGATCGAGATTTGAATCCTGGTTGGGTGGACTGAGTGGGTTTTTCCCCATATATTTTTCCATTTATCTTCCACACAATTGAGGGTACATTTCCTCTAAACTCAACCTTTCTAATTCCCTACACATTTATCGCAATATATGCGTATAACCCGAGCGGGTTAGTGATGCTGTGACAAAAACAAGCGTCCTAAACACTAAATAAGACAATATGGATTATGTTTTACTTTTAATACTACCTTGCTTAGGCTACAGTGTATCGTAGCTATTATTTCTGTAATTTTTCCCTGATTAGAATTTCAGGGGCACTTTTTATATGTATAACGGTTTACCTTTTGAATGTCAAGTCGAAAGCGTTCTTATAAAATGTAGCCTATACGTTCGACTTATTTCTTCACCCCGTTTGCGCCACCTCTCTTTCTTTTTTTATTTAGATGTATTCATACGTCAAGTCCTTTCATCTACAGATCTTGAGATATATATATATATATTATATATATATTTATATATATATATATATTACTAGCAGTCCCGCATGGCGTTGCCCGTGACCTACTGTGGTATAAGAATTATATAAGCTCCCCTCCCCTCCCCAAGCTGCCCGTTACCCACTGTGGTATAGTAATTTATATAAATCCTCCATATTCCCTATCCCGTGTGAATTTCAAAAAATCTGGCCTTATCCTTGTCTACATGATAAAGGGAACCTCTGTGGAAGATGTCGGCTTTCTAGGTACAAGGGTTTGGGCTGGGCGTTGATGAGTCGAGACTTTTCTTTATATTATATATATATAAAAAACACTTATTTTCTTAAAGTTGCTCCAGAAGTCCATCCGTAAGAAAATCAAGGTATAGCAAATGCTCGACAAAGTTTCTCTGTCATCTTGAGATAATTAGAGATTACGAGACACTAAGCTCAGTCGATAGCCTCTTTCTCTACTGAGTTAAGGGTCTCGGGTTCGATTCCCGGCATGGACGAAAAATGTATCATTGGTTAAATGTGTTTTTACCCCCTTTTACTGTGTTAAATTAACGGCCGAAGATTGGATGTTGTGTCGGTTATATATTTAAGTTCATTTTTAAGTCGTGTGCTGTATAACCAACCAGTTGGTTCAGAAAGTGCACGTTAAATATCTCAAAATAAATGGAAATAATATTATCAAATTATGCGAATAAAGGAAAATAAAACTTAAATACGAGTCCCAATTCCATGACATTACATGAAGATAATGTTGTAACTTGAAAAAAGAAAAGAAGTTAAATTACCGACAGGTTATGATGAAACGAGTAAAAGATAAGAAATTTGTACCAGTGAAGAGATATATCTGATAAGATGAAGGGAAGCGTTGTATGTAGTGTTGGAAGGGCTCATTAAAGGAAGAAAAGAGGAGATTTAGATGATAAAAGAAGTAAATAAACTGCAAGGTGTAATGGAAAAGAAAAGAGCTATCATAAAAATAATGGTTTAAAAAAAAGACTGCATTACCCGAGGGCGGAGAGTAAAAAGTTTAATTTTGTCCCAACCTAATTTTCTTCATGTGTAGTTTTCTAAATAAGTGTCAGTAAAGTTATGTTTTAGCAAACTGAAGTTTTAGTTAAAAAATACATTTTAGTTTGTAATTCCGAAAAATTACTTTTTGTCACTTTTGGTTACTCTTTTTAAATGTTATCTAGGCAACAGTTTGTCACTTAATTTAATGTTAACTTTCCTGGGTAACTTTTTTAATCATCTTTTTTAATGGTCACTTTCTTTTTAACTAACATTTATTCAACTTTGTGTATTATTTCTATACTATATATATGTGTGGTGTGTGTGTGTGTGTAATCAATACCTTTAAAATAATATTCACAATATACTAAAATGCTCTCAATGTTGAACACAAAAAATATGTTTGTATTTCACAAATTGTTCTTCCTATGAAAATTGTACTAATATTACGACACTATGATTGACCTTGAGCATGGGACGAATCCTAGATAAAAATAGTGGTAGAGCAGTTACGCTCTAAACCTAAGGTCCCGCGTTTGATTCCTGTGTCCAGGTGTTATTTTTTAAAACTAATTTAAGTTAGTTGAATTAGATACTAAAAAACCTGCTTCGGTGGCCGCGTTGGTCTAACGCGCTACTCTCGCAATAAATTAGACTGTTGATGACGGGGTGATTGAGGTTCGAATCTCGGTCGGATGTACTGAGGAGGTTTTCCTAATAATGTTTCCCACTCTCCCTCCACGGAAATGCGGGTACACTTGCTCTAACCTTCCTCATCTCTAAAACGATTAGCGTACATAATTAGTGCATAAGCGTATATATACTGAGCTGGCAGTAAGACGCGGTGTTTAAAAAAAAATACACAAGAGTAAAACCTTAAAATTATATTCCACATTCTGAAATAATTTCTGTTCTAGGAGGTGTTTAACGTATACCCTGATTTTGGTTGGAAGAACAGTAGAGAAAATTCAAACTTTTTTTTTTTTTTGCCAGAATTGATGGTATTTGACTATATTATTCGTGTTATTTTATAGGTATTAATATCGATCAAAAGTGACAGCTGCAGACAACATGACTTTATATATAATTTTAAATTGTTTTAGTAACCTTACGTTACTAACTTCTACTGTTCTTCCTACCAAAATTATACTATAGCTTGCATTCTCGTTGAATCACTACTATTTTACATTTAGATTATATATTGATATTCAAGAAGAATAGGATAAGACAACGTGTTTTACGACATGTTTAATTCAACTTGTTCATAAAATGAATGTGATATCATTCAACATCAAGGTCTGTGTTACGAATATGCCCCCCCCCCCCCTTTTCCCCCTATTCCATAATTCGGAAGTAATTTAATATAGCTTCACACAGTTTCATAATTAGACCAGAAGAGTTTCGTAGCTGAACCTTTCCAATGGTTAGACAGCAAGGAACTAATTAAATGTAATATTAATCATAAGTATCTTATATCATCTGAATATCAGCTTCACACAAGGTTCGGAACTTGAACTTAGTGGTATCAATGTTCAATCTTCATATACAGGTCCTTTTCTAAAATACTTTTTTTTTCTGTCAACATAAACAAAATTTTACTATATTACTTATAATTATTATTGAGGATATCTCTCAACAGTGACAGCTCCAGATCATATGAATCAACACGCAGTGGCTCACCCACGGGGGGTCCATGCCCCCAATCCAAAAAAATAAAGAAAGGAAAAGAAGGAAGGACTAGAAGAACACCTTTATTAAATCATGGACGCCATATTTGAGACAATTAATTTATAAATAGGCTTAAATGTAAGTTGATTCTTTACAACATATTATAATTTTTTTTTAAAAAGGCACCTACCTTATGTGGTACTGATGAACCTACCTTGTGCGCTTTTGATGAGCCTACCTTTTGCGACTGCTGATGCCAAGGTTGTAGCCAACCAATAATTTTAGGGGGGGTTCTGTGGGCACATCCCCCAATTGCTGGACACTAGAAAAAATTCTAGAAGCTCGCTGAAGTGTTTTTTTTTCATGGTAAAATAACTCCCTAGCTGCTGAAGGCTTGGAAAATTTCTAAATATTAAACACTTTTTTGAAGCTCTGTGAAGTGTTTTATTCGTGGTAAACTAACCCCCAAAATGCCGAAGGCTAGGAAAATTTATAAATATTTAACACGTCTATAAGTGCTCTGAAGTGCTTTTTATGGTGACAGAGCCCCCTAATTTGTATTTGTATCTTAATTTTGATATTGTTTGAACCATAAATAAAGCCATATATTTTGTTCATAAAATTTCGCGGGGGTTTTTGAACCCCCAACTCCCCCCACCCCTTCTCCTCGGCTACGGCCTTGGCTGATTCACTTACCTTGTGCAACTACTGATTCACCTGCCTTGTGCAACTGCTGATTCACTTACCTTGTGCAACTGCTGATTCACCTACCTTGTGCAACTGCTGATTCACCTTGTGCAACTGCTGATTCACCTACCTTGTGCAACTGCTGATTCCTGCATTGTGCAACTGCTGATTCACCTGCCTTGTGCAACTGCTGATTCACCTACCTTGTGCAACTGCTGATTCACTACCTTGTGCAACTGCTGATTCACCTGCCTTGTGCAACTGCTGATTCACCTACCTTGTGCAACTGCTGATTCACTTACCTTGTGCAACTGCTGATTCACTACTTGTGCAACTGCTGATTCACTTACTGTGCAACTGCTGATCACTTACCTTGTGAAACTGCCGATTCACTTACCTTGTGCAACTGCGATTCATTACCTTGTGCAACTGCGATTACTTACCTTGTGCAACTGCTGATCACTTACCTGTGCAAACTGCTGATCATTACTTGTGCAACTGTGATTCATTACCTTGTGCAACTGCTGATTGCCATACTTGTGCAATGATGATTCAACTTTGGCAAATGCTGATTTCACTACCTTGTTCACTGTGATTCACCTACTTGTGCAACTGCTGGTTCACCTACCTTGTGCAATGCTGATTCACCTACCTTGTGCAACTGTGATTCACTACTTGTGAAACTGCTGATTCACCTACCTTTGTGCAACTGCTGATTCACCTGCCTTGTGCAACTGCGATTCACCTACCTGTGCATGCTGATTCACCTACCCTTTGCAATGCTGATTCACTACCTTGTGCAATGCTGATTTACTACTTTGCAACTGTGTATTCACTACCTGTGCAACTGCTGATTCACCTACTTGTCAATGTGATTCACCTACTTGTGCAAATGTGATTCACCTGCCTTGTGCAATGCTGATTCACCTACTTGTGCAATGTGATTCACTTACCTTGTGCAACTGCTGATTCACTACCTTGTGCAACAGCTGATTCACCTGCCTGTGCAACTGCTGATTCACCTACCTTGTGCAACTCTGATTTCCCTACCTTGTGCAACTGTGATTCACCTACTTGTGCAATGTGATTCACTACCTTGTGGAACTGCTGATTCACTGCCTTGTGCAACTGTGATTCACCTACTTGTGCAACTGCTTGATTCACTACCTTGTGCAACTGCGATTCACTTACTGTGCAACTGCTGATTCACTACCTTGTGCAACTGCTGATTTCACCTGCTTGTGCAAATGTGATTCACCTGCTTGTGCAACGCTGTTTCACCCACCTTGGCAACTGCTGATTCACCTACTTGTGCAACTGTGATTCACTTACCTTGTGCAACTGCTGATTCACCTACTTTGTGCAACGCTGATTCACCTACCTTGTGAAACTGTGATTCACCTGCTTGTGCAACTGCTGATTCACTACTTGTGCAACTGCTGATTCACCTGCCTTGTGCAACTGCTGATTCACTGCCTTGTGCAACTGCTGATTCACCTACCTTGTGCAACTGCTGATTCACTACCTTGTTGCAACTGCTGATTCACCTACTTGTGAATGCTGATTCACTACCTTGTGCAACTGCTGATTCACTTACTTGTGCAACTGCTGATTCACCTTACTGTGCAATGCTGATTCACCTACCTTGTGCAACTGCTGATTCACCTGCCTTGTGCAACTGCTGATTCACCTACCTTGTGCAACTGCTGATTCACCTACCTTGTGCAACTGCTGATTCACCTACCTTGTGCAACTGCTGATTCACTTACCTTGTGGAACTGCTGATTCACCTGCCTTGTGCAACTGCTGATTCACCTACCTTGTGCAACTGCTGATTCACCTACCTTGTGCAACTGCTGATTCACTTACCTTGTGCAACTGCTGATTCACTTACCTTGTGCAACTGCTGATTCACTTACCTTGTGCAACTGCTGATTCACCTGCCTTGTGCAACTGCTGATTCACCTGCCTTGTGCAACTGCTGATTCACCTACCTTGTGCAACTGCTGATTCACTTACCTTGTGCAACTGCTGATTCACTTACCTTGTGCAACTGCTGATTCACCTACCTTGTGCAACTGCTGATTCACCTACCTTGTGAAACTGCTGATTCACCTGCCTTGTGCAACTGCTGATTCACCTGCCTTGTGCAACTGCTGATTCACTTATCTTGTGCGCTTCTGATGAACTCCAAATCGGGTACAAAATTCGGCTCGTGCGCTATCTCTAAACGATGCGATGTCGAGGTGTATGTTGTGATGGGTTGAAGCGTGGGACGGGTCGATCACTGCGGGCTCTGACGTCACGACGAACTACAGCGTCACAAAAACACGACAGGAGGACTATAAGGAATATGTAGGGGGAGAGGGGAGGTATTAGATTCGCAAGTTAAAATGTTTGGGCCATATTTCAAAGAAATAGTTCAATTAAATCATTATATTATTTCCTAGTCAGTTTACTTATCATCACTTTAGTCTGACGAGAGAGGACTCGCAGTTCGGACTAAAGTTAGTCGTTTACTAGTCCCTTTTCGTTCAAAGAACTATTGGGGATCGCCGCATAAAAATGCTCGTGTTTGAGTGCGATTAATAGCTTAACTCGTTTTAACACCCAGGTTATTCTATTATTACTTATTTTGTTCAACGCGGTAATAAAAACATAGTTATTTTATCACCTAGTCTTACTACCTGTTCACTTTACACGCATATATGATTAATTGATTAGGTAGGGATGAGAAAGGAAGCATTTTAGAGGTAATCTACCTGCATTTAAGTGGAAGGAGAGTGGGAACTATTTAGTAAAAAACCTCCATAAGGTAGGCTCGACCAAGATTCGAACCCCAGTCTTCCATCTTCAGCAATAGTTTAATCCATTAAAGCTAGGTGGATTGCGAAAGTTTGCCGTTCTAAAAATTTAAGCACGGTTTTTAAAATGTTTGGAAACCGCTCCACCGATTGCGAGTACAAGTACCAACGTTATTAACGGTCCAATCTAAAGTTTAGTGATGAGAAGGGTAGCTTGGAGAAAATGCATAGCATTGGCTTGGAGAAGAGATGGGAGATAAGTCACAAACTAACCTCCACACCCTAGTCTATTTGGCGCCGAGATTATAACCCTTATACCGTGTGTATACATATGATTGAATTTATTTATTTTCCTGACATTCTTTACGGACGATTCAGCTTAAAGTAATAAATAATAAAATTGTGTACAGCTTTCCATGTTCCTTAGTATCTTGCTTGATAGTGACATACACATTTTAGTTTGATTGTTTGTATTCATTGCGTTGAATGAAGGACTCTTTTTTATCTACTCATTTCAATTTGGAGGCATCATTTCAAATATACTATTTGTTGTCAGCGTGCTTAGAATGATTTCTCACCACTTTAGGGAACACTGGTTCGATTCGTGTTGAGGTTGACGAGTAAATCTTTTATATTTGTTATAGTGTTTGTACCGCTATCTTACCCACTTCAGTGACCGCATGGTCTAAGGCACTACTCTCCCATTAGACTAGACTGCTGGTGATGGGGAGATCGTGGTTTGATCCCGGTCGGCTGTACTGAAGGTGGTTTTTCCTAAATGGTTTCCCACTCCTCTCTCCACGCAAATGCGGGTACACTTTCTCTAAATTCAACTTTCCTAATCCTTAACACATCAGTGCAAATTGTAATTAATACATAGGCTTATAACCCGAACGGATAGTAAAGACGGGGGGGGGGGGGGGGGGGTAATCGCCCCGAGCTTGCCTCTCTGGGAATCGAACACTTGGCCAAGTGATGGTCAAGGTCGCTAGTGCAAACTTCAAGCGTTGAAAGTAAACCGTGTGTGTGTGTGTGTGTCCAAAGTGTATCGCGTGTGTAAGAAGTGCCAGGGGATCACATGTGTTAACATTATTGGAAGGAGAAGGGGGGGGGGGGCAGTCACTAGTGTAGGATTACACTGGCTGGTTCCCACCGCTATTATGCCCCCAGCATGGGAACTGGGGGACATAGGCGCGAGCTATTTTTTACTCAACTCTACCAAAATTTCAACCTCAAGGTCAACTCGTTAGTCACTTTGAACCAGCGGAGCTGTAGTGTGATCATGTGTGGAGCAATGTTACAGTCCAATTTTAATAAGGTCGTTTTAGAAAAATACAAACATAATTTTTTCTGGCCAAAATTGATAACAGTTTACCACCTACGTATTATATTATTTTATAGGTATTGATTATATCTATAAAAAGTGACAGCCACAGATTACATGGATTGACGTATGAATACATTAAAGTAGATTGAGTAACTTTTTTAGCTGTGAGCCTTCCTATTAGAATTGAACTCTACTGTAGGTCTTGAAAGAGAACTACTTTTTTCTATATCAAAAAAGCATGACCATTTTTTTATATTGACTGACCATTTTAAAACCCTGTTGTTATTTTTTCGTACTGATACCATTTGTCCAAGCTGACAGCTGTGCAACATACCTATGATTTGACTAATTATTATACTGGACATATTTTTTTTATGTGAAAGAAGTCAATCTTTTTAGCCTATAATGGTTTTTAGAATGGTTTTAATACTTATCTTATGTGCCCTTTTATTAATAAAGTTGCACACAGTCAGGTGGCTAAAACGCAATGCCTAAAGAGTTTTGGCCAATTTCTTCAATATTTGGAAAATATACCCTAAATTATATCCCTACCATACAGTGGTTTATGCTTATGAGCACATATACATACAAATTAAGAGCACTTTATCTTAAGCTAAGTGTAGAGTATTGATTATTCTTATGTATCCTCTCACTTGAGCACACATGAGCTGAAGATACATATTCAAATTAATGGGTTTTTTTCTTCTTCAAGTTGCACGAGACACATTTATGTCTGTTCATCTGAAAGGGGCCGAAAGCAACCAACTTAAAATAATATGAGAGTAATTTTAAGGCAATGCACCAGCTTTCACTTGTAAAGAAAATCCAGGGAAACCAAAATTGGTAGGGAAAAGGGGTTTATTAATATATTATATCCACTCAAGATTGAATACTGCCCATCCAGACCACTATCCTACTTGTATTATAAGCCTATGGGGTTTTTAACTACTACGATTGTTTTTATTAATTATGCAAACCTATTTCTTTCATGATAGTGGAGGTGCTTGTCCTTAAAATGTTACCTTGAAAGTAACTTAGTGTAATATGAGTCCACTATCACATTTGCTGTCATATAAGATTGCATGTGTGCTAATTTACACTCACACTTGGTCACACAACTAGCCCACACACTAACAAGACTTATCCATTTCAAATTTAATATCATAATAATATTTTTATTTCAACACATCTATAGAAAATTAATACAGTTCAATATATTTTGTATGTAGGTTGACTGAGTGATAACATTTATCAAAGCAAATCAATGTTTAAAACTGTTCACACTTTTTTTTTTTTCTAAAATGTGAATGTAATGCTCATGTTTTGTTTATGTTTGTTATTATTTGAAATAATGAATCCATTTTGACCACATTTGGTATATTGTCGACCAAAGAAGGTGCTCAGCTCAGGACCCGATGTTCATGGGCTCAAACCCAACCACTGTCGACAGGTTTTTCTTGAGCTATAAAAATTCTTACCCAACACAATTTATTTTGGAGGGGAAATAAATCTTTCGGTCCCATGTCGATTGTGGCATGTAAAAGAACCATGGAAGATGTTTGCAAAATACCTTTCTCGACAAAATTGGTATGCTTTTTCTGCTCTGGCTCACTGAAGTTCTCGTGTACTGATGTAAGTAGTTGGTTCGGAAAGTGCACGTTAAAAAACTCAATAAATGGGGGTGGGAGGACTTGATATACTTTTAATCTTAAGCATTCTGTCAATATTGTGTGTGTTTGCGCTGAGCCTACTTTTGAAACCTGGAAATAAAGCCAAGTAGGACCTAGCAATATTCGACACATTTGAGATGTAAACGGTGAAAGTGGTTTGAAAGATGGACTTTATATTTTATATGTATGTATTGAAGGTTAAATTCATGAGCGGGTTTTGTAGGTTTATAGCTTTGAAAGGAAACTTTCTTCTTCTTTTTTTGTCCGTTAAGCCTGCAAGAAACATGTGACTGTTCAGTTCTGTTTACACTTGTGATCTGCTTCTGTTTAGGCTACATGCTCCATTCCTTGATGTAATGGGAAACATTCTTGTTGTTAAATTAGAGCTAGAGGCGGTGGACTAGCAGTTTTGAATATGACTGGTCTTAACATACATTCATAAATTACCACTGAAGCAATGTTTCATTGTCAACTGAAATGGGTAGTTGAAATATTAATATTTTTATTCTTAGTAAATATTACATTTCATCGATGATTGTGTTGCTAATCATTCCACTTAAAACTTCTTCTTATTTCTATCGACACGATCACAAATGCTTTTGCTTGCTTGTTAGACAATAGTGAGGAGTTCATTTTTGAACTATTTAAGTTTGTAAAATAATCCTACACCCACTATTTGTGTTTGACCACAAAGCTCTTAACAATCAGCATTCCAAACAAAACCCAGAAACAACAAACAGGTCGGTTTTACATTAAATGCCGTCATATATTTGCACAAATAATGTCTTCTGGGCACTCCCAGACTTACTAACTGAAGCTTTTGATTTAAATTTGATAAAAACAACCATTTAGAATTGAATGGATAATTTATTAATTGTGGCGGCCCAAACAAACCACTCCACTGGGATATCCCCGGTGGCCCGGTTCACCACTGATTAGAGCACAGTGTTATAATTAGTATGTTTGTTTTAAAATCATTAACAAAACATTTAATATATTGGAAGTATGAGTTAGAAGAGGTGCTCTATTAATTTAAAACTAAACTGAATCAGAAAATTTATTTTCCTTATTTATAATAGTTTTAAGCTCACTAAATGAATTCCTAAATCCCACAAATAATTCAAATTCACACATATAAGATGAATGAATGTGTTACAAATTTTTTTTTTCCAAACGAGGCCATTTCATAACCGTTAAGTCAATATATTAAATACATGATTATGTTCGAATTATAAATCTCATTAAAGTGCAGTTTTCTACATTCTTCAGCTGACAACAAGGAGCTTGGAATTATTTAGATAGCTTTTATATTTCATTTTATTGTATTTTAAAAAAATATGATAAAATGATTTCACTGATCAAATGTACCATCTTGTAATAACTGCACAAATGTGGGTACACTTCCTCTAAATTCACCCTTCCTTATCCCTAACACCTAATTAATATGTATATTAATATAGCCTGAACAAGTAGTAAGCCATAATAATAATATAATAATATATAATAATATAATATAATATTGGTTTGTGAATGTGCTTGTTTTAGGGGGAGTCCCCACGCAGGATGGACCGGTTGCGTCGCAGTTTTCGGGACAGTTTTAAGCGTCGCAAGGAGCCACATGTACCCGAGAGCTCCAAGCCTCACCAATGGCAGGCTGACGAGGCAGCTGTGAGGGCCGGCACCTGCAGCTTCCATGTCAAGGTAGTTAATCACATTGTGGGAACAAAGGAAGACGAGGGAATAATTTCTGACCTGCTACGGCAAAGGTTGGGTGTATATGTCTTTTTTTTTATCAAGGTGAATCTTAATGCAGTTACATTATCATCCTTTTAACCTACTTTAGATAGTTAATTCACTGATAGTATTTAGAGGTATGCGAAGCTCTGAAATGTCAGACTTAAAGGTCAAATCTCCTTTGCTTTGACTTTCACTCACAATAACCTTCACATCTTCTAAACATTTCGAAGGAAGAAGAAAACTCTTATATATTATGAACAGATGTGAAATATCTCACTAAACATTACATGTTTCAACACACAACTACTTTAGCATAACTACCAAAGAATATTTTAACATGGTTCTATAACATAAACATAACATATTAAATCTAGTTATCAGCATTTCAAATGTGCTTTTTTTCTTTCTCCAAACATTTCTATTTGCTTAGATGCACTTAATGGATAATTTAAAAATTAAAAGTGGTGTTACATGACAAATACGAAAACTCTTACCTTTGACTTTGCTTTTAAAAAACAACCTTTGCACACCTCTAATATTCTACACTGATATTAATTGTGTGTACAGTAAGAATGTGGCAATAAAGATGGTTTAGAAAATACAAAAAGCATTTTTATCATAAAACCTTTGCCAGCAATCCTGAAAATAGTGTTTACTGAAATTTGGTATGCAGTTTACATTTGACATCAGTCACAACAAATAAAATATTGAATAATTTATAAATACCAATATAAGATTGGAAGAATATTGAATGTAAAATCTTCAAAATAATATAGCGCATCAATATTCCTGGATATATGTAAACAAAGACATAAATGACAAAGCTTTTAGTACAAGTTTGCTTTATGCCAATGAAACTATCCAAAATAACATAATTTAATATGTGTTTCAGTACCTTGGCTGTGTGGAAGTTTTTGAGTCCCGAGGAATGCAAGTTTGCGAGGAAGCGCTCAAAGTTCTAAGGGTAAGTATTTTGACCAGCAGAGTCATCAAAGTCTGCACCATGGTTCTGAAAATTACGAGCCAACAACATTTTATGTCAAAGGAGGGCAGGCCAATTGTTGTGTAGTCCCATTCTCAAAATTTTAGCCAATTTTAAAGAAAGCTATTTTCATGTGTTTTTGGGAAGTCTGCTTTTGTCTTAACTTTTCAAACCAATACTAACTTTTTTTTTAATAATCAACTGCATCCAGTTTATGAATGGAGGATCTTTTCAGACCATCCAACCCATTCTATGTTATTTGTCATTGTGAGTTGGAAATGATGACTATTTCTACCCCTTCACCTTTAAGTTGACTTTCTCTTAAGGCGGAAACTGTGTGACCTGTGTTAGTGTGACACAGAGACAAAGGCAGTAGACAAGTCTGGTTTTCAAAGGAGGTAGCAGTTTGAATCATGACTGCCTGTAATGAGATGGTGTTGTTTTTTTCTAAATGATTTCTCATTCCCTCATCACACAAATGTGGATACAATTCTTCTAAATTCTATCTTATCTATCTCCACCCAATTGGTGTGAATAGTCTGAACATTTTTTTTAAGATGCAAAGAACAAAAATAAATCCTTAAAGGACAAGTATTGTTTCAGAATTCAAGACGCAGACCTGTGAAAGCGATATTGTACGTATCTGGGGATGGGCTGCGCGTTGTGGAAGATGAAACAAAAGTGAGTCAAATCTACAGCCTAAATCAAAAGCAACAGCTGCACTTGGAGACATTAAAATATTGTCCGATTTTCATTGGAAGGCTTGAAAAGTCACTAGATAAACTTTCATGTATTGATGCGTCAAGTCATGTGTCATGTGTTATTGTGCTGTTAACCGCAAAAAAAAAATATGTTTATATTTTCCTAAAGTTTCTCTATACCAAAGTTCTACCATATATTTGATAACTTTTTTTTAATTGTCAAATAAGGTTCTGTCTATTATGATTTGTTAAAACAAGGTTGCTAAATTACTATAATATTTTAAGATGACATCTGTATTTTGGACTAAACTGGACTAAGGATGTAGTAAGTATGTTTTAAAAAATGTAACCCCTCATATGAAAACATAGGTAAAGGTGTCAATCTCATCTAATCTGGTTTGCCGGAGGCAGAGAGGTAGAAGTTTGAATATTGATTGGATGTCCTGGTTTTTTTCCCCCACATTCTTCTTAAAATGGTTTTCCACTCTTCCTCCATGCAAATGATGCTGCACTTCCTCTCATTTATGTTGTGCTATAACAAGGTTTAACATGTTTTTGGAATTATATAGATATCTCAAACAGGTGGTAGCCTAATGTAAAAAAGTGTGTTAAATAAAATTATAAAGTTGTCTGACTAGGCTAGGTTTTATTGATATCCCTTATACTTTATAAAAAATAATTGCATTTATCAGGGAATCAAGCTATTTTGATTATATTTTATACCTTGAATTTAATTAGAATAAATGCTTGTGCATGTTGAATATAAATTCTCGTGGCTTTCATTCTTAAAACTCCCCCTTGAAACCCGTTTGGGCCATTATATACCTGAACAGACATGGGTATAAAGGCTTATAATATAAATATAAATTTTTAACCAAATGAACATTTGCTAAAATGCATTCATTATAACATTTACACATTTAGTTAGGTGTTAAATTAATAGTCTGGGGTCTAGTTGTTAAGTTTTTCCAACAATTATGTTCGAGTTGAACGACCAAAGAGTAATGTTTGAGCTCTAAAACAAATTCCAACTCCAAACTTTTTTTTCAATCTCGAATCTTAAATATCCTTAGGGAATTAAAGGATTCTATGGTATCAGGATTCGAGGATTCCATCCCTATACATCATCATCTTCGATGTAGAAAACTAATTTTTCTATAGGGGATCCCTTAGAAAATTTTACTATACTTTAGTTTATACAAGTTTTTATACATATATATGGACATCCCCTATGAGAGCTACATAAAATTCCAAGGGGGTTACAGACCCCCAACCCCAGTCTTTCTATGCCCGTCATCATCAACAACTATTTCACGCCTGTGGCCAGGTCAATTTAGTCAAATGCCTTCATCTCCCTCTATCCTTCAACCAATCTTCCTCATTTGATTGCTTCCATTATTCTGCTCTCATTTCCAAACTTTCTGTTATCTGCTCTTCCCATATCTTTCTTAGTCTCCCTTGCAGTTTTTTTTCCTTCATACTTCATCTTCCATTATTTTCTTTGATATTCCCTCCTTTTCAATCCTCATTACATGCCCATACCATCTCATTCTTTCTTCCTCTACTATCTCATGTACTCCTTGCACTCCCACTCTCTCTTGGGTACTATCATTCCTAGACCCGCCTCGGTGGCCTAGTTAACTAACGCACTAGTTCCGTGTTGATCTAGACTGCTGAAGACGGGGAGATGCAGGTTTGTATCTTGTTCAAGTAAACTCAAGGTGGTTTTTCCTAAAAGGTTTTCCACTCCCCCTCTACACAAATGCGGGTTCACTTCCTCTATATTCAACCTTCCCAATTCCTAGCCCATTAGTGCAATTAGTACCTAGTTGAATGGGTAGTAAGACAAAGTGCTAAGTATTATTATTATTATGATTAAGATTATTATTTATTTCTAGTTTCTATTATCCTTATCCCTATCCTAATCATTTATTATGTTCTCTTCTAAATGAATAAATATATCCTTCCTATACAGTACTCAGAAAAGAATAAGTATGTTTGGAAATATCTTATATTGCAGCATGTTAGCACAAGTATATTGAGCGGCACAATAGTAGGATGTGTGATAAAAGAGAAACCGCAGAAAGATAACAACAAACATTAATTAGCCTTTTACACAGAATAGACCTGAAAGTAGTTGTCTTAAGAAAAAGTTGTGGGTTATAAATAAATGTCCAAATCAAGTACAGAGCACTTTCAATTAAATTAAGGATAAAATCCTCTAATCCTCGAGTACATATGATATTTGAATAAAATGTGTCTGTGTGCGTTTATATATAGTTTAAAAAAATTTAAATGTGGTTTGGTTTTAGAGCTCAAATACTGCTGGGGGGTGGGAGGGGGGGGGTGCATCAATCTCAACATAATTGTAGATAAAACTTAACAACCAGACTCCAGGCCATTAATTTAATACTTAACTGACTGTATAAATGTTATAATAAATGCATATTAACAAAAACAGTTAACATTTAGTACTATTTCCATTTAATATTAATTTTAGTTATATCCTTATTTCCTCTTATGTTAATAACTTTTTTTCAAGTTTTTAATTCGGGCCAAGGAATTTTATATGTGAGAGTTAGATTCATAAAATGGTGGATTCAACCTAGGCTATCTCACTTTATTAAATTATAAATCAAAAGGAAAATAACTTTAAAAATGTCTGGAAATAAATATCTCTTAAGCTTTCATAGTACGTGAATGGAAATAAGTGGAATAATTGTTGAAACCTGCATCGGTGCAGGCGCGGACTAAAATGTAAATCTTGTCTTGTTTCGTTTGGTGGTGACCATAGGTCAGGGTACACGTCTTTGTGTACTGAGGGCGTTTTTTCCTAAATGGTTTCTCCACACTTACTTAATGCAGATGTGGGTACATTTCCTCTAAATTCCACCTTCCTCATTCCTAAAAGTGGAATATTGGATATCCCGAACTCGCAGTAAGAATTGGAGTTTAAAACAGTATTGAAACTCCTACATACTGGCTCAGGCACATTTATTTGACTACACATCTTAATAGAATAATTTATCTAAATACAGAAATTTGTTCCATCACTATAAAATGCAACAAATCTAGGAAGCTATAAAGTTTTCTCTACATAATTCATTGGTTTATTCAGGGTTTGATTGTCGACCAGACGATAGAGAAGGTATCATTCTGTGCGCCAGACAGAAACCATGAAAAGGGCTTCTCTTACATCTGCCGAGATGGAACCACGCGCCGCTGGATGTGTCATGGATTTTTGGCGTTGAAAGAGTCTGTAAGTCAACACTGAAACTATTTTGCATATTAAGTTGAAGAACAACCTAATATTGACTAGGTTTTTTAAATTTAAGATGAACTTGATCAGAGATCTTTTATGGGATTGTTAGGTACAAGTTTAGTTGAATGGAACTGTTTCTAACTAACAAAGTGTATTATGCCAATATTTAAGATAATTCTCTAGCACTTGAGGGCATGTGCCAGGGTATAAAGTACTCTAATTTTATATTTGTTAGTGTGGTAACACTGTCAGGTGCATGACCATTCACACAAGTTTCAATTATACTCTGAAAACTAACTAGGTATAAAGTAGGGGTGGTCAGGCACCCGGAATGTCAGGCGAGTATTTTTTATCCCCGTATTTCGATCGGACATCTCAAGAACTTGGTAAGTATAATACATTTACAACCTTAGTTTACTCGGATGACAGCTCAAAAAGTTACTATAAATAATCCCTAATATATCCCTATGCCAAAAGCTGACATCTGTCACTTTGGATAGTTGTAATTAAAATGTATGGTAATGTATGAATTTGATAGTTAACCACAGTAATTTAGGCCAATATTATTTATACATTTATTTGAGATTGAGCTCAAAGTTTATTAATTTTATTGTTTTATTCCACTTAAAAAAAATTATTATTCACATCACTTTCATGAAAGGACTAACTAACATAGCTTCAAAATGGCGACTGACGAATTTGAACCATGTGATTGTACTTGACGTAAACAAGTTCTTTACAATGGTGCCCTTACAGAGTAAATAAAAATATTTTATTCAGTTAAATATTTCAAAATACGATAAAATAATCGTAAAATAATTTTTATTTATATAAAAAATGACAAGTATTTTCTCTTCTCCAAGTAAATGTGAGGCCTGTATTAAAAGGTATAAATGTATGCACTATATCACACATTATAAATAACATTCCAAAACGGATAATAAATATTTTTAATTATGTTTAAAATATTGTTCAGATGGGTAAAAATAAATTATTAAAAGTTATGAAACAGTATAAGAAAGCTTAAGTTTATGTTATTTTAAATGTAAAATATAACATTTAATTAAAACCTAATATCTCTTACGATTGTTGGCAACCCAAAACCTAAACATATGATTTTTAAACTATCATCCAAGTAAAAACCTATCATGAACAGACTCTATATAATACCATGTTAGCACCAACCTCTAATTCAAATTTTGAAAAAAAAAAAAAAATAGTATTTAACTGATACTCATAGTTGAATTATTTCATTTCAACCAATATTAAACAAAGGTAAGTTTTTTTTATTCATAAATTATTATGTTTGCTTTCAACAAAACTACAATAACATTTCTCACAGGCTACAAATCTACAACACAGCGAAATCAAGATTCCTAAGATTTAATTTACTGTATCAATGCCAACAACATAACAATTTCAAAATTTCCGCAGTGAGACTTTTAGGCCCTATGCTTGTGAAAACTTAATTTAAATTAGTTTTCTTTACATTTCTTTAATTTATTATGATTAGCCATATTTGTAGGATATAAATAGAAAAGTACGCATCAAATGAACATTAAATAGGAAACGACCATTTGGCATTTTGTGACTGTCAACTTGTAATTAAAATATTTAATAAGCCTGTGATAAAGTTGTTTTTATCTTTTTTTTAAATTAAATTAGACCGTTAAACTTATAATTTGAAATTCAATAAGCCTGTGACAAAGTTGTATGCAAAATGAAATGCCTGTCTGAATCTGACCGTGCCCGAATGTAATTTTGTAATGTCCGCCCGATACAAATATTTGCTGCCCGACCACCCTGGTATAAAGTACCCCGCACACACCAGCTTGTGGTAGATATACCGACAGACCCGCTCGAAGGTGAGGAATGTGTTCAGTCTTCCTATGTTAACAAAATAAAGCCAAATTAAAATTTGTTAATTATAGCATTAGGAATTTGAGCATTGTTTGTAATACCCATGTTTTAATGTCAAAGTAGTCTGATTCTTAATTGACAAACCTATATAACAGAGTTAATTACAGTTTAAAAAAAGTACAATCAGATACACAGGACTTACACGCTATTTAGTCATCCCAACTAATATATAGGGCAAATGTGACAACCAGAACCCAAGCTATTAATATACCAGGTACTAAAAGGGAACAAACTCATTTTTCCAATGGGATATATTTTCTACCTTCACCAAGAATTATCTTGAAGACTTTTATATCATTAAGAAAACACGCAATTAGCTAAACTTAGACTTTTAACCCATATCTATTATGTATTATGACAAATTAATGTATTATAAATTTTATTAAATAAAGGGCTCTGAAGTTGAAAGCAATTTTGGGTGGAGAGTTGTTAAAAATGTACAGACTCCAACTCCAACTTCAAAATAAAAAATTTATATAATTTAAACAATGTGGTAACTATGTTACTTTGATTTTATTTATACTTTTTTATTCCTTAAGACCAATATTTGTATTTTGTATTGATCTAAATACTCAAACATACATTCATAAAGCCAAAGAAGCTTCCCATAAAGTCATTTGATCTTGATAGAAAACAAATAAACTTATCTTTATAACTCTAGTTTATTTGTAGGGATGGAATCTTCAAGGATATTTGAAATTTGAGGATTGGAGAAAATTTCAGATTCGAGACGCAAATTCTTAGGAACTCGTTTTTTTTTTTCTAGTAAAATTTGTTTTAGAGTTTAAATACTGCTAATTGGTGGTTCAGAATCAATTATTATAATAATAATTATAAGATGAACTTAACAACCAGGCCCCAGACCAATAATTTAACTTTTCCCTAATGTATGAATGTTATAATGAATTGATTATAAGAAAGAATGTTAACATTTAGTCAATATCTCTATTTTACATTTATATTTCCTCCTATATTTATAATTTTTTCCATCTTGTGAAAGTGGGGAATGCCAGGCCGCCACCGTGGTTCGGATTCCACGTTAAACTGTAGGTCCTTCATTTCATCTCACAATCACCCTACCATTACACATTAGCGTAAGTGCGTATAACCCGAACGGGTAGTAAGACGCGGTGCTAATAATAATAATATAATTTTTTCCAAGATTTGGAGTCTTAAAATAGTGAATTAGACCCAACTCTATTTATTTGTGGTAACTTTTGCAAGCTTCGCAAAAAAACATGTGTGTGTTTGTGTTGGAGGGGGAACGTCTGAGCCATGCAGTTGGTTGTGCTTTTGCCGCTTGTCTGGAGAGGAAACAAAGGAGAGATAAGGAATGTGGCGTCACCATGACATTCGACTCCAAGAACTCCACGTTCACCCGTACAGGCAGCTTCAGGCAGACATCTATTACAGAAAGGCTTCAGGACCCACTGGATGACAAAGTTGAGGGGGACCCTGCTGGTAAGCATTGTGATTTACACCCTCTTAATCCTAATCTTCTAGGGTTGAATGTACTTGAGTTAGATCCCACCTGCTTCAGTGACTGCATGGTCTAAAGCGTCACTTTTGCAATAGACTGGATTACCGATAACGGGGATATCAGGGTTTGATCTCAGTCAGGTGTACTGAGGAGGGTTTTTCCTAAATGGTTTTCCACTCTCCCTCTTTATAAATGCGGGTACAATTCTTTACTACATTATGTGAAACAGTAGGGTTCACAAGAGAATGTTAAAACAAATATATTTTGTACAGTAATCCTCATACTAGTCAGTGACCTAATGTTCTAAGACATCACTTTCGTGTTAGACTGTCCTGCTGAAGACGAGGGTTATCAAAGCTAGACGAGGGTTCTCAGAGCTAGAATCTTGGTTGGTTATGCTAAAGGTGGTATTTCCTAAATAGTTTCCCACTCTCCTTCCATGCAAATGCAGGAATATTACCTCTAAAATGTTTCCTTCCTCATCCCTGCCCTATTAATGTAATTATCATACATGCTTCTAACCTGGTCAGGTAGTAAGACACAGTTATTTAAAAAAAAATCATATTGCTCTCAATTAGGGGTGTGTATACTCCACTTTTTCAAGTAGAAGCTTATCCGAATAGAGTAAATTAAATATTCTGGTTAAACATTGTAATAAGCATTTTTAATTAGACTTTTTAGTAAGTTTTATCCACCTCCCACACTGTACATTATTTTTAGTCGGCCCTTACACTAACTATTTAATATGTTGATGACATTCCAGATCAACCCCCTGTGAAACAGGTGTTTAACCCCCACGCCATTGAGCGGCCGCATGCCACGCTATCCATGCTACAGAGACAAGGCTCGTTCAGAGGTTTCACACAGCTGAACCAAGCGTCGCCATTCAAGAGACAAATGTCGTTGCGTATTAGCGACCTACCGTCCACGCTCGAGAGACAGCGCTCGCTTAGCCTGGAAGGATCCGACTTCCGTCTGCCACCTACACACATGAAGACACCAGGTATATCACACTAGCGTGTTTTATATTATTTATATAATGTGTGGCTTTAAACATTAGTTATGAATGGTCTGCTTGCTAAGGGTGACTATCGGTTTCAAAGGTTTCTTCCATCATTAGAGACATCAAAATATCACAAAACATGCTTTATGAATGTTTAATTGGCACATTAAAATGAATATTGAAACACATTAAAAGTTCATTGTATAGTTTTCGAATGTATTATATAAACGTGAAATAAAATAAAACTTAATATTTTCGTATAATGGATTATTCTTTACCTTTAAATTGTGAATAATGTTTAATTTCATTGAATTTAATGAGCGTTACTATAACATAATAATACATATTTTCACTCATTAGCAGAAGTGGGTGGGTGGGAGGTGTTTGTGTTAACTCTAGTGAGGTAGGAATGAGGAAGAAAACATTTTAGAGGTAATTTACCAGCATTTGCTTGGAAGGAGAGTGAGAACCCATTTAGGGAAAAACACCCTCGAACAATAGACCTGACCAGGATTCGAACACTAATCTTCCATCATCAGCAGGCCAGTCTAACACAAGAGTGATGCCTTAGACTATTTGGCCACTGAAGTGGTTGGTTGATAAATTAATAATCTGGGCTTTGATTATCAAGTTTAGCCTATAATTAATTATATTGGGCTAAACCACCAATATGTAGAATAGGGTCTAAAATTAGTACGGTTTCAAAATTAATTTTTTGAATATTTAATTTTCTTTATTTGAGGATTTGAAGATCCCATCTTTATTTAAAATTAATTATTCATTCGAAAGGGGTCCGATTGGAATTGAAAGACTTGATAATAACTAGAGATGGGTCAAATCCACTATTTCTCGAATCCAAATCTACATTTTATTTTCGAATCTCTAATCTGAATCCTAGCAAATCGTTATAAATTTTAATGATTTACAAATAGACCTACATTACACAATATAGGCCTAAACTGTGAGTTAAGATTTATTTCAATCATGCTTTCAATTTTAATCAACCCCAACCACCCATCGCAAAATACAGGTTAAAATCCAGCCAAATTAAACAATCTAGACTCATATTATTGTTTAAAAATCAAATCAATCAAAATTTGAGTGTCTTTTAGTTATTTTTAAAAGTGTTGTTAGAATGAGTTAAGTTTCTAAAATACATGTGAAATAAACAGATTAGGCCTAGTTATTCTTTGATCAACTTTAATTATCATTAAAGGATATTTTATTGTATTAGATAGCAAAAATAAAAATACAAGCGGATATTTTTAATAAAGACTAAAACAACATGCTTAAACATACATTGGAAATAGTGAACTCATTAATGCCTAAGTATGTTTTATTATTATTTTCTTATAATTACATTATCTATTTTCAAGTAGAAAACAAATATATTCGATTCTTGCGATATATCGATTTCTGAGAATATATTCTATTTAAAACACGAACATATTTTTGACTACAATATGTTCATTCTTATTTTATAAGGCAGGACTACGTTTGAATATTTCTACAATTACTTCAATAACATATTTAAAAAAAATAATAAACTCTTAGATAAAATCAATTTAAAAACAAATTATGAATTAGTAAGTCATTATTTGATTCGTAAAATTCGATAGCGCTTATTAAGTGATCAGATTACCTGAATCGATTATAAGCAAATAACCGATATACAATACTTAGGCCAGTAGGCGTAAATATTAAAATAAACAGTTTTATTGGTATCTGACTTGACATTACTTATTTTTCATGAAACCCAACAAAATATCTAACCTAAGGATCGTATGAAATAAATTGGGGTTCTTTGCATAGTTGTAGATAATTAAAACCAGTTGGTAGTAAGAATTAACAGTCATGTTTATTTAATCATTACTCTGGTCACTGGCGAGTAAACATATACCTCATGGCAGCTGACTTTGTATCGTGTGTAATGCATTCTTATTTTCTTTTAAAAAAACTGTTAATTTGTTTTATTTATTTCGAGTGTATTTGTAATTCTAGTTTTGATTTTCAATTTTTTAAGAGCTTTAATGTGTTCATTAAAATATATACTAGATTGTTTGTGAGGTGAAAGTTTCAGAAGTAAGCATGCGCTGAAACGGTTTGAGTCCAAGTTTCCCATGGGGGTGGAAGGGTAGGGTATTATGAAAGTCAAATTTGCTACACCTAACAATTATTATTAAAAAAATAAAAAACTGTTATTCATGTTTATCTCTTTTGCCCGACAAAATAGTTATTATGGATTAAGTTGTGCTTTTCAAGTAGGCCTAACATAGTAATTTTTGAATTCAAAAATTGAAATATTATGCTTTGTTTATGAGGTGAAAGATTCGACCATCTAGTCGAATAAAACACCGAATTCTCAAATCTCAAAATACTTGTCAGGATTTGGTGGATTTGAAGATTCGAGTGGCCCATTTCTACTTTTTACTAAACATAATAACTTAACTCTTAAGCATATTTAACTAGAATATGATTCGATTCAATAACTATTTGAAATTGGCAAATAATATTTGCTTTGATCCAAACTCAAAAAACCTGCTTCGCACATGTATCTGGGCCATGTGAGCCGTTTTTATGCCATATTGTTTGGAAGACTGTATCTGCATGTTGGGTGTTTGTTTTTGGCTAACACTGTACTTTATTTTTCTTGCTGTAGTTGGGATTGTTCGGGCAGGTAAGACACTAGTAATGTTATTAATAATCTGGTCTTATTGCATGACAGACTTGTGCCTTGCTTGAAATCTGTAGATTAAGTTTTTATCACATCAAATTTGAGTGGTTAAAGGTATGGTGTATATTTATAATAGACTCGAGATTTATAAGTACATAGCTCAACATAGGATTGTACGCTCAATACTACAATCTCATCCCTAGCTAGGGATGTGAAAAAGGTATTGATGGTTTACGAATATCAATATTTTCCTTTCAATACTAGTATTTTTTTACTCTGGGCCTTTTTTTCCCCGTTACTTTTACTAATATTAGTACTCACACTTTGGTATCAGATTGGTATCGAAAGAAACACATTGTTTGTTATCTTTACTCATGCTGGTATTAAATGTTTACTATGGTTAAAGAAGGATACAAAATAAATGGAAATAATATATTACTAATCCTATTTAGCTATTAAATAACTTTCCATCAGCTAAATTTTCATAGATATTTTGAAAGCTGGTATGGTAAAACCTTTTAGAATATCCATTATACCATACATTTTATCATACCTTGCAAGTTCCAACTCAATTTTGATACTGATACTTACTGTCATCAATACTTTTCTTTCGATACTAGTACGGTATCGATATTTTTCTTCCGCTACTTTAAATGAGTACAGGGTTTATACTTTTCTATCGATACCACATCCCTATCCCTAGCAGCGAGAACTGTAATAAATAGATAATAGGATTAACCCATACACAAAACTAAAATATTCTAGGATTAAATTTGGATGCCCAACCCAATAGTTTAACTATTCAGCCATAAAGTCACTGTACTTATTGCTTGATCTATGTAAGTATAAATAATTTTAAACATTATTTTATATTTAGAGGGAAAATTAAGAACATATTGTTATACTTACTCTATAGCATTTGTAACTCATAAGGTCATTGCCGCACTTACAAAAGTACATACCAACCATCCCTCCCTATCTTGAGCTAGCTTCATCCATTCCCACCTCATTACAATCTATCTTTTGCAGGTCCATTCTAATATTATCCTCCCATTTGCGTCTAGGTCTTCCTAATGGTTTCATCCCATTGGGCTTACCAGTTGACACCCTGATTATTGTTATAGATTCTCATATTCGTGTTGCATATCCTGCTCACCGCAAGCTTAAGCTGTGAGATTTGATCACTAGTAATAAGCATCATAATAGCTCTAAAAATCATATTCTTCCCCCGCCTCCCTTTCTCCTCAAACTTAAATCTGAATTTTGTTCGGATACTCAAATTTTGACTATCCATAAAGATAAAAAGATTCGAAAAACCAATCTTTAACTATTTAGATTGCTTTATTAACATGTGTAATAAACTATATAAATTTATTTTGAACTAAAGTACTCAAATTTTCCTCTCGTGAATTTTTAAAAAATAATCACTTTGACACAAGTTGAAAAAAAGTATGTTCTAAAGTCTATTACTACTAGAACACAGCGAACTTATTCTCATTTTAATACTGTTAATTAGCATGGGACCATTCTCACAAACCCAATTCTTACAAAACATTAACATTGCTCACATGTGGCAAGCTTATCTATTTAAATGGCAAGTTCTGGCAATTTAATGATTCATATGTTAGTGGGTAATGTTATCGACTAAGTTAAAGGACAAAAACTAATTTTAAGTTTTATTTAATTAACAAGGTATGTAAACAATTTTCTGAAAATAGACTTAACTATCACAATCATAGGTCCAAAGAATGCATTTAGTCCAAAATATTAACTAGAGGTAAATCTGTTTTCAGATGAAATGTTTAAGATTAGTGCAAATTTGTTATTGTACCTGGCCAAAATTCAGTAATAAATATGGTCATTAGTTTTAGGCCATTGTCTCATGGTCAAGATCTTCAAGGAACTATGTTTATAAGATGGCCAACCCAACTTAGAAAGGTTTGGTTTTGAATTCCAGTCGTGTTTAAATGTAACAGTTCACGGGGCTTAAAAGCATGGAGTATGAGTTATTTGAAGTTACGATCCTATATACTACCAGTTTTTCTATATTTTTAATCGGACAACCCTAACATCACATGAGACAATTTAGTTAGTTAGATAGATATTTTATAGTTGATTCTTCATTAGATAAATACATAATATTCTGAATAAATATTAATTTATTTTCAATAAAATTGTATTATTTAAATCAAAATTACAAATAAAATTCAAGTAAATTACATTAATTATTACAGTGATTCAGCTTAATTGGGAACACATTGAGATTAGATCACTTTGGCGCACTAAGCGGCTGCCCCATTTAAGTTAAATTTTATATAGATCTTAAAAACACACTCTACAAAGAAAAAAAGGTATGAATAATATAAAAGGAATGTGGCATTTAAAGAAATCACACTATATTTAATTTATATTGGTGCAAACATTTTTTTTAAACAATTAACACAAAAGCAAACAAACATACCCACATATGTTTAATAAAGATACAGTCAAAATAATGACTGTGTCAAGCAAAATTACACATTAATAAGGGTTCTCGCTTTATAAAATATTATCAAGTGCACCCTGATGTGGACTGCAACTGGAGAAAGTCGACGCAGGTATCTAATGCTGATAGAGGACCGCCTTCATTGCCTTCCTACATCTCAATTCGGTGTTATATTGCCATCTACACACAGTTTGTTGTACAATCACAACTTTCACTGCCCCAATTAAGTGGCAAATTGGCCCAAATAAGCAGAAAAAATTCAGGCTAAATACTTTATTTCTGTTCTTCAAATTTTATCCCGTATAAAAGGCTAATCTGACTAACCATTGCCCCAATTAATCGAAATCTATTGTATATTTAATGGTAAGTGCTTAACTTCAATTACACATCAATTTTACATTCTTTCAGCACTTTGAAATTGATAAAACAATTGTGATTTATATCTGTCTTGGATGCTTTTTGTCTTTGATTCTTCAACAAGAGATCAATAATTACACGCCTAAATTTTCCAAAATGTAGACTTGTCTTATTTAAATAAGCCAGGTGAACAATGCTATGTAGAATTTTCCAAGGAGTAAACTATTTGTGTCTGTCGCATGATGTAGGGTGATGGCTTAAAATGTTGTTAAACGGAGCATGTTAAGCAAGGTGATTATGCTAGGAGGTGCCTTTCTATTCATCATATTTGTAAAAGACTACATGATTTAAGTTATACATTATAACAAATCAATTTTTCATGGTGTTAGTATGACTGTTTAAAAACTGACATGATAAAATTTATGATTAAACTAACCTCAAGACTTAGATTTCCCTAAGAAAGAAGTAAATCAAGCAATTTTCACCGGCTAAGTTATGTGAGAGTGACCTTCACTCTCATACCAAGAGATCGAGGTTTGATGTCCAACAAGGTTTTTTTACACAATTTGGTTTCCTATTATATACAGTGCAGATGCTGTTGAATTTACCTTTAACTCCCCTTAAACCTTATCATCATACTACCTTAAATTGGTTAGTTTCCTGTTGACTATTAATACTGACCTAGCTTACTAAAGAATTTTTTTTAATAAGAGTTCAATTCTATGAGTTAATCATACTTTCTTCATTTATTCCTCTTCTCTTAATTTTTTTTTTCCCAGTATCTTTGTTTAAGTATTAACTCATTAACTAGCCAATCAGACAAGAGGGTCATTTTTTTTTAATGCCCAAGTATTCACCCATAAAATATATGAGAAACCACAATGTGAAAAAAAAACTCTCTGGATTATTATTTGTACTTTGAAGCCAGATTCCTGCTACCAGCTATTTCTAGACAGTCGCTTGAAAATGACTTAACATTGTTGCCTGTTTAGCAAATTCCAAGTTATTTTGAGAATTGGACTTCATCTTAACTTGACTCACTTAAACACTATCACACTTTAGACGGCAACATGTATGAAATATTATTATTAGCACCACGTTTTACTCCTCGTTCAGGTTATACGCACTTACGCTAATGTAAAATGGTAGGGTGATTGTGAGATGAAATGGAGGACCTACAGTTTAACGTGGAATCAGAACCACAGTGGAGGCCTGGCATTCCACACATTCACAAGTTGGGATTAATACACGTCTTGCCAGAGGTGAAGGAAGGGTTTGGCAATCAGATAAATCTGTGTCGGGACTGAGGATTGAACCCTGGACCACTAGCGCAGAAGTCCGACACCTCAACCCTAGATTGCCAGGTTACCATGTATGAAATAGAAATATAGGGAAGAAAATTAATAGGTCACCCTGTCTATCTGCTGATAACCCTTTCCCTCTTTTCTTTAAGAGTGTAAACACTTTCCTGGTCAACATTGATTTGCATTTCAAAATTAACTTTTTTTTATCCTTGATAGACATAAGCTTACACATACTTTTTTAATTTAAACCTCCTGACAAAGAGATTCCTACTGGCCATTTTTGTGAATAAACTAAATACCCTGAGTTGTAGACAATTAAAATAACATGTTTACAAAATAAACTACTTCAAGATAAGATTATAATAATTTATAACATTTAAACCTGTCTCAGTGGCATAGTTAGCTAACGCGCTAGTCGTGTTGAGTTAAACTGCCGAGTACGAGGAGATTGAGGTTTGAATCTCACTCGGGGAGGGGGGGGGCACCTAAATGGTTTTCCACTCTACCTCCATGCAAATGTGGGTTCACTTCCTCTAAATTCAATTGTCCCAATTCCTAATCCATTAGCATAATTAGTACTTAAGCATATAACCCTAACGGGTAGTAAAACGTGGTGCTAAATTAATTACATTATAACATTTAAAAACTTTTTAGAATTATACATTATTTTTTTTTTTTCAATGTTATTGCTTGTTATAACTTGCCAAATTAAATTTAAACTCGTTAAAATGGGTATTCCTATCTTGACTTATTGTGCTGCTCCTTAAGCATAATCACCGTGCCAGTAGTTGTGGTTGTACTAATGGTGGTGGTAGCTTGTAGTGTGGTGGTGTTTTCAGCAAGTCCTGCGCCTCCATACCGCAGTAGGTTGCAGTCTCTACCGGCCACATCGATGCACCTGTCGACCAACAGTGAGTGTTCCCTGACATGTCTAGCTTTTAACCTGTCTCACTCACAATTAGATGCATGTACTCACTTGGTTTTTGTACTGATCAACTCAAGGCAAAGGTTTTGTCACAAGAGTTAAATTTACCATTTCCTTTGTATTGAGGAGGTCTTTTTAACAGCTTGATAAAAAAATGCAAGTTTTTTATATTTGAGTTTTAATTTGCAATATACTATTGGCCAACGAAACCTAATTGGTCCAGATATTTTTGCCTTTATTATGTTCATTTTCTCTTTTTATTTATATTTTTCTACCTTTGTATTATTATAAATGACTTATATATACAGTTTTTAGTAAAATACTTAATTGCTTCTTAAACATAGGTTAAGATGTTTGAATTCTCAAGTTCTTGTTAAAACAATATCTATTGTGGGTGACCTGGCGGTCGAGGGGTAAGGTGTCGGACTTCTATGCTGGCGGCCGGGGTTCAATCCTCGGTCCCGGCACAGATTTATCTGATTACCAAACCCTTCCTTCACCTCTGACAAGACATCTTGTGAATGTGGGGAATGCCAGGCCTCCACCGTGGTTCGGATTCCACGTTAAACTGTAGGTCCTCCATTTCATCTCACAATCACCCTACCATTACACATTAGCGTAAGTGCGTATAACCCGAACGGGTAGTAAGACGCGGTGCTAATAATAATAATAATAATAATAACAATATTTATTTTGTCTAAAATACATACATTCCACTATAACTTTACCATAATTTCAAGTTAATTTGACCCACTTTTATGGTCTAAAGCGTCGCTGTCGCAATATAATAGACTGCTGATGATTGGGAGATTGTGGTTCGATCCCATTTGAGTGTACTGATGGTGGTTTTTCTGAAGCAGTTTGCCACTCTCCGCACATATGTGTGTATACTTCCTCTAAATTCAACCTTCTTCATACCTAACTCATTAAAGTAATTAGTACATAAGTGTATAACTCGAATAGGTAGTATGTGGTGTTAAAAAAGTTAATATGGTTTATAAAATTGAAAATTATAAACCATGTGGTTTCTGACTATTCAATGCTGTAATTTTTTCAATTTAAGTAAAACATGTTCCAAAATAGTTTAAGTTATTATCAAGTGATACATTTTAATAAAACAAAGCCTCATGCATCTGCTGTTAACTTTGTTACTGATTTATGTTATCACTCATTTTATTATCAAGTATTTAACTTTAATTTTAAAGTTTGCATTACATTAAATGTCAATAAATATTTTCGTTACTGGAATCTCATTTATGTTCAAACCTGTTTTTCCCTATAACTTTTTTTTTTCTTTTTTTTTTTCTGTTATCAAATCATAAATTTGTCCTTTAGTTGGTTGGATACATTTCATTTAGAAGTGTGATGATGAGATTTCAAGTGAATCTGCACTTTTAATTGGAGGAGTGTGTAGGGAGGGGAGAGTTAAATTTCCTGATTACTTGTTTAAACACAACTACCCTTTTATAAACTAGTCAAAGCATACAAATACAGGGTTGATATACACCTGAAAAAACCTGAAAAAGTTGAATTTACAGTGACAGAAAAAAAGTCACTAGAACTTTCATTTATTTTTGAAATGCTAAGTAGATGAACATAACCCAGTGCAACCTATCAATTATACCTCCAATTCATCCAATTTTACAAAGAACATTTACATATTTATGTCTTTAATATTTAAGAATTTAATTGAAAGCGGGAAAATACATAGCTTTGATTATAAAACACTGAGAAAATGCATATATTTTGGGCTTCAAAATTTGATAACGTCAGTCAATTTCAAAACTTACAAACTATGTCAACCCTTAAATAGACTAAAATATTATTTGAAATAACATTTCTCCCATAAATAGTTTAGATAGTTTTGAATCCCTTTAACTTTGACTCTTTAAGCTTTGTTGATTTGGTGTTTATTTCAATGTTTTAATTTTGACTATACTGGTGTTTATGTTACAGTGAGCCCCATCCCGGAATCATCCCCTCTCAGCGACCGAGGTGACTCTGTGAGTGCCATGTGCCAACAGTTGTCGCAAGGACTCACTCTACTGTCCAATGCTGACAATTTCCTAGCAGACTCACTCGCAGCCATTCAGGTACTTCAAAGTTAAGAATCACTGTTTTAACCTCAGCCACTTCTATTAGTGTAATCTTTATTTCCCATGCCTTTGCTGGGACAAAGAGCGTTAAGGTGTTTAGTTTATAGGACTTCCTACTTTTGAGTGTCCTCTGAGGATTTGTGTTTAAATCTTTACCAGTGCTTCCAATTAGATATTTATAAGGAAATATTGCACTTGGTTTTGCTAATCATTAAAATCATGTGACAGATACAGGTGTGCGAAGCTTCAAAAACTAATACTTCGCTTCAAATAATTCCAATTTTACCCCCAATAAAACAGATAAAACTCACATTTATGATCAAGTTTTGTAATTTTTTGCTGCTTTGTATTATATAAGTTAATGGTTTATATCACACATTTGGAGTAATTGAATTACACTTTGTGATAATAGTTTGATTTACTACCTTATAACAAAATGTTGAACTTTTTTTACAAAAAAATATTTGTTATATGAATTACTTTTAGTGTCTAAATTTATATAAATATGCACAAAGATTTTTTTTTTAGCTCAAAACCAACAAATACTCCCACTTTTATTTGAGTTTAGGAATATTTCATATACAAAATTCATCTTTACTTTGAATTAAATATTTGGCTTCTGTACACCCAGGTGGAAAAAGCATTTTTATATTAAGTAACTGATTAAATATTCGGATTATATATAAAAATGTATACAAAAGAGAGATAAAAACACTTTAAAAAGGAACAAACATAATATGGCTTTTACAATGAAAAGAAAAACTAAGTTCACTTTACATTTTTGCTGCATATTGAAGAGATAATTGCCACCTCTTGAAGAAATTTTTGATCATTACTGCCCAATCTCTTAACCTAATTTTCACTATATCTGAGCTTATCAGAAGGGAGTGTGAAACGCACAACACAACTTTCTAAAAGAGGAAACCAAAAAACACAACTTTCTAAAAGAGGAAACAAAAAAAAAACAGTAAGAAAAAGGAAATTGGTAAAGAATGATAGGAGACTTAGATAAGGAACATGTAAAAGTAACAAGTAACATAAAGGACAAACACAGGAAATGGATGGAGAGAGATTATATTATATATATAAAAACAGAGACTCCCTTAACCCTGAGCATGGAATGAATCCTGAATAGCTCAGTGGTGGAGTTATTGGAGTTCTAAGCCAAAGCTCACAGCTTTGATTCCCATGTCTACGGGGGGTAATTTTTCAAAATTTACAAATATCTCTTTTAAGGTTTTCCTTATTTAATTTTTGCAGTAGAGTAATAAACATTTATTATTTATGTCTCTAACTCAAATATTTGTTGATAGTACGGGATAGTTATTCAGGATGAGATTGTTTTGTTGTAGAGGGTTCCTGTGAGCACCAGCACCGTCACGGCGAGTAGAGAGTTGTTCTATGTCAACAACGCTGTCCCAGCACCAGGTACTTTACTCCTTATATAATCTTAAACAAATTTTAACACTTGCCAACGCACATCAATATGACATGGCACCAGTGGCGTGTCGTGAAGTGTTGCCCGGGCTAGCAACATTAGTTTACATTGTACCAGTGAATAGTTCACACCCCTCATTGGTCAGGTATTGAGGGGAATATATTCCCGTGTGAGGCATGCAGAGCAGAGCAGATGTATGGTTGGTCAAATAGGGCTCAAGTGGGCAAGAACACATCATAGGTACAGTTTTAACAAGGTCTGCTTCCCTTGCAACACTGCATGGCACTATTACTGTTATTAAAGTCACGTTGAAATATATCATCCGAATTGTTGAATACAAGAAAATACTATCAAGACTAACCAGCATAGATGATGGCTTTTGCAATAGACTGGCCTGTCATAGACCTGGAGATAAGTTTAAATCTCAATCTGATGTACTGAGGGTGGATTTCCATAAATGATTTTCCCTCTCCATCCATGCAAATGTGGGTACACATCCTCTAAATGAAACCTTTCTCATCCCAAACACATTGGCATGGTTATTGCATATAAATAGAATGCCAGTGGTTAGTGAAATGCGTAGACAAACAAAAAACTTTAAAGATCAAGGGTTGTATGCAATAACTAGACTATGAATACTAAATGGACACTAGTTTGGGTTTGCTTGTGTCATCGTATGTTAAAAGGTGGAGCGATAGTGTGCTCGTGACCATACTATCGGTCCACTAAGCATTCACTAACGTTCTTGCATACTGCCCTAAATATTTTTAAGAAAATGCAATTCTAGGATGGAAATCAACTTGACCACGACTTTCTAATGTATCTGCTTGAACCAGATATATTATTTAGCTACAAGTAATGGCGGATCTGTCCATGAGTAGCTGTAATTTGATCTCGGCCGGCTGCATTTGGGAGGACTTTATTCATATTATTGGAGAGGATATTTTTTTGGGTCACAAAACATTTGCACTCATGAAAATGTAATAATTTGTTCCCAGAGAGTAATCATTCCATATCAGAAGAAACCAAGATGAACAACAATAACAACAGTACGACAGCACACTTGTTTGGTGGTGTGACTTTGACAGGCCCTCGAGTTAGTTGGGGTTCCCCCATACTCCCACCCCGTGCTACCCCAACGCCACCACCCCCACCTCCACCTCCGCAGCCACCAACCAGCACCGCTGTTGTCGGGTGAGTCATTATTCATACTCCATCTTGTTTTAGTGACCAATAGGTATTTTTCACTTAAACTTTGAATCCATTTAAAAATATATATATTGAGTTTTATTCTAGTTTGAGTAATGTAGTACAAAATTTAATTCTCTAATAGATCTGTGTATAAACCACAAAAATTAATTATTTTTGAGATAATCCTGTTTTTGAGGATTTGGTTGTAACTAACTTAAACATATGTAGCTGTACAAGTTTATTTTTTAATCAAACTTAAGATAAGATTGAAGGACTGTTTGCTATGAATTGATATTATAATTAACATTATGTTCATCCCCACATCTTACTACCTGTTGAGGCTACACACATATATGATAATTGCTCTAATGAAGTACGGATAGTGAGGAAGGAAGTATTTTAGAGGGAATCAACCCGCATTAGACCAGACCGGGATTCGGACTCCAATCTTCCTGTCTTCAGCTAAAATTATACCTTAGATCAGGTATGTGCAACCCATCAATCGCGTAAGAAAACTAGATCGTCATTAATCATTCTAATTAAATTATAGGGTCTTCTAAACTTGCTTCCTTGTTGGTCAATTTTCTAAAGAACGCTTGATCAACACTGTAAAAAATTCATGAGATAATATAGTATGTGTTTCTTGTTTTTTGTATACTAATTTTCTATGTGTAATAAAAAATTACTAAATTGGAGTTATTTTTAATTAAGAAAATGACAATATTGTATGTTCAGAAATATGGCTACCTCAATATTTAAAATTTGTAATGCGGCCTCATGATTGAACAATTTCTACACACTTGGCTTAGGTGACATATAGCTTCTTTAAACTCTATTCATAAGACTAGTGGTGTAAACAACTACGTCCTTATTCAAATTCCATAATAATTACAATAATAATTGTATTTAGGAGTGGGATCCTGGAATCCTTGGGGATATTAAGATTTGAGGATGCAAGAAAATTTAGATTCGAGACTCAAATCCATAAAGAGATATTTTTAAAAATAAAAACTTCAATCAATTTTTCAAATAAAATTTGTTTTAGAGCTCTAATACTGCTTATCGAGTGTTCAGAACCAATTATAATCATAGGATGAATTTAACAACCAGGCACCAGACCAATAATTTAACACTTTGTGAATGGATCATAAGAAAGAATTTTATTAATTATTATTAGTATTTTCTATAATATATTTTATTTGCATTTCCTCCAATGTTCAAATTTTTTCCAAAATTCGGATTTGGATTCGAAATTCAAAGGTAAATAGAAGTTCGGATTCGTAAATAGTGAATTTGACCCCCCTCTTAATATATTTGGACATAATAAACCCTTAATGATATGCCTTATATTTAAATTTGTTGCAGCCCTGTGACCTCAGTATACCCTCGCACAGAGTTGCCACGTCCAGATCAGTGGCTGGGCAATGTGGTCTCTTCCACGAGTGTGCACTCTCGACGACCCCCACCACTCTCACACCTGCGCACCCATTCTCTGGGCTCGGCAGAGACCTTCCATAACGCTAATGGCGGACCGTATGTACCGCGAGACCCATTTGATGCAGAATGGGCAGCCATAGCGGCTAGGAACCAACAACAAGCTGCCGCTAGTAATACCAACCCTTTTATCGCACCGCCATCTGCTGTGAAAGCATTTGAGGTGCAAATGTGACGTAACGCTACACGCTAGAAGTGTCTTGTTGCATTCAACTGAAAGTTTGTATCGCTTAGCAAAGTTATCGCTCATAGAAATGATATATATTATGTACATATAAATAAAAATTATATTATATTGTTAAATGAACTAAATGACTAAGCCAATATTGATTTTCTTAGACCAACTAGTTTACATTATGTAATTGGATTATGCATTTTTTTTATATGAGTCTATATTAATTTTGACTAAATCAAAAGTTCCATAGTTATTTTGTGCAGATGTTTGACAAGAATGGCATTTTTATATCTCATTTGTTGAATTTTAGTATGTGAACGAATCATTTTAAAAATGTATATCATTTATTTAATGAAGAGGGAATTATTGGTCAATTTAGTGGTAAGATATATTCAGTTCAGTTAATTTTCTAAAAAGTCCTTCCATGATTTTACTATCCTTTTGGTTTCTAAAAGAACTGTAAATTTGCAACAAAATATGATTAGTTGATTAATGATAACATTATTATTATTAGATATGAGTGGGATAACTTAACCACACTTTTTTTTCATTCCACCTCTCAAAATGTTTTATATATTCCTACATTGAGTTTTCAAGCCATTATAAAAATTGTAAGATGATGCATTCTCTGTTATTTTGTAACTCATGATAACATATTTGCGCAAACTCAAACCTAAATATTTAAAACTCCTTGGGGGCTTGGTTGGCCAATCACTTTATTGTAAATTTTCTATCAGTCTTCTTCCTTATTATTCTGAATTAATTAGTTTTTACTATTTTTTTAAATGTTACAATTTGCTTTTATCAATTTTGAATGACTACACTAATTATTAGGTTTGAATATTGAATTTAGTTGTGTAGCCAATAAATGGAAGAAGAAGCAATATAAGTAATGTACACTATGTGGTTTTCACAGTGAAAATACAAACCCTCTTCGAACTTTTACTAGATCCATGGTTCATAATCCATAGGAGCGCAAGTGTCTTCAACGGAGGAGGAGACTAAGAGGTTTATTTAGTTTTAGAACAATAACTTGTTCTCAAACAAGTAGTTCAAAACAAAGAAATAAGAAAAAATAGGTGCTTAGTTTTCATTTTCTGGGAATTTCCTTTTTCATAACTGAGGAAAGAAAACAGTGAGCAAGTCCATTTCCGTGGTCTAGGGGTTAAGGTACTGATCTAAATTTACTAAATCTCATTAAATTTATTAGCATAATACTTTACAGCGATTCATATACAAATTTGAGAGGTCTGCAAAATGTAAAAGTTTGGGGACCGCTGCACAAAACCAATAACCAAAATGTGATGGTTGCTTCTTAAATAAAACTACCATCCAATATCATGATCTAATGGTGTTGTATGTAGGAACACTTTGAGAGGAAATAACAAACATACAACACAATTCCACAACTTACCTCAAAAAGTGAAAAATAGTTTTCTTTAAAGAGATGTAAATTAAGGAAAAACTATTGAGTGTGTACTGATTTTCATCGTGCAAACATTATTATTCATCAATGTGTTACTGTCAACATATAAAATTATGCCTCGCTTGAGACTAGGCCTTTTCCCTTAGGGGCTGCCTGTAAACAACTATGTATGCATATCAGAGGGAGGGGGAGTAGTGCTAAAGGGATCTAGTCTCGATATGTCCCATTTAACAGGAATTCACTATCAATATTATAAAAGTTTATGAAAGTTTTTCTTTATATTTATGATGTTCTTAGAATATTTCACACAATTTTATAATTTTGAAAATAATTGAGGCTCATATATGTAGAGTGATACAGCTGACATTTTCTCAGTGATTACTATAATTGGTGTTTGAAATGACAAATATTGATAAAAACAGTTATTCTTGAATTATGCTTCTTACAAACTTAGAAAACATGGTGATTCTTAGTAATGTTGCTAAGCTAGATGAACTTTAAAAACTATTTCTAGAAATATTACACATATCGACTTGCTCTTGAACTCACATATTTCATTGATGTGTGTTTAACACATTTAGTGGTTTTGTTTTTATATGTATACTAATAGTATACTATGGGGAAAGCACACACTTGAACAATTAATTGTAAATGAGTAGTGAAGCTTGGGAGATCGGAATTTCCTTTAGTATGGATACGGCCACATTTTCATGATCATCATAAACACCTTCCAGCCACTGGCTTGGAACATAAGCCTTCCCCCTCCTTTCTCCACCACTCTCTCCCTCCCTTAGCCAGTCTCTACTCTCTCCTCCACACTGGCTGGTCTGTTGAAGCCCTCCCGCTCCTTTCTCCCACCCTCTCCCCACCTTAGCCCAGTCCTCTACTCTCTCCTCCACACTCTTACTTAATCCCGTCAGCCATTTGTCTCGGATGACCATACGTTCCTTTTTGAACAAGACAGTCCCATTTTTTCATCATGTCCCGGCTGTCCCGTCGTTTTAGTAAAAATACCATTTTTGTCCCGTTTTTTATAAAAACTCTAAATTGTGCTTAAATATTGATGCCAATCATAAAGTTATAGTTGTGAGGAAGTTGGATGCATGGAATAAATCAAATATTTCTGTATCTGATAGATGGATGCAAATATGTTCTGAAATGAGTGAAAATTGTTAATATTTCTAGGATTTTATTAATAGCATAGGGTCTAAGGAGATATGTAGATTTAGTGTCAAATCTATGAGTCTAGTGCTAGTTTTAGGAGAAAATTGTAACATGGAGTGTTAAGTTTATGACAAGGTATTGAAAGACCGAATTTGTTGCGCAAAGTAGATTCATCTGAAAAATACTCATAGTATGAACAATATGAAATGCATTCCTCATCTAGATCAACCTAAAAGTTCTGGTGTGGGTTCTGTGAAGATTGCTCGTAAGATCAGCATGTTATGTTATATAAACAAATTGGTCATCCTTCCCTCTCCATTCTTCTCACATGGCTATAACACCTTATTTGTGCCTTCCCTATCCTGTCCTGAACTGGCTCTTCCTTTACACTTCCTCTTGGAGGAACCTTGAAAGGTGACGGCTGAAGGGGCTCTGGTGAAACTACAATAGGCCTAGCAAGCCTTTAGTGGATACAAATTTGCTTTCAAAATAACATATGGCAACATCATATAACATATTCGTAAATTTTGAAAAAAAAAACAAGTATTCAAACATCTGGCACCTGGACACAAAAATTGAACCTGGGACCTTTGTTTTAGTGTGCCTCAATTTTAATCATCCCCAACCACCCTCGCAAAATACTGGTTAAAATCCAGCCAAATTAAACAATCTAGACTCATATTATTGTTTAGAAATCAAATCAATTAAAATTTGAGTAGTGTCTTAAGTTATTTTTAAATGTGTTGATAGAATGAGTTAATAAACAAACAGATTAGGCCTAGATACATTTTGATCAACTTTAATCATCTTGAGGTATTATGATTTATTTTGATAAGAAAGCTAAAATAAAAATACAAACAGATTTAAAAAAAAAAAAGACTAAATCAACATGCTTAACAATTAAACATACATTGGATATAATGAACTCAATAATGCCTAAGTATGTATTATTATTATTATTATTTTCTTTTATGTCTTTTATCTATCTTCGCGTAGAAAACCAGAAATATATTTGCTTTTTGCGATATATTGACTTCTGAGAATACAAACTATTTAAAACACAAACATATTTTCGACTCTTTCAATATGTTCATTCCTATTTTATTAGGTAAGACTGCATTTGAATATTTTTACAATTACTTATAACATATTTGAGAAAAATAATCAACTAGTTAATATCAATTTAAAAACAAGTTATGAATTATCAAGTCGTTATTTGATTCTTAAAACTTGATAGCGCTTACTAAGTGATCAGATTACCTGAATCGATTTCAAACAAACAATCGATATACAATATCTAAGCCATAAGGCATAAACATTAAAATAAACAGTTTTATTGGTGTTTATCAGACTGTTGACATTATTTATTTTTCATGAAAACCAACAAAATATCTAACTTAAAGATCGTATGAAATAAATTGAGGTTCTTTGCTAGTTGTAGATAATTAAATCCAGTTGGGTAGTAAGAATTAACAGTCATGTTTATTTAATCATCACTCTGGCCGCTGGTGAGTAAACATATACGTCATGGCGGCTGACTTTGTATTGTGTTTAATGTGTTCTTATTTCTCTTAAAAAAAGCCCTAATTTGTTTTATTTATTTCGAGTTTATTTGTATTTCTAGTTTTGATTTTCAGTTTTTGAAGAGATTTAATGTGTTCATTAAAATATTTACAAGATTGTTCATGAGGTGGAAGTTTCAGAAGTAAGCATGCACTGAAACGGTTTAGTCTAAGTTTTCCATAGGGGTGAAAGGGTAGGGTATTAGGCAAGTTAAATTTTCTACACCTAACAATTATTATTTTAAAAAAGAACAATTTTATTGATGTTTATCTCTTTTGTTCACAAAATAATGAATAATGATTATGGATTAAGTTGTGCTTTTCAAGTAGGCCTAACTTGGTAATTTTTGAATTCAAAAATCGAAATATTATGAGGAGAAAGATTCGACCATTGAATCCAATAAAACACTGAATCTCGAATACTCGTCAGGATTCGGTGGATTCAAAGATTTGAGTGGCCCATCTCTAATTATTTCAGCTTCCCAAGCTTCGCTAGTCATGTACAATTAATTGTACAAACATATACTTTCTTGTACAGTGCCATTTCTACAAACGGCATCATAGAGCCACTCCCGAGTCACTAGTGGCCGTGGTATCAATGATAGCTCTATAGTTCCATCACAGACTCGGTCTTAAACTATGAGTGAAGACTAACCCTAAGCACGGTATGAATTCTGGATAGCTTCGTGTTAGAGCATTGATGCACTAAGCCAAAGATCCTGGGTTTGATTCCCATGTCCAGGTTTTATTTTTCAAAATTTACTAATAATATACTAACTCATCTTTTGTTAATTATTCTGATTTAATTAAAATTATAGAGCTAACTTGACATAAACAAATAATATAGATATGCCATTTTATTAGACAGATTAATAGTCCACTGTACCAAGAGATTTAATATTGCCGGTCCTGCCATACGATTGACTTAAGTCAATCTGGAGCTGACTTAATTTCTAAGGGTGAGTTATAGCACGCATTACCACGTAAGTAGAACCTCATTCGACAACCAACCCAATTAAGTTTCCTCAGGGAGCAATGAAAGAAACAAATAGCAAGCCAGTTCTGCTTAATTTGGTGACCCCAGGTGTTTGGGTGAGAGGTTGAGCTATGGGGAAGGATGGAGTTAGATGAAGTCTAAAGTGCGGTGAAAAATCATTTTCTCTACCCAAGTTATTTTGGAAGAAAAAAAAGGGTATTTATTTGCTTTTCACATACATTAAGATATTTTTATCCCTTTGTATATAGTTTTGTTTTAAAATAATTAATTGGTTCACTTATTTAATGATCTTACAATGTATAAATATGTGTTCTATCACAGCTTTTATATTCGATAAAAAAAATGGGATTGTCTGTATAAAATTTATATAGTCATTTTTTATTGGTAATGTTTTAAGACTGAAAAAAACAACTAATCTGAACTGAAGTTACTATATAATAGTCTATATTATGTTACACTTTCATTGAAATAACTTTATTTGGGACATTATTTTGACTTAGTTTTCAGATGGTTTTTAATGGGTTCTCTTTCGACATACTTGTAGAAAAGTTTGACTTTAAATGTGTGTATGAACAAGCTTGCACCATTCAAAAGAAGAAGAAAAAAGTTGGTAACAAATCATATATTTGAACTGTGCTTAATAGATGATACAATTACATATTTCTGGACAATAGTAGTTTCTAAAATAAATAAATAGTAGAGCATATGTTAAATATTATTTGTACACTCAGCCAGGTTTTTTAGCCTAATAGCTCCTTGTCGGCTTAGAACTAGAACTTAGCAAAAAAAAAAGCCAAACTCGCTGGCACTGATTTGTCCCTCTGGTTTTATTCATCATTTACTAAATATTGGTCATAATTTATTAATTCAATTTACTTAATGTTGTATTGGAAGGTAAAGGAAATATAGATAGAAACACAATAAATGGGATGAAATGTATATATCCATCTTTCCTTTACCTTTCAAATATATCAAAATGAATCAAAAAAGGGTATTTCTAAAGACATCTAATTTACTTAAGAAACTAAAATAAAGTTGTTTTCACGCTTTGAATTAAAAAATGCAAGTTCAACAATTCTTGTGACAACATTTTGAAGAAGCTACAGAAAAGATAAGATAGAAACGTTTGTTTCTATCCACCTTTTCTCTACCTTCTTCAAAATATAATACAATTACCGCATAAAGCGAAAAGAGGTTTTCCCTAAAGAGATAGATGATCGTGAAAAACAAATCTGTACCGATACTGAGATTTACAGGAGGTGATTAACGAGATAAGCACAACTTCATTGGTAATAATTTTAATAAGGCTTTGTATATAAAGTGTTGTTTGTCATTAGGGGTGTGTGAAGTCCACTTTTTCAATTCGAAGTGAATTCTAATCAAATGTATGAAATGTTTTTGAAGCCAAATTTAAATTAAAGTATTTTTAACTAGTTGGGTTATGCTTTGAAAAAATATTATATTGTGTGTATTTGTAAACTTTAGGCACTAAATTAAATTTTTTTAATTGCACAATTATTTGTAATATTTCATTCGAATTTGATAAATTCAAGATAATATTGCAACACGCAATTCTATTACTTCAAATCAATGGCAGCTGGTGCACAAATCCAAATGGGCACTTTTTATATAACAATTTTTACCCGCAATTTTACATCAGTAGGCTATTTATAACTTGCAACTTGATAAAAATTACATAACTTGAGATAATCTATTGTATTGTGGATAAAATTATTACAAGATAATAACTTCATTGGCCCAATCTATTTTAAGTAAAAACTCATTCTTTTTTCTTTAGATCTTTCAAACCTCTCAACTACTTTAGAGTTAAAGTATAAAAATATTTTTATCAAAATATTTTGCACATAATTCATTTTGTTATAAAGAAAAGCATGCTAGCTATGATTATAAACACAATAACAACTAGTTACATAAACTCGTGTTTGTACATAAATCATTTTGTGAGAACTGAGTTTTCTGTGTGGAGTTCTGCACCATCCCACCTGCTAAAAGGACATTCTAAAACTTGCTATTTAGGCCAAAACCTATCTTTTTTCTTAATGCCCATGCTCATAGGTGGAATAGTAAATAGAATGACATGTACAAGTGCATATTCGCTGTATTCATTATGAAGTGTCATTATTTAAATAATATAAATACTATTTTGTATGAAATTATAAGTGGTGCACTCAATGATGAGTCACCACTGCTTCATATTGTGTCATATGGACATTAATTTGTAATGTATATAACACCTAAAAAGGGTAATAATTGAACATAAATTTATTATTTCAGCTGTCATATTTTTTTTGGCTAAGCTGAAATTTTTTTCGAAGCAGAGTTGAAGCATATATATTCTTTTAAGCTAAGTCTAAATTTCAAAGCTTTACTTTGCACACCCCTATTTGTCGTTGATTTATAGCAACAACAAAAAATCTGTTATCAGCTTCTTTAATTTTAATACAATATTAGTAAAACCAAACAAAATTGACAACCAGAACATATTTGCCAATTCAGAGCAGTTCTCATTTGTGCATTATGTGATTTAATAAAGTTACGAATCTTGAATCAAACAAATATGGCATATAGTGAGTGACCCATCTTACTTAATGACTTACTCAATGGCATTAGAAACTTAAAATTTCATTGTCGCACTTTTATCTTGAGCTAGTTCTATCCAGTCCACCTAATTACATCCTATCCCTACCTTGAGCTAGTTCTATCCAGTTTGCCTCATTACACCCTATCCCACTACGTCTATGCACCTATTACTTCTATCCTAGTCTATCCTCATCTTACATCCTATCCCTACCTTGAGCTAGTTCTATCCAGTCCACCTCATTACATCCTATCCCTACCTTGAGCTAGTTCTATCCAGTGCCTCATTACACCTATCCCTACCTTGAGCTAGTTCTATCCAGTCTCACTCATTACATCCTATCCCTACCTTGAGCTAGTTCTATCCAGTCCACCTCATTACATCCTATCCCTACCTTGAGCTAGTTCTATCCAGTGTCTCACTACACCCTATCCCTACCTTGAGCTAGTTCTATCCATCCACCTCATTACATCCTATCCCTACCTTGAGCTAGTTCTATTCAGTTTGTTTCATTACATCCTATCCCTACCTTGAGCTAGTTCTATCCAGTCCACCTCATTACATCCTATCCCTACCTTGAGCTAGTTCTTTCCAGTTTGCCTCATTACACCCTATCCCTACCTTGAGCTAGTTCTATCCAGTCCACCTCATTACATCCTATCCCTACCTTGAGCTAGTTCTATCCAGTTTGCCTCATGACACCCTATCCCTACCTTGAGCTTGTTAGACATGGAGTGCAAATGAGAATATCAAGAACTTTTTTGAGAGTATTGACTGGCAAATCCAATGGGAAGACCTAGACGTAGGTGGGAGAATAACATTATAATGGACCTGAAATATATAGGGTGTAATGAGGTGGAATGGATAAATAGACTGGCTCAAGACATGAATAGTGGCGTACTGTAGTGTTGCTCAAGACATGAATAGGTGGCGTACTGTAAGTGTGGCAGTGCCTTTTGAGTTCATAATGCCATAACTTTTGATCGCGACCTTAAATATAATATTTTCCCAGTAGTTTCAATTACCTATTTTCATATTAGTGTTGTTTAAATTAATTTGATTGAATGAATATGAATAATAAAACAGAATTATTTAAATAACTTTATAATCTAGCACAATATTTAATGAAAATTTGACATTGTAACACTGTTTGATAAGTGACCAAAGAAGACTATTTCAGTGGCTACTATAATGCTGTTTTAGGGAAAATTCTTCCGAGTTTTTTTTATTTTGTATAGATAAATGTTATCAACTAAATTGAATCAATTTAAGTAACTTTTTAATCTTACAAATGAAAACCTAAACAATAATGTTAATGTTAAAAATTTTGTTGGTTACAAAAACAGAGTTTTTCAGTGACAATTAAGTTGATGGGCAAAGTACAACATAAATTATTTTGAGGATATTGATCATTACAAGACCTAAAAATCCTTGTTCACTGAGCTAGGTTTGTTAGAAGAGGTAAAAGAGCCTTTTCAAGTTGGCAAGTAAGAAAGCGCGCAACTGAGCTGGGTCTAAAATTCTCCGAGTTCAAGAGGGTTTCGAAATGTTGTTGCTATCGTAAACATTGCAGTTATTCTTCATATAATGTCCCAGTTTGATGAAGTGTGTCTTATTGTAATATTTCATAACGTTGTGGAAAAAAAAACAATATAACTTCTTGCAACCCTCAGGAAAGTTTTTGCGGCCCTCAGACCTGGGGTTCGGGAACCACTGCCATAAAGTAAGTGTTTGGACACTAACACATAAATTAGTTTGATTACTCCCAACTAGAGATTATTTTTTTTTCATTACTTTGATAGCTCAAAACTTTTTGAATATAATTGTTTTTATTGCAATTTATGTGCACATCACTTTTGATGATAACATGAAACAATTTAACTAAAACCTTTTTTCCACCTAAGAGGTATGTGAAAGTGCAGGACATAATATCAAGAACATCCTGCATCACCCATAGCGTTACTAATGAAAGTAGAGATATTCCAGAACTAAACAAGACATTAAAATTGTAGAAGTGCTTCTCTACATCTCCTAATATGATACACATTATAAAAGCAGTATATAGTACTTACAAATGTGATAACTGTTAGTATTAAGTTAGTGAATTATGTTCTATCGTTGTGGTCTTAGTAAAAACATGTTTTGTTTCTCTTGAAATGTGCTAAAACTAGATGTAGCATACATAATTCACCTTAGACAAAATGGTAAAAGATACTTTATGTTAGTGAATAACTTATGTAAATAATATTCTGCTCAATTGTTAATGTATGTAGTAGTTGCATTATAAATATCTAATTCGCACAGAACTGCTGCATCTCACCTCATTCTGTTGAATTGTGTAAATTTATGTTGTGTATATAGTCCCAGCACATGAAATATGCATTTACTAAGGGGACACGAAGAATGAATGAAAAACTAGTTTTCTATTTGTAAATAATGACGAAAAGAATGTATTTAAATGACACTCGGTGATATGAAACAATGAACTGTATTACTGTATGTACTTAATTCCTGTTAGTTGTGTGTACAAATGTGTTCAAATGTTTGCACAAGTTTGCATGTGTGGTTTTGGATGTGCAATACTTGGTGTTGGGGATGAAAAAACAACTTGTAACAACCACTTTGTAGAGTAAAGCGTTTCTTTTTTACCTTGTTTAAATGTTTTGAAGGTAAAGGATGGTGGAAATGTGCTGTCAGAAAATTGGGACTGCAAACTTTTTGGTATTTCCAAGAGCATATTCTCTGTTAGTAGAGTTTTATGTTAAAGGAAAAAATATTTCTGCCTTGTTATACCACTTTGCTGCATCTTCCAATTAAAATTGAATGAGTTAACTTGTTTTATTTTTTCAAATTTATACATCCTGCACAAGTGCACATGTATATAATATTTGTATGTATTTCAATCTATAAGATTATGTTTAAAAAATGAGGTGGCCCAATGGCTAAATAATTTTATAATAATGGAAATTAATAAAATTAAAGAAAACGGGAAAATAAACTACTAAGAGTAAATTTTATGATGAAAGCCCACCTAGGGAAATAGGGAAAATGTGGGAAGAATCCAATGTACAAAGGTGACATCTTCTTCCTTTCTTGTTTTCTATAGTAGAAATAGTCTCACACACATTTTAACACACATAGGGTAATATTTCGGCATTGTTGCCTTTACTCTACTATATAAGACAGAAGAAAAAAAGGTCACCCTTATGCATTGGATTCTTCACACATTTTCCCTTTTTTCTTTGGTTTTATCAATTTCTATTATTATAAAATCTATAAGATTAAAATGTTTAATAAACAGCTTTAACTATGTGATAACCACCAGAAAGCATTACACTTCTTATTGTTTACATTTGGAGTTAGTTTTTTTAACTAGTAGTATAGTTTATTTTATTGATTGAGAATTAATTTTCAATCTTGTTCAATTGAGGCCTAATAACAGTTTTGAATATTATCATATTTGTGAATTAAAGAGCACTCAGCACAGATAACAGTAAATAACACTAAAGTTTGATTCACACGTTCGCTGAAAATAGATAGCAGAATCTGCCCCAGTGTCGCGGAATTCACACGCTGTATGTTGAGCCATGATGCATTGGAAAGCAAACTTAAACAACCGATTATCAACATCAGTGTATAAACATATATTTTAGATCATTGTCACAATGATTGTTTTCAAGTTATAACGCTGTGTCGTGGCACAATCCAATACATCGATACACACACTTTACATTAACGGGTTAATTCAAATATCCTCACAATGGCCAATATGTGCACTGATTTAAGATGGTTATTTTTGTGATTTGATTGGGTCTCTCATTCCAAAGAATTCAGGTAAAGTGGATGAAGTAGAGATGAGTTTAACTTTAACAGAACATCTCACGCTGATGAAGCGAAAATCCTTCGATTGGTTTAAAGATTGTCACATGATGTTTCTTTTCTGTGCACTTTTTCCCCCCCTTCCGTATGATTCCACAGTAACACACATTTACAAACACTTCAAAATACATATTACAACTTCCAGAGGAAGATGCTATAAAAACATCAAAAGAGTTTGTAAATATGTATTGTTGATTTACTTTTATTTGCATTTCATTTTTATACACTCCTATTAAATCTATTCAATAACATTGATTATCAATAATTTTTATAAGACTTTTTATTTATTTATTCTCTATTAACTACATGATCAAGTTTACATACATGAGGATTATAATAATCATTTTACTATTGTAAAAATACTTATATCTTATCATGAGACACCTTTTATCAAGGGTGTCTAGTGACCTGTAAAAGTCAGGAGATTTGACAAAATTTCTGGAATTTTAACATATTCACTAAAATAATAGCCCTAAGCGACTTTCATTTACAATAGTCAACTTTCAAAATAAACTTTTTTTCCCCCAGTTAATATCGTGAATCTCGTTTAATACAGTTGTCCATCTTGAGTATACTAATCTCAATTCTTAAGTTAAACATGGGATTTTCTTCTCACCTTTCCACTCCTCTACCGTGTGTCTTCAGCCAAAGTTAAGTCATTGGTTCCGGGGTTCAATCCTTGGTCCCGGCACAGATTTATCTGATTGCCCTAACCCTTCCTTCTCTTCTGACAAGACGTGTATAAATCACAACTTCTGAATGTGAGGAATGTCAGGCCTCCACCGTGGTTCGAATCCCACTTTAAACTGTAGGTTCTCCATTTCATCTCACAATCACACTACCATTACACATTAGCGTAAGTGTGTACAACCCGAACGGGTAGTAAGACGTAGTGCCAATAATAATAATAATAATAAGTAATTAGCCCATGTAAGACAATCTTTTAATATATAAATATGATCTATCTGAAATCTAACTTAAATCACACTACCCAACTACTCATTGCTTTACAGACATCCTTTAACCCCTTCATATTGTCACAATTTCAAAATGTGTGTATGTCTAAAATATTATGACATTATGTTGTGATCTTAATAAAATAATGTTTATAATAGAATGACAGGAAAAGTTAAGAGTTGGTTCTGGAAAACCTGTAAAAGTCAGGGAATTTTAAAATATATTTTTGCTGGACATCCTGTAGAATTATGAAATTTTAAAGGAATCAAATATATTACACACAGATAAATGTTGTTTTTCTAATTTAACTATCAGATTTCTAGAATCAGAATTAATACACGAATTTAAAAAAAAGTTCTGAATCTTAGGTTTATGGGCAGGCTCACACAGATAAATGACTGATAGCTTGGTCAGTAGCACAGCATTGTGCTGAACCAAAAATCTGAGATTTGAATCTCACATCTGTAACTTTAATTTTAAGTACACACAATGATGGTGGTGAACGTTAAGGAAGTTCAACTGTGTATAATAGGAATAAGATAGTGAAATCATCTTCAGCTCACTTGACCAAATATGCAATTAAACAAAATTTGTATAACTAAAAACTTGCTAAGCCAACTCTGCTGGTAAGAATGTTTTATTACAGTGCTTATTTTCTTAGTTAAAATATTTTTATTGGTCTCATCATCATCTGTTTCCATCCTGTGACAGCGTCAGTTTAATAAAATGCCTCCATCTTCCTTTCCCTTGCAAACTTTCTGTTATCTGCTCTTCCCATCTCTTTTTCAGTCTTACTTGCGGTATTTTTCTTACACACTTCATCTTCATCGTTTTCTATGGTATTCTCTTCTTTTCAATCTTCATTATATGACCATACTATCTCAGCCTTGCTTCCTCTACTATCTCATGTACACCCTGTGATTGGTCTCTTGTTTTAAATTAATTTGGTTCTTTCACAATTACATAGAGCCAAAATGAGAGTTTAAACGCAAACACAGTTTGTATATTATAGGCATGTTGACTTGGGATACTTTCACTATGTTACTCTTGATGTACCACTAAGTTTGTGCTGTCCAATATTTGTTATGGTATAGATACATATTCTCTTAACTGTTGAATAGAACATGTTTGTTTTTAAGATATTACAAAACTATTTTAAAGTAATGAAATATTCTACTGTATTCAAAACTATACTGTATATTAAACTGCATATAAATATCATGCTTCATTGAATTCTATCAGTTTTTTTTAATGTTCCTTTATCATCTTAATTTGAATAAAATACAAGTAAAACAGGCCTTTTTAAAGTGGGCTGAGGAATTTAACACCGTGGTTATTAATGGCTTAAAAGATAAGGATGAGAATGGTTTTTTAAAGGAAATGACCTGGAGAAAGGGGGTTTGGGGTAGTCACCACGAGTGCACCTGTTTGTTTCTGTATGCTTACATAGCAATGGCTATATTTTTACAGAGTACTTAAATATTCTAAATCATTGTTTTTCAAACTGGGCTCCACAAGTGATCCACATTCAGGACCATAAAGAAAAACTAAGAATTGTATAAAAATGCTAAAGAGTAAATGATTGACAGGTAAAAGAACGTCCTCTGAGACAGCAATACCAGGGAGTCGAACCAAAATACTTAACAATTCTAGTTCTTGTTATAATTCTAAAAAAAAAAAAAAAAAAATTCTAGAAGATTTTATAACTACAATTTATTTATAATTCAGGGTGCCATATGAACAGATCATGTTATTTTAGTTTACCAGAACTCCACAGAATAGTAAAAAGATGTATATTTTTTGAAAATAATCTCATTCTATTTTCAAATGAATATATATATAAAAAAACTTTTATTGTATGCATATTTTTAAATGGAAAAGAGGTAAATGAATTAAATTATCTATTGCTGGTTTTATCCAGCCAGCCAGCTACCATATCAGGAACAAAAGGAAATAGTGTAGACTTATGAGTTTAGTTAATTTATATAGAACATTATAATGTATTTCTCAATTATGATTATTTTTTTTATAAAAAAATATTTTAGGCTTCATTAATAGTTAATTAAATTAATGCAATGGCAATATTATCAATAATCTGCCTCGGTGGCGTAGTTAGCTAACGCGCTTGTCGTGTTGAGCTAGACTGCCGAGGACGGGGAGATCGAGGATCGAATCTCGGTCGGGTGAACTGGGGGGAGGGGTTTCCTAAATGGTTTTCCACTCTTCCTCCACGCAAATGTGAGTTCACTTCCTCTATATTCAATCTTCCCAATATTCCTTATCTATTAGCATAATTGGTACTTAAGCGTATAACCCGAAAGGGTAGTAAGACGTGATGCTAAATAAATAAAAAAACATGATTGATATTATTTTAAAATGTTAGTACTTTTAAGTCCTTAATTTGTAGCACACCAAAATAAGAAATGAGTTTGCAGGGCTACAAATTTATAAAATGTATGTAATTTACCTAAAGAACCATCTTAATAATATCCTTGATGTGTCGTCACTTAAAGAAGTTTCCCATGGGATACAATTTATTTCACCCCATCCATCACATAGTTCAAATAAACTAAATACTTAAAATAAAATCCTTCTGAACTATACACATTGAACACAAACTTTAGACTTATTGATATTTGAAGGTAGAGTGAAAATTTACCATTTGAGACATACTTTATACCTCCATACAAACTGGCCATCCAATAACAATTTAAATGGTTTGAGCTTTGAGGAATGACACTTTTATATAAATATCTTCATATGTATCTTAGACTGCTTGTACAACCGACCAAGTTTTCGTTTCTCTCTTCCTAGACATGTTTGTTTTCATTCAACGTCAAATATGGTACATTTTCCTAAGCTCTTAGCCCAAAGAGTAAAATTAGAAAACCCTATATAATATGAAAGGCATCTGAAGTCATTACTCATTAGTGCTTTCTGCTAAGTGCACATTGATACGGTTACTATATTCTCGCAAAAATGAAAAAGGGAATATTTTATTTTTTTAAATAAATTAGGTTTTAGAAACAAGGTAATAAATTGCAATTATAGAATAATAATAGTGGTGTTTTAAGCTCTTTAGTTTGCAAGGGCTCCTAGTTCATAGATTGGGATGACCTTCAGAGCACCAATCGCGACACTTCTACAGCGCGGGTCAATCAAAATTGTTTTTCTCCTCGGGATATATTACCATAAGAATCTTAAGGCAGACTGATTCGATATGCATGCATGCACACATTATGGCAAGGCCTGTAGTGGAATGTTTGAAAAAGACAGGTCATAACAGATTTTTTTTTTAATATGTGATCAGGACCAACAAATTATATTAGTTGTACTTTAATTGATCTATTTTCGGTGACCTGGTGGTCTAGGGGTAAGGTGTCAGACTTCTGTGCTGGCGGCCGGGGTTCAATCCTCGGTCCCGGCACAGATTTATCTGATTTCCAAACCTTCCTTCACCTCTGACAAGACATCTTGTGAATGTGGGGAATGCCAGGCCTCCACCGTGGTTCGGATTCCATGTTAAACTGTAGGCCCTTCATTTCATCTCATAATCACCCTACCATTACACATTAGCGTAAGTGCGTATAACCCGAACGGATAGTAAGACGCGGTGCTAATAATAATAATAATAATTGATCTATTGACATTGATACGATTTGTCAAAAGTGATAGTTTCAAAACAAATCATTTGACATGAATAAATATATTAAAGTTTGTAACTGACAGATACTGTCCTTCCTAATATAAACTGCAATAGAAAGAATTAATCAAAAATAGATACAGTAGTTAAAGATAAATTAGGAAAACATGACAATTTTATTTTATAAATGTTCCTAGTTCAAATCTTGTTTGTATAACATTATGTTTGAGCACTATGCATGGTTTGTTTGCTCAAATAAAATTGCTTATTTAACTTTTTTTCCTCTCTGACCATATTTATTCGTATTATTCTTGTCGTAAGGTCACACAAACTAAATTATGAACCTAATTTTGTTCTGATTTTTTTTTACTAAACATTAATTATTATTATTATTAGCACCACGTCTTACTACCCGTTCGGGTTATCTAAACATTAATGAAATATAAATTAATCAATAAAATAAATTATCTACTTGGGCTATTAAAACAGCTATTTTAATAGTATATTAGTTCCCTAGGTGCAAACAAAATGTGGACAAAATTATAAAGTACAAATCTTTCACAAGAACCATGTTAAACCATAGTTATGGTATTTGACACTGCGTAGCAATGTGGTTGAGCTAAACCTATTAAACTCTGATATCTTCAGAATCATTGAATCAACTTTCCTCGTTCCTTTTTCTTTACCTCAGTTATATAAAACAAAGCTTCTTGCTTGTTTCACTATTCTTTCTGCTTAATAGGTTTACAAACTTTCTTTTTACACTCCATTTAACTATGTGTAAGGTGATACCACATGTGTAAGGAAGTAAGAAGATATATATTCGGATAAGAAAAGACAAGAAGTTAGAATGATGGATGAAGAAGGAAGAATAGTGAAGACAGGAGACTTGAGAAATTATTTCGAGATTATATTTATTCATTATTTATTTAGCAGCACATATTACTACCCGTTCGAGCTATATGCTTAAATACTAATTACGCTAATGGGTTAGAAATGGGGAATGTTGAATTTAGAGGAAGTGAACCCATATTTGTGTGGAGGGGGAGTGGAAAAATATTTAGGAAAAACCACCTCCAGTTCACCCGACTGAGATTCAAACCTTTATCTCCCCGTCCTTGGCAGTCTAGCTCAACATGACTCTAACACATTAGTTTACTACGCCACCAAGGCGGGTGAAAAGATATTCAACCCAGAAGAGGGAAAAGAATGAAAGTGAAGCATAGGAACATGAATTAAGATCAGATCACCACAAGTAAAGTGACCTTTGCAGAGCCTTGCATAGAGGTGGAGGAAATACTTGATATTTGCTGTATGACAGCTTATGGAAAGAAGGTATGAATTTATGAATACTTAGTAATGATATCTATGGATGTGGAGAAGTCATATGATACAACCAAGAAAGAGTTGAAAGGAGAAGATGACAAAAAGTGTTCAAGTGAGAGTAGAAGAATGGCGGAAGGATAGCGGAAGATGGATTTTACTTAACTGATCCAGCCACAGGCTGGAAATAGTTGATGATAAGTCATGATAGTGTGGATAGAAATAAAGTCTGAAAAATGTTGGAGGAGGCTAGCGTGGAAATAGGAATTGTAATGAGGCTGAAAAGTATGGCACTAAGAACTAAAAAGCTTATTGCCACTAGAGATGAAAATTTTCAGGGAAGTTTTGAATCAGAAAATTTTCCGCAGTGGTGGCTTGAGGGCGGGGGGGTTGAATTGTAGAGGTGGCACCTAGAGCCTATTATATTGGTACGTCAAAAATAGTGTATTAATAGACGAGTGGTTTATAAGAAAGAGGGAGGGCTAGATGGGAAGCACAGGGGATTGGCAGGTGCAGGGGAGACAAATGTCGGGCCAACCTTAAAATTATTTTAGTTAACTGATTGATGATAAAAAAAAATATGATTTATGAACATAATGTGTCTACAAAGGTTAGCAGTCATTTGTTTCTTTACTTTTTTTTTAGCATTACATCTTACTAACCGTTGAGGTTACACATCTATATACTAATTAAGATAATGTGTTAAAGAGATGAGGAAGGTTAAATTTATAGGAATTGTACCCACATGTGTGTGGAGTGAGAGTGGAAAACCATTTAGAAAAAACCTCCATCAGTGCACCCGACCTGGATCAAACACCGATCTCTCTGTCATCGACAGTCTAGTCTATTGCAAGAGTAGCGCGTTAAAACCGTGCGGCTAACGAAGCTCATGAGTATTGACTGGGAAGACCTAAATGTAAATGACAGGATAACATAATGGACCTGATAGAGATAGGGTGTGATAAGAAAACTGGATAGAACTAGCTCAAGATAGGGATAGGTGGCAAACTTTTTTAGATGCGGCAATGAAATTTTGAGTTCCTAATGCCATAGAGTAAGTAATTAATACATACAATTAAAATATTTGCAATTAAATTAAAACCAACATCACATTTTTTACCCATTAGCTGGGTTTATATTCATGCAAAATGCACAACTAATAGTGAATAGTGCACAGTAAACTATTATTATATTATTATTATTATTATTATTATTATTGTCGCATGTATTACGACAGGTCCATTTATTTTATCAGTGAACTTTGAATACCAAAGTTCTCTGTCCTTTGACTCCACTTTCAATCATAGTGTTCATAAACAATAAACAATGCAGAAATTTGAATAAACTATTTTTTGTATGTGTTGTTCATTGAGAATAGACTATCATTATATCAGCCATTGAGAATGTGAGAAGAAGAAGCTCTAGTCAATTTAACGTCACTATGTAGGCCTACAGCGACCGGAAATTACTTTAGAACTGCCTTGTAGTAACCATACTTGTTTATTATTAACGAATTTTCTTTGTTTTAGTGTCAATAACTAGGATTGTCAGTGCTGGATTAAGGGGGATGTCTGCAGGGGCTGCAGTCCAAGGGCCAACACGCTTATGGCTCACATCATCCAACTAGGGTAATGTGCAATAACGAAAGTGAGTAAAACAAAAGAGCGTGAGTGAAAACCCAATATTCAAAGAATGATGACGGCTTATTGTCAGTGGGAAAGGCCATCATACTTCTCCCTACCTCATGCTTCTGATTCAAATGCAGATGTCCCGCTCCTATCCTGGGACCACGTCAGATGCTCCCACATCCATACCGAGGCCATGTAATAAGTCCCTCCCACCTTCCCTAGGCCAAGCCATATGTCCACCTTCCCTTTATTGTAAAATTATTACAAGAAACTGTGAAAGAATAGCCCTTTATTGTTGATTGTAGTTTTGTAAACATGACTGGGTGTTGAATTGAGATGTGTGTTACTTTTGTTTTCTTTATTTTTGCATGTTTATAGCAATAAATAACACAGGCATTTAAATATGTTAAATCTATCTATGTTATTAAAACTAAGAGTTTTTGTATCAGTGTGTTTGTCTGGCATGAGCATTTGCGCAATATATATTGCAAGTAAAGGGCTGAAATTAAAAAATAAGTAGCCTCTCTGCACAAACGTTTACACCTCAAAGTTGGAATTGTGATATTTGTGTTTGATTTTTTAAATTAATTAAAAACTAGGTTAGAAGAAACTAAACAAAGAGATTCTTTCTGTCTGTTTGAAGCAAAGAATTAAGTGTTACCACGGGCAACGCCGGGAACTCCTACTATTTAAAAATAAACTGAAAAATAATGTTTCACTGGTTTTTTTTACACATTAACAGATGTATTATAGACAGGACTTAGCCTCTTAGAGTTGAAAAATAAAGAGGGCCCTTAATTATTCAATAATTCATGGGCCCTCAAATACCTTAGGCGCTGAGGATTGTAGGCCTATATTATTTAAAATAAAGGCAAAACATTAAGTTTTGGATTAAGTTATTGAATACTAGATCCACCATAATATTCATGGCAATAATAAAATCAGAACCAAATAAAATTTTATATATAATAATAGAGATACCAGTACCACTTAAAGTATCTTGAAGTGAATTGATTGGTAGGAACATTTGCATTGTTATAAAGTGTACTCAGTATTGAAAATGAAGTCGGTAGTATAGGTTTGAATAAAAATGTATTATATTGTATTGTACTTACCAAATGTCTGGATCTCAAGGTAAGAAAACATGAATTTAAATTGATAACTTACTCATATGTCTTGCAATTCACACACGTAATTATAATCTCAGGTTGAACGTTGAAATTTGGTTGTCCTTTTTGGATGTCATTGACCTTGGAGATGACTTTTGGTCAAATTATTCAATTTTAATTTCGCCGCACGTAAATTTTTTTGAACTCTAACTTGCCGCCGAGCATCAGACAGAGAGATATTCTTCCTTTTAGGCCTTAAAAATATTAGAGCGAACCTAGCGCGGCTCTTTCAAAATCTGAGATAAGCATAGTTCATTAGACTCGAAATATAATTAGTTCCGTTAATGTGGGTAAACATTTGGAAGTCATAATTATAAAATAGAAGCTTTACCGAAGATAGTTAAAAATTGTTGTAATTCGCTTCTTTTAGTACCAAACTGTTATAAACCAGTTAAAATACTTCTTTTTTTAATTTCCTTTCATGTGGAGATATTTAGTGTTCTCGTTGGTCTCGCTAGATGGCAGTACAGTCGGATTGCATGTAGCATACAAAAACCCAATCTAGAGAGGATAGATATAGGTAGAGCCATTTGGAAGAATTTTATGATGTCATTGCTTACGTTAACCACAAACATATTCACCCAGTACACAGTAGTTTGTAGTATGTTGTGGGGTGCTTGTGTTTAAGAAGGGTCCTTCCATTTATCTTTATAATGATTTGTTTATTTGTATTGTCGCGGTAGTGGTTTTTTCGCGTATAGTTAGTTTATTTATGATATTTACCACTTAATAGGCTACTATAAAATACAACAGTGATGTTCTAATTAAAGATCTAGACATTAGTTACTACATTTATTTATTAGTAACAATACTTAACACCACGTATTACTACCCGTTCAGGTTATATGCTTATTTAATCTGTATGTTAACTGTATTATATATTTTTACTCCTTTTCTAAGGATCCATAAATTTGCCGTGCATGGGCGTTAAAATGTTAAAGGATAGACACAATTAATATAAATTTTGCCCGAATATGTTCGATTCAGTTTGTCGATAGTGACTTTGATATTTCTGGTGCTAGATGTAAGTTACGTAACTAAAACGTAAAGAACTTCAAAATACATCGAATGTTGCCAGTGTTGATACAATAGTCCCAACTTGTAAGTAATTTATTCAGTTTTTTTCATCTATCGGTGTGAATTTTAAATATATATTAATATGTTTAACGTTCCCAAACGTTATATTATAATTTCTAACAATAATCATTTAAAAGTACGGTAGCTAATTTGTCTTCCATAAAGCTTTGTGGATGTTGAAGCCGTGTTCTCACATGCCATTTCAGTGATTCGCTCACAATACAAAATGAACGTCCAAACACTCATTTCATTATACTGAATTATTATTTTACGCTTTCATTAAAAGTGAAAAGGAGTTCTACTTTTCTTCATTGTTAATTATCATTATTGAAAAATGAAAACAAAATGAACCGTGTGAACACGTACAAGAATTAATTAATTCTTATTTAAATGTAAAGATTTATTTAGAGATTTACAGACATTGTATCGTTACAAGATTTCTTAATAATTGTTTTTAAGTGGCGAGACGAACAAACCGACCCATTTTTTTAACTTTTACAGACAATTTGAATGTCTGTGGAATATTAGTGATTTGTATAAAATAAAACAGCAAGTGGTACCATTTTGATAAATGACATGTGTGAACAAATCCCTTTAATTTTTATTTTCATTAAAAATGAATCATTTGAAATTATTAATTCAAAAATACACGTGAGAACATGGTTTTACGCGCTGGCTAGTGTACTAAGTGATGTCACACGCTCAGACAATAAGATGTCTTTCTCCAACTGTTGCTACCTTATATTCTCTTTACATTGCAAAACCCGAGTTAAAAACAAGTTTAAATTATTCCTGAGTGCAAAATAAAAATATCTTCGTTACGTAAATAATAAGGAAAATAATTTCAAAATGAAGATATTGTATTGGATTGTCAAAATCGTCGTCAAGGTAATTTTTTCAAGGATATTAGAATATCCTTTATATAATGAGTCAGTGGTTACAAAAGTAAAGTAGCCACTAGCCAACGTCTACATATTATCTCCACCAGAGCTCTTGACAACACAAAATAATGTAATAAAACTCTAAATAAATATACAGTACTCGTAATAAACGAACAAAATTAATATGCAATACTCGTAATAAACGAACAAAATAAATAAACCGATATTAAATGAATTAAAATTGTTACACATTTTACTGAAACTATAATTTTTAGATACTTTATCTAATGTTGCAAATAATGTTATGCCATTGTTTATGAACAAAAGATTTATTCTATCTAAGACTTTCGATTTTATGTTTTATTTTACATCGCTGTATTTTTCTTGTGAATTGTGCGCTGTTCGCTATGCAGTATTTATTATTAGTTGTGCGTTATGCATGAATAGAAACCCAGCATATTACTGAGATGTAAAACATGATTTTAAAAGATGGCGTTTATATTTTATGAACAGTGAATAGTGCACATCACGTTAAGTTGATTCGACAATTTCTTATGCGTTATACAAGGACTCTAAAATACGCAGCCCTTTGAGCAGCTAATGAGAATGCGAGAAGAAGCTCTTAGACAATTAAACTCTAGTATAAACAGCAGACAAAAATTAGTCTTTGTGCTTATTTTTGAAATGCCTTGTGGTAGCCATACTTGTGTGTCATTAACTAATTTTATTTGTTCAAGAAACAATTACTACGATTGTAAAATATGTCTGGAAAAGAGGGGCCAATTTATATTTTCAATTCTGTTACTGAGATAAAGGTCCAACATAATATTCATGAAATTAATAGAATCAACACCAAATAAATATCAAATTGTATATCACAGCACAGGCAAAACTTGGATTAATTCTAAGTTTCAAAAGAATTATCGTGGCTATTCAAATGAACCCTTTAGTGAAGTATTTTTAGATACCTTATTAAGTAGTGCAAGGAGTTTAGGAAATTTTCTATTAATAAAAGACAAATTGATTTAAGTAGAACTTTAAACACTACGTTTTATTATAAGCCATTGTATTTTTTTTTTCTTTTGAATTGTGCGCTATTCACTATCATTTATGCGTCCGCATGGATATAAAACCAACCTAAATGCTATACATTTAATAAATATCACCTAAATAGTATAATTGTTTCAGAGGAGACGTTCCTGGCTATTTAATATTTTATTTTGTCTCAGAAACAGAACAAGATTCAAATCTATTGATACGATACTATTCATTCGACATTTCGTTGGAACTATTTCTTCAGCCCCTCAATGGTGTGTGTGAGGATTTTTTTTTTTTTTTTTTTACCGTTTCGCCTATGAAAATACCTTTATAGTTTCACAAGGCTTATGTCAATCCTCTGAATCGACTCAAACTATCGACTCTCAACGACAGAATAATCGATGCGAAGATCTATCGACTAAAATATCTAGTATGATTTCCTCAAAACAAAAATTTAAAGTGAATTTTGTAACTGATTTCTAACAATTACGTACTTGTTTTTATAAAAATTCATAAAATATATAGTGGTCAAAATGTTTTATTTAATGTTTATTCAAAATTTTGCTGTAGGTTGACAGATTTACCTTCAGATTATCATATTTAGAAATGAAGATGAGTCACGAAAAGAAAAAGTTCGAGTGCACTGGTTTGCCAAAAGGTTGGCAAAGGGAAGAAGTCATCAGGAAATCTGGTCTTTCTGCTGGAAAGGTTGACGTGTATTATTACAGGTATGATTTAAGCCTATACCTTACATTTTATTTAGAAGGATCAGTTCAAACCTCTAAAGCATCATCTTCTTCAAACTGACACAGCCTACATAAAATAGGCATAATATCGGGTAGAGTACGTTTACGGTTTCTCCCCCCCCCCCCCACCAATAAAACAACCTTAAGTAACAATGTTATTAATTCCATAATTCGTTAAACAAGTCAACCATTAAAATATTTTGAATGGCCAATTACATATTAATTAGGTAAAATGTATATCGGAAAACATAGGCCTAAGACAACTTTGTATGCTAATAAGTACTTGTCCTTAAATGTATTAAGCCCCATCTACAGACTATCCGTAAGGTGTGTAGTACTCTGTAAGGAATCACAGAAAAGAAAATGTTCTCGAGCATTGAAATGAAAGCACTAACAGCATTATCATAGCAATTACATTAACTAGCTCATGATTTTAATATCTTATTGTGACTGCACTTAACCTACTTTTCAAATGTAGCCTATCCTGGGTATTTTATCAAAATATGTTGTGTAGTTACTTGTATTAATAATTGTTCAGCTGAGATAATGTTTTTCACTTTCGAAGAATTTAATAATTGGACATAGTTTCTAACTTTCTCACTGGTTGGCACGGTCACTTGATTATGGGTACAGACTTTGTAGATGGGATTTCCATTTCCAAGCACTATTAGAATCCGGAGCTTACGGACTCTGTAGATGGGGCTTTAATAAGCTGGCACATCCATGATTATATTATTATTTAATTTTCATAGACTTGAAAGGTTAGGTTGCACTTGGTTGATGTTTAAATTAAAACCACATAAAGATGATTTTCATGAAATTATAACAATCAGATTCACTGTCCTTGGTTACTTTTGATAAAAGATAGACACATGAAAACTTTGCATGGAAATAATTAGCCTCTAAATCAGGGGTCGGCAATCTTTAACAGTTGAAATAGTCATAGGCCTCTATCTGGGCTAACGAAAATCCACATGCACTGCAGTATTGCGCCTTTCAACAGACATTCGCTGTGAATGTATGGGTATGGTGAACGATTTGGTGATTGGCCTTACTTACTTCCTGACAGACTGAACGGAGTTGTCTACAAAATGTTCCTTTAACATATCCTCCCACAGTTGCTGGAAGATGTGCTGCTGATAATTCGCAGGTGTATATGGTTTCAACATTGCGGGCCACCGGCACACTTTGCGCACAATGTTCGGCACCGCCTTGATGCACAGTTTGGGCAATGATGGATTGGTTGTGGTGGTCCTTTTTCATGTCCAGCTCGGTCCCCAGCTATGATGCCAACAGACTTCTTCTTCTGGGGTCGTGTGAAGAGCCTAGTTTATGAGACTCCCATGGACCTGCTTGCTAGGATTGTTGCAGCTGCTGAAGATGTACGTCAATCTCCCGGGATGCTAGAACTTGTGTGACAGTCCATGACGCGTCGCTGTACAGTGTGTCGTGATCATGGTGGTCGACATTTTGAACAGCTGCTATAAATAAACAGCTCTGTACATTACGTACAGTAACAGAAAATTTATCGAACAGTAATGTAACAAATGTGTAGGCTACACGTTTTATCCTGAGGGCTGGTGAACAGAAATTTCTGAACTATAGAACAACTTATCCTTCAAAGCTTGCCATACAAACAAAAAAATTCTGGAAACTAGTGGACCAGACAGTTTCCTTTGCTTAACTATCTCAGCTATGAAGATTAAATCATATTTTGGATCATCTTCTCTGTGCAAATAAGAATTCTTCATAGTGAAAATTGTGAAAATGAAATATGGAGCTTGACTTTCAGATGCTAAGCTATGGAACTGTTTAAGAACTGCAATGTCAAATAATGATCCAGACTTTGAAAAGATATTCAGTGAAATTCAATTTCACCCATCACTCTAAAAATCACATATTGACATACATTTTTTCTGAATGTTTCATTTCTTTGTAAGATGGTAAGACTTAATGTATTGCCAAAATAAATTATTTATGTTAACCTACTTTTATGTATGTTTAGGCTATTATTATTTGAGATATTTAATGTGCACTTTCTGAAATCATCATCCTCATCAAAAGCTTTCAGCCTGTGTTTGGGTCAATTTAGTAAAATGCCTCCATCTTCCTCTATTCTTCCACCATTTTTCCGTCATTCATCCTCTTTTAATTCCTACCATTCTTATCCTCTCACTTTATACACTTTTTGTTATCTGCTCCTTCCATTTATTTCTCGGCCTCCCTTGCAGTCTATTTCCTGAACTGACTGACTATATCAGCGCACAAGAATTTCTATGAGCGAGAATGAAATGGCTTGCCAATTTTGCTGGAAAAAGGTATTTTCATATATCTTTCAAGGTTCTTTTTATATGCCACAATTAATATTGGACTAACGTTTTTACTTCCCCTTCGAAGGAAGTTGTGCTACAGATTTTTATTTCTTGAGAAAAATCCGTCGACCCCGGCTGGGCTTGAGTCCATAAACATCAGTTCCTTAGGCGAGCACTTTACCTCAAGAATACATCGGTTGATTTCCTGTATGTAAAAATTATATATATAATCAGATGCACCCTTGGTAACATAAAGCTGGGCAACCACTGATTTAGAACGCAAATAAAACAAAACTCACTACAATCACAAGTGAAACATAGGGCCAGTTTCATAGTCAAATTTAGTACGCCTCAAGTGCGGCGCTACACTAAGCACATGACGACACCTACCTAAACCAGAATGGAATGGGCCAGTTTCCTATGCGAGAACGGCCATTCCATTCTGGTATAGGTAGGTGTCGTCTTGTACTTAGTGTAGCGCCGCACTTGAGGCGTACTAAATTTGACTATGAAACTGGCCCATAGAAACTTAAATATTCACTAACTTTGTGTTCTTTGTGCATTATGTTAACTCATGATTGTTTCCTGTGTTTAACATCATTTATTATAGAAATTAAATTGTTTATTTGCTATAATGGACACACAAATGTAAGACTATGGCACTTAGTGGAACCTTCATAATTTATACTTGGCAGAATACCAGGTTGTAGTTGCTGAAGATGAAGATGACTTAAATTAGGAACTACCAGGAATATGCACGCGTAGGACTTGCTATGAACATGAGCAAATGTGAATATGCTGTTGTTTCAACCGGAACCAGAACCATAAAGGGAGTGGGGAAAAAACATTCTTAGGGGTAATACTAAATTAATAAGTAAATATCACTTTGAGAAAATCAATGAAAGATTGAATAATGTAAATAAAGCCATAGGGGCTCTCAACCTAATACTCTGGCATAAAGAAATAAGTAAAGAAACAAATAAATATTTATATAGGACAAGCGTTCGGGGTGTAATAATTTACAGGGCAGAAGTGTGGGATGTGAGTCCGGAAAACAGAAAAAAAAAATATATATTGGCCACAGAAATGTAATGCTTAAGAATAAGTTGTAGAAGCTCAAAATTAGAAAGAATTATAAACAACACTTTGGGAATGATGGACATGCAGAAAAATATTTTAGATGATGTGGAGAAGTATCAACTGACATGCTTCGGATACACCAAAATAATGGTAGAAAATAGATGGCCTCAAAAATTACTTAATGGACGCCAAGATAAGATAGAAAGGATGTCAACAATGCAATGTCTGCAAGAAACATAACAACAGAGAAAAATTGGAGACTGAGAACGAATAGCAGCGACATCTGTAAAACAAATTAGTTTTTAAATTATTATTATTATTGTTGTTGGAAATTTTGAATTTTTTAATGCATGAAAGGTTCGGTCTAGCTAGGCTGGGTAGGAACCATAATAATGAAAATGTTATAATGTACTACAACAAATTTTATTTTGTAATTTTTTTGTTTTATAATTCATTTATTAAAAACTCAAAATATTTAATGGGATAATATTACTGGAGCTAGAGTTTTAGTGGTTTTCATATACCTTATACCTTCGATTCTAAGACACATTTTTTATGTAATTTAAACATCTATAAAAACTGGGTGTGTCTTAGAATCGCAGTTCTTTTCGATTTTTCCCGCGCTTTGCACACAACACCACAAATTTTGTTTTTACGCAGAAGCCCCACCTCCAAGTTTGATTGTTAGTGCATTCTCCAATTTCATTGGAGAATAAAGTGGCATAGGTGTTTTCACGTGCTTTCCAAAGGTGAAGCCATGGCAATTTCACTGTAGTGACACTCGCTCAATGAGATCTAGGATGTTTTGGTTGTATCCTCGAAAGAACTGTATGTAAGAAATTGTGCTTTGTTTAAAATATTGTCAAAAAGATTGCACTGTGATGCCACATTGAAACGAAACGTTATTGTGTTTGCAGAAGAACATGTAAATAGAGCTGCAGGTTGACATTTTGACAATGGTGAATTAAATTTTTGTCGCTGGAGAAATGATCGCAATTCCATATTTTTGGGCAAAGCAACAACTAAGTACTTTACAGGGCCCAAGAAAGGAAGATTTCCAGAAGTTGATGAAGCTGTAATATATTTTGTAATGGAGACATACGCACAAGGATTACCCATCACTCGACAAGCCATGCAATTGAAAGACTGAGAAATTTCTAAGTCTTTTAGAGTAGAGGATATAAATTTTGAAGGCAGTCGCGGCTGGTGCGACAGACTCATGTGACAGAGGGTTTTCGTGAAGGCGTCGAACATATCTGTCAAAAATTTCCTGCAGACTTTCAACAAAAGTTGTTCAACTTTCAGCAAAATGTGATCAAATTAAAGTAAAAAAGAAACTATGATTTTAGTCAAATTGGAGATTCTGATAAAACACTGGTTTACTCAGATCTCTCGAAATTACACAGTCAACGCTAAAGATACTAAAGAAGTCAAAGTTATAAGCACAAGCTATGAAAGCACCGCTGATGGCTGAAAGATGACACCATATTTAATTTAAATTTAAAAACCATACCAGAGAATGAAATTTTCCCAAAAAATGTTATTGTGCGTGCACAAAAAAATGGATGGATGATGGCAGAACTTATGGAAAACTGGCTAGATGTTGTCTGGAATAGACGTCCTGGAAGTCTGGAAGTCTCTGTAAATCCCATCCTAGCATGCAAGTACTTAATGCATTTCCTGGACATTTGACCGAAAAGGTCAAAAATAAAATCATGCTGAAAGATGGTAACTTGTTTGTGATTCCTGGTGGTATAACTAGCCAACTGCAACCCCTTGACATTTCAGTCAACAGGTCATTTAAGGATTACTTGAGACAGGAATATTGATCCTGGCTGTTGACTGACAACCTTCTGCAGACACCTTCTGGAAAAATTAAGGAAGTGCTATCATCAAAATTGGTAGAATGAGTATCAACAGCTTGGAAGCTAAGCCCAGAAAAATAGTGCAGCATTCATTTTAAAAATGTTGCATCACCAACACTCTCAATGGCTCACAAGACGAGGTATTATGGGAGAATGGCGATAAAGACGGCTCAGAAGAATCAGAGACTGAAGATGAAGTAGACTCTGATATTGATTCAGATGCAGATATCGAAGACTCAGAAGAATCATACTGATATTGATTAAGATGTAAATAATACCACCTAATGATAAATAAGGTACTGACTGTATTGTGTTGTTAGTAAATTGAATTCTGTAACAAATATATTTCTTAGATATAAGTTTGCTTTTTTTATGTTTGTACTGAAAAATTAAGATGGCGTCTTACAATTGAAGATATACGGTAATGTTGATAAGGATGTAAAATTTAGATGAAAGTGTTTACCAACATGGCAAAATGTGAATGAGATATTTTATTCAGCTTGCCAGTTTAGTAAATATTGTTGAATCCAAAAAACCAATGATTGTAATAATGACATGTTACATACCTTTATATAGTTGGACCCCGCTATATACTGCAGATACGTTCCCAAGAACCACCGCTGGTACTGAATCTTCATATAATGGAATTTTCTTAACATTTAATAATAGAGTAGGATGTTCCGATTTATTCAACAAGTTGCAGCTGACCCTTAATTACAACATTGTTAATATTGTTTGCTTTGTTTATTAGGTAATAAATCAGATCTCATTTAACAAAATCAATAAATTGGTACATTGAATAAAAACATACGTAATCAACCTAAGTAAATCTTATAAAATTAAATAAAGATTTGAAATGTTGTTATTATTTATGGTCACAGCAAGTATCCTGATAATCATTTTTGGATTATTCTAGCAAAAATGTAGCTAGCCGTCATTCTCTTGGAGAGAGATCAGAACATACTCTACTTCCTTGATTTTAGAACATCTGAATGAGTCAAGGTCATGTCATATCTGCGTCGATCGTTTTGAACGTCTTGGACATAACTTTTGTTGTGAGGTGTTCTCAGAGGCTCTACTTTTTCTGTACTCAAATCTGATTCCTTTTTGATATTTTTGGGAGGGGATGATGTGCGGAAACATATGTGAAGTGCATTTGGAGATATGAGGTAGTTCACAAGCGTCGTCATCTATCAACAGACCAATGAACCGCACAGTTACCTTACGTCATAGCACTATTTCTCCTCAAAAATTAAAGCTGCATACATGTGAAAACGTTGTTAAAGAAAGCGGATATAATGGGATTTACCTAAAAGCCTTTATTATCACTGTTTTTAAAGTGTTTTTGTCGTTATAAACTCGTTTCACAAAATATATACAAATATACAAATTTACACATTAAAGATAAAGATTAAGGATACAAGAGTTATTTAAAAAACAATTATTCACTTTTTTCGTAGGGTCCTTAACTTATAGTTTGATATCAGTAACACCAGCCTATTTTAAATTATTCTAAAACTTTTATTCAAAGTGGCACGCTAATACAACATCACCTTAAGCTCCCGAAATTATTATTATTATTATTATTAGCACCGCGTCTTACTACCCGTTCGGGTTATACACACTTACGCTAATGTGTAATGATAGGGTGATTGTGAGATGAAATGAAGGACCTACAGTTTAACGTGGAATCCAAACCACGGTGGGGCCTGGCATTCCACACATTCACAAGATGTCTTGTCAGAGGTGTAGGAAGGGTTTGGAAATCAGATAAATTTTGCCGGGACCGAGGATTGAACCTCGGCCGCCAGCATAGAAGTCTGACACCTTACCCCTAGACCACCAGGTCACCTCTCCCGAAATTAACCACACAAATAATGTTTTAAACCAAATATATAGGTATCTATTTTATAAGGATAGCCATATCAAAACATCTCTATAGACATTCAATATAGCCAAAATTAACACTTTCTATGATCAATGGATTCTTGAATGAATAACTGTCAAGGAAATAAAAAAATAATTTGCTTAAAAATATTCTTAATTTATATTTCACTGTAGAGTATAGGCTACCTAAACTTGAAGTTAAAACAACTACTAAATCTCAATAATGGCTACAACCTTTGTTTATTTTAACAGTTCACAACAAAAAATTAGTTGTGTAAAATATTGGGAGGTTGTTATTTTTTTGGCTGTTTACTTATAATAGTATAGTTTGAAAGTACAGTATATAGCATATCACTTCTGTAGCCATGCCATTCATGCAAAAAATAAATAAAAAATAATTCATTGAAATGTCGCTCAAAATAAAGGTTTTTAAATTTGTTTCTGGTTTCAGTCCTAATGGGCAGAAGTTTCGCAGCAAGGCTCAGCTCGCCCAATATCTGGGCAATACTCTTGATCTCGCCACTTTTGATTTCCGTACAGGCAAAGTAAACTCATTGCTTCTGCGTAAACACAAGAAACAGAGAGGGACCCAATTTGACTACAGGTACTGTACTCTTCTCGGCAGGGATTCATTCAAGCTTTTGCGCTGACCACACTAAATACAGCTTTAAAAATTAACTATCACTTACATGGATAATAGGTGAAAACATGATAGAAAAACTTGTTTCAGTGGTCGTTTGGTCTAAAGCCTCGGTAACATGGAGCTAGTTTCCTAGCAGCTGGAAACATCAATGAACTAGCGTCGTGTCAACCCTTAACTATTGGTTATTAGGACTCGCTAGCGAGTGTTTAACTTTACTAGCACTAGTCGGCAGCACAAGGTCTCTTGACCAACTTGCAACTAGCATTTAACTATCCCCAATGTTAGTGCTAGTATAAATCGAATACAAGTGTCTCAAAACATCACACTTTACACCCACAGACATATTAACACAACAACCAACCAGAAAATACTGTACTTGCAGCCAATTTAACTAGCCTTGTGGTACAGGGCTAATAACGACCAGCAAACTAGCCCTGTGTGACCCAAGCTTAAGACAGGCAATACAAACTCGTTTGATTAAATAAAGCTCACATTGAACATTAAAAATACTGAATTCGCAATTTAAAAAAAATTCCAGCTTAAATCTTATCAGTACAAAAAAAAAGTACCCTTTTATTTACCAGAAATTTAAATCTTTTCATTTACAGCAATGATATGAATGTCAGACTTTATATCTTGTTCAAATAACTTGAGAAATGACACCTGAGCCACTGGTATAGAACCAGGGTTCGATTATTTTTTTAGTGTCGTTTCTCAAGTTATTCAAATATAATTCACTTACAGCTAATCTCTGTAATTATTATAACTTTTCAACCTCTTCCCCCAGGCTTTGCCTTTTATTTATACCTAATTGTATAGCGTTGCTTTTTTCCAAATTAAAATATTGTGCTCAAGTAACTTTTATTGACAAGTAAGGATCCACAAGCCAAAACTTTTTTTTTCCCCTGCCCCCTTTATTCGACGTTTAATGTGAGAAAACAGAAGTTAACATAGTATATGCTCAAATTCAACAACTTTTGGGAGTTGATTCTTGTTGAAAAAAAAGAGTTCTAATTTAATAATAATAATAATAATATTCAGCACCACGTCTTACTACCTGTTCGGGTTATACGCTTTAAATACTAATTACATTAATAGATTTAGGAATTGGGAAGGTTGAATTAGAGGAAGTGAACCCATATTTGCATGGAGGGAGAGTGGAAAACCATTTAGGAAAAACCACCCCGAGTTCACCCAACCGAGATTCGAACCTCGATCTCCCCGTCCTCAGCAGTCAAGCTCAACACGACAAGCGCGTTAGCCAACTACACCACCGAGGTGGGTTTCAAATTTAATACACCAACCTCACATGGCGGATTTCCTAAAATTAGGCCAAATTCCCAAATGTTGTATTTCTTTGATGGGTTGCATTATATTTTGGTTCATCGTAAGGTCCACAGGCCACACAAAATCAGTGATAGGGTCACAAGTTTCACTTCCCTGGCCTAAGGTGTCACTCTCACGATTGTATTGCTGAAGAATGGAAGAGCAAGGTTCGAATCCCAATCGAGTATACTGAGTGTTTTCCTCCCATTCTCTCTCCATGCAAATGAGGGTACATTTACTCTAGTTTTACCATCCTCATCTCCACAACATTGGTATAATTAATGTATACGCACATAACCCTATTAGGTAGGTAGTAAAACATGTTGGGGTTAAAAAAACTATTTTTTTATATAATTTTTGTATTTAAATTGCAAAAACTTTGGTGCAGTCTGTTGATATCAAAGTTTGTCTCCCAAGTCTATGCAAGAAGAGTACTAAACACTCATTTATAATTTATATGTTATTAACTTAGACCTACTGTAATATAACTAGCTATATTTGGATTATTTTCACTGAAATAACATATCCAGTAACTTTGGGAATATTTGACTTCAAATCGAAAAATGGCATTTACATGTGCTGAGTAGATAACTGTCATAAAATTAGTCTTTCACACATTACAGAACATAACAACTTATATGGGCTAAGACATAGGGCCATTCTCAAACCCATGTAGGCCTAATACGATTTCTGGTTTTCTAACCTAGGTAAGTTAATTTGTAGAACGTGTGACTCTTTAATGCAGACTAGTGAATATTAGTTTTGAAAATAATCATAACCAACAAAAAATATTGGTTTTGTTAATAATAGGAACAGAGAATAATGTAAGTGAAATAACCCGCTTTGGTGCCTCATTGTCTAAGGCGCTACAGCTCACAGTAGACTAAACTGCCAATAGGAGGAGTTTGAGATTCAAATCTCGGTTGATTGTACTGACGCTGGTTTTTCCAAAATGGTTTACCAAACTCACTCCACACTAATGTGGTTACATTTCCTATACATATAACCATTTTCCACTTAAAATCATTAGCGTAATTAGTACATACATACCTGAATGGGTAGTAATAAAAGTAAATAAAATACAAATTAAATCAAATTACAGTTTATATTTATGAAATGTTACTATTAAAATTGCCATTTTTTTATTTTTTGTTTTAGTGTCAGTCAATCTTGTCTCATAATAGGAAAATAAAATCTCAATGAAAAAAAGTATCTTTTGGATTAAAAAAAGAATTAAAGGCAATTTTTCAAAATAGTTTAAGCAGTCTACAGATTTGTGAATGATAAATTTCCTTCAATACCCCCATATATATCAGTTTTCAAATAATATACAGTATTTAATTCTCTTAGAAACCTACGACAATTAATTTTAATAAATTCACTTTGACACCAATAAAACTAAAATTAATCATAGGGCTGATATTTGTAAATCAACCAATACTTCCCCTTTGCTAAAGCATAGAGTCCAGTGATCTTAAAAGATTAAATCAAGAATGGGCATGGATGTGGAACATGCTAGGATAATTCGTCAACGTTCAAAGCCAACATTCCCGGGTTCAATTCTTGTGTCTAAAAATCATAATAATTTATACTGGTAATCTGAAGCTCATGCTTGATGATTAGACGCCCACCCATTGTATTACACTGAAGGTTGTGAGGTGTTCTTATGTAGAAAGGTCACCTCTGGTTTTCAGCCGAGGTGTGAGGAATGATGCATCACTGGTCCCTCCTATTCGTCAGACAGCATCCATCTTCAAGCAGCCAGTGACCGTGTACAAGACTCAGGAGGGCAAGGTGAAGACCGACTTCAAGCATGGACCCCAGGAGAAACCCAAGCAGTAGATGAGACACTTTGAGGATAGTTACTGATCTAGCAGGTAGCTGTGGTAAGGATGTGTCGATACCAATAAACTTGGAATGTAGTCTCGCCGTTGAACGTTTTGGAACAGGTACAGATTTTCATTAATTGCCGATACCATTACAGGTCAAACTGGTGTACCATTAAGGTATCGGACAATACCGATACTAACGCTCCTCAACAATTCCATTTAGTGTATCGGTTTGGCCATTCACATGTTTTCTCTAACTATATCAACCCGCATCCCGGTGGTATTGTTTAGGATTTTCTCTTCTATTTCTCTGTGAAGACTTCAGCAGTAATATTATTGATTTACTATAAATTCTGATTTTGAAGTAGATTACAATTTTTAATCTCAATGTATTTATTATTGATATCAAATAAATAATTGATAAATAAATCGTGACTATTAATTTTTTATTTTGTTTTATAATAAACAAATAATTAATAATGATACATGGTATTTGAACCTGTGAAGGATACAGTAACAATATAGTGAAACTAAGAGTGCAGGATAACCATTTTTCTTATTGTTAACCTATAAAACTAGTACCCACATGTATTTTTATACTAGCTGAAAATATTTGACTCAGTGTTAAGTCAACAATGTTTTACCAATTTTTAACAAAACCTTAAATGAAAGGAGGTGATTCACAAGGATGACAAATTTTAAGAATAGGTGTTTATTTTATGGCTCAAATCATTAATTAAATAGCCTCTTATTGTTATTTAAAAACATTAACATGTGGGTTTTTTGGGAAGATAGCTGGCTTATTTGATCCAATATCATTGCCTAGCTGTAGTGGAACAGTAGACTACATGAAATATTGGTATCGACACTTCCCTAAGGGATAGTATCCCATCTAGCAGATAGCTGTGACACTTGGGGAGAGTTTCTCATATATTAGGTAACTGTGGCATTGATAAGATATTCTTAAATTAAGAGAAAAAGTTATAAAATTCCTCAATGCCCATAGCAAATATATAAGAACTCTTGAGATTACCACACGTATAAAATCAAACTAAACACAACCACTGAAGTAATATTTGATTTGTTTCAAAAGTTTTTTTTTTAACAATTTATCTTGCAGCTATTCTGGGAGAAACGGCTGGAAGGGCTTCGCGCATGTGACGTTGATGGAAAGGAGTTTGATGCAATGGAGCTACCTCGTGCCCTTCGAGCTGTAGGGCCCCATGTGGGAGAAGACACACTGCTTCAGTCCATAGCCACAGCGCTGCACATGTCTGCCCAACCTGTCACGGGACAGACAGGTTCCCGGTCTGCTCTTGACAAGAACCCTGGGGTGTTCCTCAACCCTGAGCAACCACTGGTGCAGGTATGTGTTGCATCATGCCTAACTTTGATCTGATAAACCTGAGATTATTTTTTTACTCGCTCCACAAGATCCTGTGTTTTTTATTGACACTCATCACTTTCTTTTATGTTATATGACTTAGAAATAAGCTTGTGCGAACCTTTGAAATCTAAATCTTAATATTGGAATGATTTGTATTCGATATTTCAAATTTAAATAAATTCTGGATTTGTATTTAAGTGTTAAGCTCAAAATCTTTCTCCAAACTCTGACATCATTAAAAAAAACCACTTCATGGTGTCAGCTCGCAATCGAGCTATATCAACTGAGCAGCTGCCATTCGTTGGTGAAGATGTACCAACTTCTCTGGATAAAGGCTGTAATATTGTTAGCTCAACAAACCCTCTGGCTGTTAATCTCAGTTTTCTAGACCATCATTTCATTCAAGTAGCACCTCTTTTGTCCTCCCGAGGCTGAGTTGACTCCGTTCCAGACTCACTGCTTCACAGAAAAATCTAGAACTGCTGGGGATTGAACCTGGGATCTTTGGATCTGACCTCGTAGCTTAAAAAAAATTAATGCATGTGCTCACCTCAACCTAAGAACTGATAGGATTAGTCGAATGAAATTGGAATATGATTAGAAACATTTCACAGTTTAAATTAAATATACTCTCTCCACTCTCAGTACAAGTATGCAACTATTGCTTGTTTGTCTTAAATTTTGAACCCATACAGAAATATGTTAGTAAATTATTTTGTGTTTGTGTAGATTCATGATTATCAACTCTTTTTTTTTTTTTTGGAAGAACCCTCAGAATATTTTGTAAAATGTCGAGGAACCCCTACCTGGCTAAACACCTACTAGGTTGGACAGGAGTAAATTACAAAATATGTGTGTAAACTATTAGAGTTAGTAAACAATGATTAACTCATAATTTTGAATATAATATTTCAAGAGTATTTATTGCTTATTTCTGTTTACTAACTTTCCTTTGGTTCTTGAACTTGGCTTATCACTATGCTTACCTTACTCTTAACTTTATTACCGACACTCTTCTCTTCATCTCTTAACCACCTAAAAGCAACCTTTTGAAAATTTTGGCAACTTCACGCGCAGGCTCAAAAAGCCTTGGTTGAGAATCGCTGGTAGAGGTAAATCAGATGAAATATTTTTTTTTTAAATTAGCCCAATGACTTAGAAATATGCTTGTGTGTGAACCTTTGAAATTTTGAATCTTAGTATTGGAATGATTTAGATTCGATTCAAAATTTCAAATCTAAATAAACTCTAGATTTAGATTCAAAGTGTTAAGCTCAAAGTTTGAATCTATAATAATCATATTTGGTTAAAAATAAATACATTTAGACCATAAATTAACTACCTAGTATAGTGAATAAAGAAATTAACTTGAGATCCAGGTTGAAAGAAAATCACATGTGGGACAGTAAGTTGTTTGTGACACAGAATATAATTAATGTATTTTTTTAAATTGCTAGGCCCATCATTTTGTAAATATTAATCAACCTTTGCTCTTTAATTGAAAAGATTGTGTGAATCTTATTTAATGTTTCACCATTTGAGATTAATGCTTTTGATTACTTTTTTTTTAATAAACCTAAAATATGTCTAAAATGAGTATCAACAATATATTAAATATTTTATTATTGGATTGGATTTGAAATTGAAAATAATATGGATTCGCACATGATTATTTAGAAATATAATATAATTATATTAAAACATTGCAACCATGGATTATCACACATATTTAAAATCACACCCATACTGGCTGGGGTACTAGTTTACCCCAATTAAAAACAAATATTGGATCATTGTTTGTCATTTAATTTATAAAAAAAAGCATCCAGTCAACTCTCGATTATACGACCCCGGGAATAACGTCCCTCTCAAAGTAATGACCCTTTTTTGGGTAACAGTGAAAAATGTGGGGGAAAAGGTTGAACATTTTAAGGAAATCGGTAGGGGTGTGCGAAGCCAGTTTTTTCAGTTCGAAGCGAAGTCGAAGCGAATATTCAAGAATATTCTCGAAGTCGAATCGAAGTTCGAATAAAATTTTAACAACTAATAATAGCTCTGAAAACAAATTATTTTTTAAAAAAACCTGGATGTTTTTAGCCTTAATGTATTTATATTTAGTTCAAATGCTATTAAATTGTTACATTTTATCTAACTTTAATAAAACCTTACAATTTAGCCTAATTATGTAATAATACACAATAAGACATTAACCTTTTTAGAAAAAAAATGTAGGCCTACTAAAGACATTTACTTGGGCACGTAAATAGACAATTATATTTTATAAAAAATATAGGTATAGTATGATTTTTATAGGAAGAACAGTAAAAGTTAGTTACTAAAGTTACTAAAACAATGTTAATATATTCATGCATCAAGTCATGTGATTTGAAGTTGTCACTTTTGATATATATTACCAATACCTATAGAATAACACAAATAATATAAAGAAATATTATAGATGTTGGCCGCAAAGAGATATGTTTGAATTATCTATAATGTTCTTCCAACCAAAATCGGGCTATATATACTATATTAGGTTAAGTTATATGCTAATAAAATATTTACACAGGCCTGTGACATTGTGCAATGATATTATCCTACATTTGATTTGCAATTAAACTTTAAAAAATATTCACTTCAGGTCAGGTTATGTTATAACTTATTTTAAAAAACGTGTATTAAAAATTAAGAAAAATTATATCAACATCAAACAGTTTTATAAGTTAAAATAAAAATAAACATTGTAAGAAATTATTTATACAGGCAGTTAGAAATGTCACTTTCTCTTCGAGTTATTTTGAAGGAATGTTAATTCCTCGACATGAATAGGAGTCAACGATTCACGTTTGGCAGTTACAATGTTTCCTGAACTAGAAAAGACCCTTTCACTGCACACACTTGTAGCAGGCACCTTGAATTGTTGACTGAACTAGTGTGTCTTTTTTAGGAGCTGAGGTAGTTTCAGTTTTATTGCCACTTGCTCTTTTAAATTCATTGAATTGAGATGGATGCGTCTCTAGATGGTTTGAAAGTGTTTTTGTTGTACCTGGGATAGAGGATTTTAAAAATTAAAAGCTTGAAATCAAAAATGTAAGTTATATTTTAATCAGATAATAAAAATATTAGGCTTAAATGTATTAAAATGATTATATAGTTCTAGCATTCAAGCAAATTTAAACTTGAGAAATTAAAGAAGTAATTTGTAAAATCCAATATTACTGTTCAATCCAACACATTAAAATAAAATGTAGATAAACTGCAACACATGCTCTAAATAATAATAATCCAAGTTATTTTTATCCCAGTTTTAAATTTTTAAAAAAAGGTAAATATTTTGGTATTACAGAAAAACATGCATTGTTTTAAAAAGAAAAAAGGTTTCTAATAGCAATAAGTCACCTGTTAGCGTCTTGTATTTTTTAAGGCATATATTACACTGGGCAGTTTTCTTATCAGAAGCTCTCGTGAAAAATACCCATATTTCACTTTTATTTTTATTTATTTTGGACATTTTTGTAGGCTCAACCAAAATATTGATAAATTAATAAACAACAGTCTAATGTTGCCAACATGAGGTCATCAAACTCTCCATAAAGTTTTTGGGTTAATAAAAATAAATTATTTAATCGTTTAGTTAAAAAAAAAAGTATAATTTAAAATTGAAACAAAATTTAATCAGTAAAGGGTAAATATGTTTATTTATATTCTGTCTCAAAATTAATTTTTTCGACTTTCTATCAAATTTTTAATTTATCTCTTGGCGCATGCGTAGTAACATTTTCTGTTGAGTTGAGCAAATACACATCAAGTTCATTTCATTTCAGAGTATTGAAAAAGATTCACTTGAAAAAATTATGCAAAATTCAAAGCAAAAATATGATTTTAAATTGTATATTGATTATTTTTTTAAATATTATTTTAAATCTTTATCACGTGAATTTAGGTCATGTGGCGGTGAAGATAGTTGAACGTATTTAATTTGTGAATCGATCAGGCCGTGTGGTATTGAATATAATCGATTATTGAAATTGTGTAGCTATCGATAGTTATTCAATATTTCATCAAAACGAACTATTTAAAATTTACAAGTTATTTATTGAGAGAGAATAAGAAAAAGATACTTACAGGAACATTATTTTTTAACAAAAATAGTGTGATCACCACTTATTAAAAGTGGTCACTAATCTCAGTAGAAATATTGGGGAGTAATAATTAAGTAGGTCACAATCAACTAGTCGTTTTATAACTATGGCCTTTTGTGTCAATACATAGATATTAAAAAATATCGAACTAATCGATATTTAACCTATAAATCGATAGGGCCCATCTTTGGTAAAGGAAACAAATGAAAATAGTTTGTATTGGAAGCTTGCGCCTCATACATATTACTAAGCATTCTATAATTAAACGTTTTATTTGTTTTAAATTGTGAATTGTGTGTGGTAAACATGAATATAATCTAATAGAATAACAGCTCAGAATGATTAAAATTGAAAATACCTATATATTTTTTTGCCGAAGCTTCGAATTTTTCGAAGTAAATTTTGTTTGTCGAAGTCGAAGCTAATTAATATTCGCTTCGACTTCGAGATTTTCGAAGCTTCGCACACCCCTAGAAATCGGCCATAAAATATGTTTGTTGCACTTATTTAGGTCGCTGGATTACGATTATTTTTGTGATCGCTGAATTGCTAGTAACTGGGGTAGGTCAGGTATAAAAATAGACACCACCCTATCACTGCCAGCCAATAGCACTTTACTCTGTCCACCCTCTTCCACAAGCAAGACAAAGTTTCCCCGCGTGCGACTGCCGCTACATCACGCGCCAGGCTTGTTTTTGCCATTGTTATTTCGATTCTCGATTTGATTACGTTTTTGGATTGATTTTGTGAACAATTTTTGACGACCCACGCTATTTTTTTTATTTAATACAAACTTATAATTTTGACGGAATGAGTGGAAATAGGACCTTCTTGACACTCATGAAGAAGTACGAGATCATCCAGGAAGTGGATGAGAAGAAGATTACAAAGACGGAGATTGTGCGGCGGTATGGCATCCCGAAGTCGACACTTTCACGATTCCCAAAATGAGAGAAGAACTTGTGAATGTAGTGCAGAAGGAAGGCCACACTGTCAAGGCCAAAAATTTGAAGGGTACACACACGAATCTGGAGCAAGCTATGATGGAGTGGTTCAGTCAGCATAGAGCACAAAACGTGCCTATAAACAGACTGATGATGCAGAGGAAGGCCGATGAATTTTCTCTGAGGTTGGGTATAGAAAACTAAGTGTTCAAGTGGGTGGCTAGAGCATTTCAAAATGCATCTCGGCACATCCAGCCACAAGTTCGTCGGTGAAAGTGCATCGGTTGACCCAACACTGGTGAGGGAGTGGATGCCCCTGCTCCAAAACATCCTTAGGCACTATCAGCCTTAAGATGTATACAACGCTGATGAGCTGGGGATGTTCTACAACCTCATGCCAGATCACACTATTGCTGTGAAAGGGGATAAGTACAAGGGTGTGAAGAGGAGCAAGGAGCGCCTCATCGTCCTTCTGTGCTGCAACATGGATGGCAGTGATAAGATGAAGCCCCTCATGATCGGGAAGTTCAAGAAACCCCGGGGTTTCAAGGGCAACATCCTGCCTTATGATTATGTTTTTAATAAGAAGACATGGATAACCTCGGGGTGTACACAAGGTAACTTCAAGGCTTCGATTCAAAGATGGACGTTGCAAATAGAAAAGTCGTGCTCTTCGTCATAAATTGCCCCGCACATCCTGCTCTCGACTAACTCAGGAACATCAAGCTGGTGTTTCTGTCAAAGAACGCCACCAGCATACTTCAGTCCCTGTACCGGGGATAATCCAGCAAGTGAAGGTGAAGTTCTGCGAGATGTTTGTGTGGAGTATGGTGTGGAATTTCGACATGGGAAGGGGGGTCAAAAAGTGGTACGTGTTCAGGACCATAGAGAGAATCGTCACCAGTTGGAGGGCTGCGAGACCGGTGGTAATCGCCAACTGCTTCCGACACGCCCACTTTGTCCTACTCGTCAACGAAGAGACCTCGGTCTATGTGCTTTCCGCCGCTGCCAGCGCCGAAGACCAAGACAACCCACCGCTAGTGGACGCCAATTCTCAACCAGGCCTCTCCATGGAACCGCAGCCTGGCTCATAAACAGCACCTTTGTCTGCCCCCCTTACTTTCACTCGGCTGTGCGACGAGGAAATGTGGTAGAGATTAGCCCCAGACTGCATGTATGAGGATTACATAGCAGCAGATGATGACATCACAGTTTGGGGCACCCTCGACAACGCCGATATAATCAGGGTGCAACAGAAATCCAGCGATGAAGAGGGGGATGAAGAAATGGAAGAAGATCCTGAAGACATCCCCACCACGAAAGATGTTTTGAAAGCCGGGGACGTCTACTCAAAATCACTTAAGCGCCAGGGTGCTAGCAAAGAGTTGTGGTTCCAGTTCTATAATGTGAAAGACTTCATCGAGCAAACTGGCACTAAGAAGAAGCAGGCCTCCATAGTCGACTTCTTTGGAAATATGTAGGTATTTTTTCATATGTATTCTAAAAAAATGCAATTTTTGCTGTGAGGGTTGGGGATGTAACAAAATTGGTTAAAATTCCAATTAAGATCCCTTCGAAATAACAACCCTTTTCCAGGCAACCATGAAAGATCGTAGAGTCAAGATTTGAATGTATACTTTTTTGCATATTATATTTAAAATTAGTTCTGCCTTTTCGATCTTGGACCTCAGGCAAAACGATCATCTTCTTGCTAAACTTTCTTGAGTCTGTCAGGGTTTCTGTAGTGGCTTACATTTTGTAATTCTCATTATTATTTCACAAAGTGTAAGCATTAGAGATGGGGCTTATGGTTGTGAAGAAGATGTCTATGGTTAGTTTTTTCAAAAAATATCTTCGGCTCACAATAATTTCCTTTCCTGGTACTCCTGGTACACCTGAACCACTTAGAACAGGCCTGGCCAACACAGTTCGTTTCGCGGGCCACTTTTGACAAACTAAAATTTTCTGTGGGCCACACATCAAATGTAATAAATATTATATTAAACACATACCTTAATGAAATATTTGCTTTTCTTTGCGATCACTGATTTTTTTTTAATCTACTTCAATATTGGTAGCTTCACACCTTAATTGAGTTTCCAGATTTTCGTTGGTCATTAAAGCTCAAGGTTTACTTTTATTAAAATTTGGAGAGTTTTGCGAAATGACAATCAACTGCTGCTTTAAGTTTTTTTTATTTCACCTGCGTACTGCAAGATATCCCTAGGATGATCGGGTTTTAAGTCGTTTAACAATGAAAGATATTGAGCATTGTTATTTCTCATTTAGCACTTGAACAACAATTTCATTTGGAATACTTTGATGTGATTACAAGCATCGGTAATTAAATCATTTTGCCCCTGCAACTCCTTGTTGAGTCGGCTAATTTTGTCGTTATTTCTACCAAAAACATAGGTTCAATAACCATTTTTCATAAATTATGTCAGCAACTGGTACTTTCTCCTCATTCATAAAAATTTCAATTTCTCCCATAACTCATAAATCGTTTTTAACATTTCCCTCAGCTCAGCCATCTTACATTGGTAAAATAAACTGTCTCACCTTACTCAAAACATAATTCATTCAGAAATTCCTTGAACTGGCAATGCTGAAGTGCATACGATCGAATGTAGTTTGCTGTTTTTATGAACTCATCACTGGTTTTAATGTGTTCTTCCCTCCAACTCGTTCCCAACTAACCTTACAGCTCCTTTATTTTTCCCCTATCATAGCCGGTGTTCTATCTGTTGTTAATCCAGAAAGCGTCTCTAAATGCACAATGTTGTCAGACAAACACTTTTTTATGACTTTGGAAACATCTTCACTCATAGTGGTGTTTTTCAAGCTTAAAAGGTTTAGCATTTCTTCTGTCACTTGGAAAGAATCTTTAACCCCACAAATAAATACTGCAAGTTGAGATGTGTCTGAAATATCTGTACTTTCATCAAATGCTAAAGAATAAGCTTTAAATTCTTGAATCTGCTCTCGCAAATTCAACACTACTTAACTGAAATATCATTAATTTGACGACATATTGTTTGACGTGATAAACTTGTGCTTGAAAATAGTTTACTTTTATCAGGCATAATATCTTTTATAATGGCTTCCAAGCACTCTTTCACCAATTCCCCATCTGAAAATGGCTTCATTTTCTTTGCAATTAACAATGTGACCGAATAGCTTGCTTTTACAATGTTAGATTATTGTTGTAACAATGAACTAAACATTGTTTGCTGAGCTCTAAATTCAGATTTAAGTACAGCCAACTTAAGATATTTAATTTCTTTATTAAATTTCACAAACTCACTATGTTTTGTTTCATAATATCTTATAAAATTGTATTCTTTGAATATAACAATTGTCTCCATGCCTCAATAATTTACTTACTTACTTAATGGTATTATAAACTTGAACGTTCATTGTCGCACTTACTAAAGTATGTTACCTATCCCTATCTTGATAGTTCTCTCCAGTCCACCTCATTATGGTGACAAACTTTAAGCCAATCATATTTGACAATGCATGTGCTCTACAGCTGTAAGCTAGCAAACAGCTCTGTTGGCCTTTATGAGGAGATTTGAAATAACCCGTTAATGGAACGTGTGTTTATCAATGTATTGGATTGTGCCACGACACAGCGTTATAATTTGAAAACATCCATCGGGAGAATGATCTAAAATATATTTGTATCCACTATAAAATAAAACATGTTTATAATCAGCTATTTTAAGTTAGCATTGCATTGCATCATGGGTCAACATACAATGTGTGAGTTTCTGTGCCACTCATTCAGATTCTGCTTTCTATTTTCGGTGAATGTGTGACTCAAGCTTCGCACTCTATCTATATTTTGAACTAGTTCTTTCCAGTCCACCTCATTATGCCCTATCTTTTTCAGGTTCGTTTTAATGTTATCCTCCCATCTTTGTCTAGGTCTTCTCCTATTGGTGCTGCATTTCCTGTTTGCCGTAATCTTTGGGACTTTATTATCCTATCAATGTCACAATCAAGGGGAATTAATCAATATTGAAAGGAGGGTAGAAGGGCAAGGCTTACACACTTATCAGAAAAATGTAGGCCTTAAAGGTCACAATTAAAACATGTCATTAATTTACTATGATATGTTTTGTTTTAGTTGTAAACTTGAAGGCTTTGCCCTTTCATCCCCCTTAGATATTTATCAAATAAAGAAAGAAACTGTTTAGTGCAATTTTTTCCTTTAATTAGAAGGAATAGTAACTATGTCTAAGATAACACAAAAAGGCAATCAAGGTTTAATATATTATAATTTCTTGTATGTTTTGTCCATGTTGCACTTTGAGAATAGAATATTTTGTGCTGTTGGCAGGCTGTATCGGTGGCTGATGATGACATTAAGCGACAAGAAGATAGAGTGGCAATAGCTCGCAAAAAACTGCAAGAAGCTCTGAAGAGACCAATACAGACATAAACTGTTAACAAAACGTGTTGACCACCAGTATCTTGTGTAAACATCTAATGTATGCTCCCAGAGTGTCACTAGGGTGGGAAAATTGATTTTGGTTAAGTTCTGTGAAATGTTGCTAAACCCATTAGTGTATATAAAAAATAGACCTCTTTTAATATACAATTATTTTAGATTATGCAATACAATAATTATTGTTTATATGTTGTTTTTTTAAACAAAAGACATTAGTGAACGTTGGGTTTATAAACACTGGAAGAAAAAAAAGTATGTGTTCCACTTTTTAGATATCAACTCACAAATAAAAATCTGGCTTGTACAATTTCTAACTGACTTCGAGCTGGACATGTTAAAAACAATTTATCTGCAATGTGAGAGCCAAGTAATTAAAAATAAAGACTTTCATGATAATGGAGTGTATCTCATATATTTTAAGAATCATGGTTTCTCTAACACCACCTTCTTTTTCTCTTTTTTGTAGATAAGTTTATTTATTTATGGTTTTATAGAGAGAACTGTGGGGCTCCGCCTCCAAACCCCCAGAGTGTTTTATTTGCAAGTGTGGGTGTAAACTAATGTAATTCCAGAGCCATTTTTTGATAGGTCTTACCGTTTAGCCGCAAGAGACCTCCAAAGAAAGGTCCGCATCGACATTAAAGTTGCTCTGCCGTTTTGAATTTTTTTGGGGTGTTGAATATTAATTTTTTTAACTTTTTGGAATTTTCCGGTCGGGTACAGGCTATAAAAGCTATAAGTTTACCAAATTTCAAGTTTCTAGCTTATCTGGAAGGGGGTAAACATTGTCAGTGTGTTAGCCATGTGGCTTTATAGTAGCATAATTAAAAGTTCAATGCAATCATATTTTACTCTTTTGAGATATTAGACTTGTTCCTTATCCTGTAATCAAACACCTTATTTAATAATAAAATCAATGTCAATGACTAGCAGGTGACCTGGTGGTCTAGGTAAGGTGTCAGACTTCTGTGCTGGCGGCCGGGGTTCAATCCTCGGTCCCGGCACAGATTTATCTCATTACCAAACCCTTCCTTCACCTCTGACAAGACATCTTGTAATGTGGGGAATGCCAGGCTGCCACCGTGGTTCGGATTCCACGTTAAACTGTAGGTCCTCATTTCATCTCATAATCACCCTACCATTACACATTAGCGTAAGTGCGTATGACCCAAATGGGTAGTAAGACGCGGTGCTAATAATAATAATAATAATGACTAGCAACCTCCAATTAAGCATTGCAATGCTTTTTGCCCAAAACAAAAAACTAATCAAGCTTTTGCTATCTATGAATTAAAAGAGGAATTATACATCAGCAGCACATGTAGACTTAGCCTAGCTTTGAAAGTACAGTGCTCCACCTACCAAGTTGAAGTTTTTTGTTTGTTTATCATTCATTTTAAAACAAATTAATTTAACAACTAGATCCATGACATAGGTATGAAGAGATTAATTAAAGGATACCCACTTGAATGGTCGAGGTTGTCATACTCGCAATAGACTAGACTATAACTGGAAGATTAGTGTTAGAATCCAGGTTGGGTGTACCAACTTTATTTTAATGGTTTTAAACCCTCCATCAAACGTAAATGTGATTACAATTCTATTAAATTCAATCTTCCCCATCCCTAACAAATTAAAGTAATTTGATACATTTGTGTAAAACCTGGACAAATAATGAGGTGTGGTGATAAAAAAAAATTACACCCATCAAGTAATAATTTCATGTGGAAAAATATTCTCACTTTGCCTGGCTGAAATTTAAATCTTTACCATATATACCTAAACACGCCTTTCCCTTATATGTACAGTTCCTTGCCTACGCCATAACTCAAAAAACAACTCTGTACATAATCCATCCTCACCTCCCTTTGCTTCCCTATTATAAATTTGTCTAATTGATTAGTGATAATGTTGATACAGTATTTAAATTTCATAATAATTTATGTTTGCAGCGTTAAATAATGTATTAAGGCAACCACCCATCTGGAAAATAGGGATGTGTCAGGGAATTTCTCAAATTTCCTAAAAATGACTGGTATTTGATCTTTTGTATTCTTAGTCCCAAAACGGCGCTTTATCATTATCTTCTCTATCATTTGAAACTTAATTATTTTTTTAAATATTTTAATTATGCTATGGAAGAGTTACAGCAAAATTGTTTATTCAACATATCAAAAGTGTTGCAAATTTGCTTTTTCAGTTAGGCAATCTTAAATAATTTCTTTTAGCGTTTCTCAATTCTAAAAGACATATGTACAATATTTGTTTTAAAATTAATTTTGTAGTTGGGGCATAGACTACTTGCATCGCATGCAATCACAGGAAGGTTGAGGTTTGAATCCTGGTTAGGGGCACTTGGGTGATTTACCCATTCTAATGTGTGCATCTATTCTTAGCTACTTTCTAATTCCTGCCACATTATAGTGCATTGTTGGATATATATTTTTGTCTGGAAAACCTGGACTTCAATGTTATAAATTTGTGGCAAGCCTGTATCCTGTTCATAATAATAATATTCAAACACTATTGGTTGATGTATAACAAACATATAACTTAAGACAATGCTGCAATTGCAAATAGTTCACTGGAAGAATGAGTACAGAATATGTAAATTATGCGTGGCTTAGTTGCTATTAAGTCACTAATATTTTCTACAATTAAATGTATTGTGTATTAAAGGTGGTAGAAGAGAGATAGATGCCACCAAATGTGCTTTGGATTCTTCTTTCTTTTTCGCCTAGAATATTTGTTCACTTAATTTATTATCACCACCTTCCAAGCCATGTTTAAATAATCGATTGACTATAATTACACATTTTATGAAATATATCTCAAAGAGACAAATCTGTTCAATAACTATAAACAATGCAAAAGAATAAAATTAGAGATTTTTTTCTTATGTATGAAATCTTCTTGTCATTAACTATTTTGTCATGGTGACCTGGCGGTCTAGGGGTAAGGTGTCGGACTTCTACACTAGGGTCCGAGGTTCAAGCCTTGGTCCCGGCACAGATTTATCTGATTACCAAACCCTTCCTTCACCTCTGACAAGACATCTTGTGAATGTGGGGAATGCCAGGCCTCCGCCGTGGTTCGGATTCCACGTTAAACTGTAGGTCCTCCATTTCATCTCACAATCACCCTAACATTACACATTAGCTTAAGTGTGTATAACCCAAACAGGTATTAAGACGCAGTGATAATAATAATAAAAACTATTTTGTCATGTAAATAAAGCTCCTACAAAAAAAATGCAATATTTTATATGTAAAACCTTCCTTCAAACCATTGTTATTAAACCTCAAGGAACTTCCCCCTTTATTTTTTCACTGTGTATGGCTAAACCACATTTTTATGGAGACACATATCATTGAGGAAAAACCACTTATTACACCAGGCCAAGGTTCGAATTCTGGCCTCACTATCGTCTGAAGACCAGTCAAGGTTGGCATCTAGATTTCAGTGTACAACGATGCAGGTATTTATTGAATCAAATACCATTCAAAGCACAAATAAACATCTTAAAAGTGAGCATTTTCTATTATTGCTGCATAGCATGTATGTAACTTATATTGTGAATATGTACTTTGTGCCAATAGTTACATATGCAGCAGAAACACAGACATTAATTATGAGACCAGGAAAAAGGTGATGGAATGGTGTTCATGTACGAGCTAGAATAGTACAAGAAATTCATGGAGCCTACCTAGTGGGTTCTGCATAGCCTCTCCCACTCAATACTGGGGTACCCCAGGGATCGAGTAACCTGGAAGTTGAGTTGAACTGGAGCGAAAATAAAGTTGGGTGCCGATGAGAGACAGGAGATTGGTCAAGGCCGAAACCAACAAGCTTGGAACAGGGTCTGGTCAGTTGGCTCTCAAGCTTGGTGAGCTGGGAGTGAGAGGGTTGGTGACGAGCCAAGTCATTATTAGCACCTTTAGCCTCAGTTAGGGAAGGTTACCACCAATAGAGGTCTACCAGAGGACCTATGAGCAGCAGCGCCACTACTCGGGTGTAGGCCGTGACAGGCTTAGTAAGCTGGTGGCCAAAACAAACGGTAGGATATGCAATACATTAGATAGTGGAAGTAAACCTAAGATAAAATTGTCATATAATGATGAAAAAATAAATAATTTCGAGGAGAATAGAGATAAATTATGTAGGGAAAAGATGAGAGAAGCAGATAAGAGCAAATGTGTAAGTTGTAGCAGAGTATTGATGGAAGGAAAGATGAAGATGGAAAGTATTTATGAAATTGGCTGGCCACAGGCTGGAAACCATTAATGAATATCCGTATGCATTTGTTCAGGGTAATACTAGAATCGACCTGAAGTACTGATGAGGTTTAACATGAAACTGATATGAGTGGCAGTGCATGCACAGGTTAGTTTTAGGACAAGAGAACATTATTAGTTGTGTAGGGAGTAGTGAGCAGCCATGTGGTATTTAAAAAAAAAAAACTTTTACTCTATGAAAATGGATATCAAAGAAATGTATCCACAACTTGCCACCCGACAGTGTACTACAGTATCTTAAAATAGTCATAATAAAAAAAATGGTTTCAAACAATTCATTAAGTCCTACTATGAACCATATTCACTATTTGACTGCACAAACCATGATTTAAGACACAGGATATAAGTATGGATATTCTGTTCTGCATCCCCCCCCCCATAACGATCTCAACCCCATAGAATTGATGAGGTATTTGATCATTGGAGGATTCATCAGTTGACGGTTCCAACAAAAACACTTTGGGTGATGATGGAAACACTATTACGGTTGAAGTTTTTTTTAATATATGAAGGTAAGTGTCAGTTTAGTTGGGTGGTAGTAGAAGAATTTCTTATAGCTAAGAGAAAAATTATTATTAGCATCGCGTCTTACTACCCGTTCGGGTTATACGCACTTACGCTAATGTAGGGTATAGGGTGATAGTGAGATGAAATGAAGGACCTACAGTTTAACGTGGAATCCGAACCACGATGGTGACCTGGCATTCCCACATTCACAAGATATCTTGTCAGAGGTGTAGGAAGGGTTTGGAAATCAGATAAATCTGTGCCGGGACCGAGGATTGAACCCCGGCCAAGAGAAAGAAACATTGCTATTTACCCCCACCCAGCATACTTCTCCCTCCTGGCTCTTCCACTCATACCCACATAGCAGAGGTCCATGTAAAACCTCACCAGTAGTACTAGTAAACCACAACATTTTAATATTAGTTGATAAAATTCTTTTCTATATAGAAAAACAAAAGAACTAATTAAATTGTAAATGTGTAGCTTAAGAAGGGAGCGCAAGTATTTTTGGTCAAAATGAATCAAATACTTCTCCATTAGCAACATAGAGTTTAGTTTTCTGCACATGCTAATATCAACAGATCTTGAATATCTGTAAAGTGTGTCCTGGAATTTTGTCAAAACATTTTAAATAGAGAAAAAGTTTCGACAAAATTACAGGACATGCTTGAGATATTAGCATGTGCAGAAAACTTGACTCTTTGTTGTTACTGGAGAAATATTTGATTAATTTTGACCAAAAAATTTCAATTCTATAAAAACTGTAAAAATACTTGCACTCCCTTTTTCTGCACCTTAAGAATGATGGAAAGGGAGCTTTGAGGTTTTGGACTGCAGGCAATAGAAAAGAGGCGGCCAGTCCACAGATTTGATAATTTCACCCCTTTACACATTGGTTTGCCAAACAACTGCATAAATTTACAATATCATGACTTGACTTCATGAAAAAAAAAGTCACTCCACTTATCTTTCTGGTGTGAGGAAATCCTGGAAAACACAGGGTGTGTTATTAAGAAGTGTGGCCAGCCCAATTTTATTCAGAAACAGGCAACTAGAATCTTCCGAGGCAAAGCCAAGATATTTAATGCAGAGATTGGTTGCTTCTGATCCCTGTAAGTTTGAAGACCCTCTGAGGCAACCAAACTTTGGAGGAATCCTTAAAATATTTAGTAAAATCTCAGGGAACCCACACAACCTGGCTGATGCACATTTGGTTCGACAATGGGAGATTACAAAATAGACTTGGAAAATAATAGGGTTAATTTATAATAACCAACTCGTAGTTTTGAATAATATATTTCAAGAAAAAGACAAAGGAGACCAATGGGAGGAGCAGATGAAGTGAGAGGATAGGAATGGAAGGATAGAGAAAGATGAAAGCATCTTACTTAACTGACATGACCACAGGCTGGGAACAATGATCAGGTATTTAAAATAATAAATGTTAAAAAATCAAAGGTAATCTAGTCTTGGCATATAGTATCAATTTATGAATTGGAGCCAAATCCAGACCCATACATTTATATCCTCTCTTCAACCCATATTAGCATAATTAAATTAGGTTTAGGTAATTCCTGGGAAATTTCAACTACTCTATAAACAAAATAAAATGCGACTCAGTTACAAATACAATTTATTTTCTAAAGAATCATTCAAAGTGAATCACTTAATTCACAAGTCTGAAAAATAAAATATCAGCAAACATGAAAAAATTAACATAGATTATCTTTTAAGTACTTATTTGTTTTACCCAAAAAAGAGGTAATACGTTGAACTTTAAAATACATCTGTTCTGAGATTATCTTACGCAAGGTAAAACATGTATAATAAAAATATATGTGAAGAATTTTGCATGGAACTATCTAGAATATTTAGGCTGAGTATCTCTATTTTTCTTTGGGTATAAACACATTTTTAAATAAACAAACCTATTTTTGTATTATAACATTTTCTTATTTATTATTAAATATGTAGTTCTCATTTTTAAAATATTTGTTGAAACACACACACAAAACCCTGATAAGATCTGGATTTTTAATATTTTAGGAGGAAAATATTTTATATATTATGAGCATATAAATGGGAGGGGGGCATCCAAGGATAATAAATAACTCTTCACTGTGAAAAATTTAAATACATATATGTATATATTAAAGATTATTTAATGTTATTATCTATACATATGAATGAGTGTACTGTAAATATATCTAATATATTGATACCATATATTTATTTGACATTCAACAATCACACAGTTATTTTTTCGTGAACTTGCTTGCCAAGGCCTGACTACTAGTTTTTAGTTCTACAAATTCTAGTGATAAAAAACACATACCAAAGACTAAAATATTTTTTGTAACCAACTAAGCATTTCAGAGAAATCAGATGCCAGATAGCTACCAAAAAAAGTCAACTCCACTAAATACATGCCAAAATTGTCTTTTTTATTAATTAAAAAAATGTAAAAACTTATAACCCAAAAGAACCATATTATTATAAAAGACTAATTGTTGCCACATAGTAACTCGCCCTAGAACAGAGGTCCCCAAAATCCGGCCCACGGATACTTTGAAAACACATTTAAAAAAGAGACTAATACCGAAATGAGTTTTCCTTAAAGCAAAGAATAAAATCTTTGCTAACCACATTCCACAAAGTGTATTTTGAGTGGAGGGTCCAATCGAGGAATGTTTCAGATTTGAGGAGGAAGAGGGTAGGGTAATTATGTTGGCTGCGCAGCTTACATTTTAGTCATGTTTGACCACGATTATAAGATATGCATGTATCAAAATGAGATCTACAACAAAACTACACTACATACATATATGGGGTATTATATGTATTGTGTTCAATCCAAACCCATTTAGTGCTTCGAGTATTCTAATGTGGCCTTTTGCTTAGTAAATTTGGGGACAAATGCCCTAGTAGATTGGCAAGTTGTATAAAGAGAAATAATGTTAGTTTTAGGTTTCTTTTCGAATTATCGTAATAAATAGTTTAATATTATTTATAATAGACGGTTGGCTCTAAAGCATAGTTTGAAAACAATAGATGAAAGGTTTTTTCCCACATAAGGTGCCAACTAAATTTTATTTCAGATTTAGTGGTGACCAATTAAAATAAGCTAGGTGAACTAATGAATGAATGGTGTAGCAAGAAAAATGTTATCCAAAACTTTAGTTTATAATAAATTGCACATAATTTAAAGTTTGTTTACACTATTCCTTTCACTCGACCAAATATCCAATTTAGTATAATCTGAAAGTCAATTACCAAAACTTGTCTTATTTAGGTTATACATAACTTTTTTTTCTTTCAAGTAATTAAATTTTACAATAAATTATTTCTTATAAAAAACAAATACTTTTCCTTAACAGATATTGAAATGGTACTAATATCAGGAAAACAATAGCAGCCATCACTAAAAATTAAATATAATTTAAGACATTTGTACTACAAGATTGTACATATTAACATTCAACATACTAAAAACAGTCATTCTTTTTTTTTTCTTAAGTATTAAAATATGTGAAAATAGTAATTTTACAATCGGGGCACACCTTTTAAAACATTGTGACACAATGAATGCACCATTTAACAAATCCACATATACACCAACATAATGAGTACCCCAGGATTAACGAGATATTCAATGACAATCAGGCCTTGGCTAATTTGATTGTCGATATGGAGTCCAGATCATTTCCACTCCTTAGTAAAGAAAATCTGAGTACAAGGCCTAATTTAATCCTCCTCGATTTGAGATATAACTTACACAATATATATATATATATATATTTTATCATTAAAACATCAAAGAGTATTGCATAGTGGAATGGTAGAGTACTAACCGAGAGGGTTTTGAGCAAACTATTGGTTCCTGGGCCGACTTGCCGGAGTTTCTAGACTGGACTACCAACATCGACAAAATATTCCCTGAACAATGCAAACTATACATAATATTATCATTGTGCAGATTAACATTTTTTGTGTTGCTAGGATTGGATTCTTTTATAGCTAACCTTATATTCTTCTTTGGCACCTTTTTATTTCTGTGCTTTTAGAATCTTAATTTAATAAAATAATTGTTTCAGTGCTTAGTTGCACACAAAATTGTTGTTTCCCAGTGTAAAATCAATTTAATCTCTAGAATAAAAGAACCTCAAACCTAGCCAGCTTTTGTACATACACTCTTAATGATGCATAAAACTATTTATTTTTCAAAATTTATTTTACTCTATAAAATTTTTATGTATTTGTCATATGTATTATTAGAATTTGGACAAGCAGAAAAGATTTTCACTTTCATTTAACCACAAGAGCCGATTAGCCTAGTAATGTTCAGATCATGCCACTCTAAAAGTTATAGAATTTGTATTTATGTATAAGAAATATCTATGTTAGCATAAATTACTTCATATATTAATTTACAACCACTATTTTTATTTTAAAAAAACTTTTTACAGAATAGGCAATGATTCAGTCAAATAGGCTACAGTCCCAAGTTTCAAATTATTGCATAAAAATATTCCAGAATCTTCAAGCCCATTCTTTGTCCTGGCTACATGCCCCACACAACACATACACACATTAATTATTATCTCTATGTATTACACATTTTAAAAGAAGACATGATAACGGGGAGAATATGTTTTGAAAAGCTTGATTTTCTGTTAAGGTATTCGAACGGTTACGTACAAGTAAATAAATGGTACAAATATAAATTCTTCCAAATGAATTGCTTACGATACATTTAAGATTTACAAGATGGGTAGAGATAAATTTCAAATTGAATTAAGATTTAAGGGAATACTACCACAAAGTTATATGACAGTTACAACTTGACTTAATAAGATTGGAAAATGCTCTGATAGATATAAGTTTATCCTAATACACAAATTTGAAAACTTGTTTTTAATATTTTGTCAAAACATTAAAAAGAATTCAATTGAAATTTAAAAAAAGATGAGAAAGATAATTCAAAAGTGGCCACCTCAGTTTTTTACATACATACTGTCAAAAAATTACTATATAGTCTGCTTTAATTAAAGTCCTGGCTTTTCTTTTGCTTTAATATAATTACTATGATAAAACCCTGTAATTACTTAAATAAAATAGCAGATGTGTACACATTTAAATTGTGCAATGGACACACTTGAAATTATTGTTCATTTCTGTGAAAAAATTAATAAGGATCTGGCTAATTCGAAAGTTATTAATAAAAAAAATCGGATTATTCAAACCCACCATGATTCCATTGTAATTCCTAATTGAATCAATGCTAAAAACAAATGATTCAAATTTTTGGATGATTTGAAGCCTAATTAGTAATATTTTTTTTAGTTTGTACTCATTTAAACCTAACATATCTTTACTAAATCACTTAAACAAGAATGTTATATGAAGTTGGAGTAATTGAAGCAAACTAGAGGATAAGCAAGGAATTATGCACCAGCAGCAATCTGGTTCTTAGTATAGGGGATGTTTTGTCAGCTTTCATCACTTGTGTGATGTTATCCCATAATCCCCAATTAATTTAAGTCTTCAATTTTGTTATATTAATTTTTCTAAGTTTTAATATTTTGTGCATACATTTCTCTTGTTTTTTCATGCATGTGTATGTGTGTTTAAACATAGAATATATTTTTAGATTATTTATTGTGTACCAGTCAACTAGAGAATCAAAAATGGTTATTCAGATTTTACATATTTTAATTTTTTTTTAGATCCCTTGGACTTTGAATTAAAGAAAGTTTCTGTATATTATTGAATATCCTTTTTAAGGAACATCCTTGTATTAAGCGCTATCATAGCAGGCCCAACTCTGTTCCCATCTGAGTTTGTGCACACGCACAAAGTATATCTCTATCATGAAAGAGATAAGATTTGTGTGCAGTGCCTATCTGTGAAGACATTTTAAAATACTCAAGAGTGATGGCCTTTTCATTGAGTTTTTTTTATCGGAATATGTAACATTTCAACATGACCAGTTCTAGGAACTTATATTAACGGTTTCTCCATCAACCCTTTCTCTAATAAATTAAGAAATATCCTGCTTACATGTCTGTGCTGAATTAGGAAAATCTTTGAAATGAAGTAATTCTTTGCTTAATTATGTGCAGATAATGTTAATTTACGATTTCTGTCCGACTATCAGAGTCGATAGGCATGTGACACACACTCTTCATGAATAATTTAATATTTTCAACTTTTCCATAATTAAAGCCCTATCAAGATTTAAAGATAATTTAAAATAATCAAAATACCTAATGTGTTGTGCAGTTTAAATTGATTAGACCTACCTATAAAATATTAGATGTAGATAAGATTTATCTTTCATCTTCTTATAAAACAAGTCTATAAAAGCAAATGAAGTTAGAAATATTGATCAAAGCAGATACAGCATTTGGAATTAGTAAAAAATGTATAGATGCCACCTTCTCCATCTTTTCTTAATTTAAACTGTAATAAACATTTTTATCGCTAGCTTATGTTTACTGGTCTCTAAAAGTGAGGATTTTAGAAATTAAATCAAGCCATTCAAAACATGCAAAAAGACAACTGCTACTGCACTACCATAAATACTGACTCATGTTACATATCATGGCCATCCAAGCAAACAAAAAATAACCCAAATGACCCGTCTTTGCTGTTGGCAAAAGTTTCTGAATGTACTTAAAAAGTATCTTATATTTATTGTAGTATGTATGGTTCACTAAGTTCCAAAAAAGTATGTCCCTTGGCAAATGAAAAAAACACTTTTTTTCTTCCTAAAATGTTTGAAAATAAGAATAGTTCAATTTTAAGATTTTTTTTCTGGATTTTCTTTACAAACAACTCTTATTTTAAAAAATAAACACATAATCAGTCTTTCAAATCACAGTAAAGCATTGATATGGTTATGTGTGTGTGTTTTTTTATTAAACTTGGATACTCTGCTTATATTTGTGACAAAATAAAACTTGGAGGCTAAGATTGGTTAAGTATAAAAATAAACAAACTATACATATATATCTCAATATAAGAACTTCAATTTAAAAAAATGAATGACTTAACATAGTACAATATTAAATAACACATTGTGGTAAGTAGCATTAATTTAATGAAATATAATTAAAGTTCTCTAGTCCACATAGCACAACAAAAATAAACTTGGGAAGCTTTATCTAAAAAAAAAAGTTAAATATATTTTTACTCTTACATTCCACTAATAGAACCCAATGTTACCAAGAAACAATTTTATTAAATTAAGTGATAAAATTGAATTTTGTATCAAGTTCGTCAGTAATTTGACATACCATGACACTCTAAAGGGGTAGAAGGTAGGAAAATTAACATTACAAATTTTTCATTACTAGTAACGAGTTCATTAACTAAAAGTGTATTTAGTCAAGATAATTTAGACATCTAAATTCTCTATTTATTAAATCAATTAACATAGATATGTGAAAAACTACACTTTTGCAGTCTAACTGTAATTAACTTAAATATGAAAACCCTATTTTTTAAACAATTACAAAAATAAAATTATTTTAACTAATTATTATCAGTCAGGTAAAATTGTCACTTCACATTGTAAATAGGTTGCAAATGAAACATCCAAATTAAGTGTGTTTGTTGATTTATAAACCATTTTAGGGATGGGGGGGAGGGGGGTTTGACCATTGCTGCACAATGATTTAAACTGCAAGAGTAAAAATAATATTTAACAGCTCAGCAAAATGTTCAATTCAAACTTGCGGCACCCTTTCATCTAAACCAACACAGAACCAGATGGTATCATCAAGCGAACCTCACCAATTACACCCACTATAGTATAACACAAGAATATAAAGAGATGCAACTTGAAACCAAAGCTTTGGCATAAAACCAGACTTTTTATGTTTATTTATAATTCAAGTTGAAAAAATATTAGAATTCGAGATTTAAGAAAAACATGACCTCTTTTCTCTTAGTGTATTAACAATTACAATTTGACATGTTGGTTGCCGGTGTGTAAAAGTAATCTTAATCTTTAACACTTAAATTTATAAATTAGATTAAAACTAATTTATACAGGTCACTAAAAAGGAATAGTTTGTGAAATATTGGCTAAAGATGTAACCAAATTTAGGTCCACTATGGAAAAATCTGGCCTTTTTTTCTTTCTTATCGTTGACATTAAAAATATATTTTAATGGTCAGTCAATTAAAAATGGTGGGACCTACCGATTAAGAAAACTCCACATACAATTGCCTCAAGCGTGTGGTTTAAAGTTGCACCTAAAAAAAAGGTCCCAACAAAATTCACTTATCTGCAATAATTGTATAAAAAAAAAGAAACTCTTCCAAAAGAAAGCAAAAATACAATATAAAAAAGTACAAGATTTGCATATTCAAATTGGCACACCTCATATTGTTTGTTCAGACTCATTGCGATAAGAAATTGGAGTTTTATAATATTTATTCTCTTTCTTTCACACATCTTCGGTTTAGGTTCCTGATACAAGCCAACAGCAAAAAGGTCTTATAATTTCCTGACCTTTATGTAAGGCAGCAAATATAATACAAAAATCATGGCATAACTACTAGTGATCTTGTGTTTTGTTTTAAAACTAGACTTGATAATTTTAACACATGAAGTGATCAGTGGATAAGAAATTAGCATCAATAATTAAAGTCAAATGCACAGTTAAAATATACAATGGAAATTTGTCAAATAAAACCAGAAAAAATTGCAGCTATTTATATAGTTCAAGCTTGAAATAGAAATATCTTAATTTTTTACTATTTGACAGTATTAGTAATATTTATTTTATTTTGTAAAAATTTAATATAGTAATTCATATTTATTAAATCACAAGGACTATTAAAAAACTGTCTTAATTTAGAGAAGTAGATTATTTTAATACATCAATGAATTTATGTGAGCTGCCAATATACACCATCATCTCTTAAGGGGGCTCTACGTTACTATTGAAACATGTTCTCATTCTCTTGGTTGTGTGGCCAATCTTCTCCTTGATATTAGACAAATCAAGCAACAGGGTGGCTACAAAACATATTTTACAAAATTCCCCGACTTTTCCAGGCAACATTTTTAAATTTTCCCAGACTACTTTTTTCCAGTTTTAATGGTGGATGACTTTTTTTTTTATTATTGATCGCATTAAAAAAGTTTGTATCTACTAAACATAAATAGTTTTATCAGTTATTTTAAAAATTAAAATGTTATTTTATTTTGCTATTAACTTTTGTTTAAGTGTTTAATTGCGAAATTAATGGGATATTTTAGACATATTTTTTTAAATCCCTGACTTTTCCTTGTTTTTAGTTAAATTCCCTGACATTTTCCCGTCATCCAAAAATTCCCTGACATTTCTAGGTTTTCCTTGTCATCCAAAAATTCCTGACTTTTCAGGTTTTCCCTGTCTGTAGCCACCATGAAGCAATGCTGATTCGAGGTTGCCAGTACAATAGGGCCTATATATGCGCAGTTTCCCACGGCCAATTTTATCAATATTTAATTAAATACAAGTTTCAAACGTGTTAAGCAAGAACCAGCCGAACTACTAGCAGCACTAATGTGCCTCCTGTGTACATACATCACTTGACTCGTCGTGTGATCGTCTGAGAAGTCACACCTAGTGTACAGTACACATTATTACTTTATTTAATGTTGGTAATGTCTTACTGCGAGTAATTTATCAATTAAACTAACGAATTTATGTATGTTACATGAATATCACATTACATACTAATTTGGTATTATTCGCGATTAATCTATAAATGTATTACCAGTGAATATAGGGGGCCCTACTGTAGTACTTTCTTAACCCAGCATGCCACCTTCACACAAGTGAAAAAGAGGATATTTGGCAAAAGCTAACAGAGTGGGATTAAATCTTCTCCCCATAATACCATTGGTTCCCTCAGAGGTGAAATTCAGTTGTTCCTCGTCAATTATAGTTCTAAAAGGTAAAAAGTTTTGAGAATTGTCAATCTTTTTAGATTTTGTCTTTACAAGTAGTGCCTAGTTTTGTCCCCCCAACCTCAAATATTTAAAATGAGCTTCCTTTAAATCTTTTAACATGTAGGCCCCATGAAGATTAAAAGAAACTTAATATCAGAGTTTTGTGAAATCTTTTTTCGGTGAATATATGGAGGATAAGCTAGTAATAACATGAAGAAATCCCAAATATAGTTTATAGTGATTACATTAAAATTTTCCAGTAAACAAGTATATTTCATATCTACGTAGTAAAATTTCAAGATCAAGCAAGACTTCAAAGACCATTTTCTGTTCACCTATGTGGTGAACATGTTTTTGGAATAAATGTTTAAGTGTTTAATTTTGAATAAATCCTTGCGGAAAATTTTCAAAATAATACTTATCAAAATAACTGCAAAGTGAAAGCCTAAATAAGCAATTAATATGAGTCAAAAATTAATAAATAGAATTTGTGATTGATATATTCTCTAAATACTTTCAATAAATATTAATATTATGTACCATTTAAAACCAGTTAGAGTGAAAATATAATCACCGATATATAAATGGAAAACCAACAATTTACCTAAACATTGTGCGCATTCAAAATGTATGACCAAAATAAGTATTGTCAACTAACTTTGTTAATTCACCGTAAGTGATGTCTTTTTTTTTAGAATCTCTTCTTAAGTATTAAATAACATTATTAAAATGGAAATTCTTTAAAATTTGCTTGCAAGAGCTAAATGTGCAATGAATATTTGGAGTATTTGTAAAGTTAAAACAATACATGTCTAGTCCAGAATATTTCTTTAAAAACACAAGACCTAAAACTACATATATACTTAAATGTCAATCTACACACACCCACATATACAACCAACATATGAAATAGAAGTATTTGTTTATATTTATAATATATTATTAATGCTGAGCAGGTTCATATATTTCTGTGTTCTTACTACAAAATGCGAAAAGACCAGGCTGCTGCAATCTCAGGGCTACCAACTTTGTAACATACACTACATTATTGCTTTCACGAGTACAGTGATAAAGTTGGATGCACTTTTTTTAAGCTATTCATTATGTTCATTTTTTTAATATCTTGTCAAGGCAAAATGTGATTCAAGACATAGGTGACTTGGCAAAGAGGCCACAACATGAGAAAAATAAGCCCCTCCCACATTTCTTTTAGCGTGCATTTAGTTGTATTATTAATATTATTTTGTTTACATATTTTCTGAATTTGCCGCAGTTTGGTCACTTGCAATCTTTTTAACGAGCCAACAAAAAAAATCAAACATTTAAACTTTAGTATTTTATATAATTTTTCATTATAGATAAATTGTTATATTTTGTGTTATTTCACATAGATGGAAACACACTACTGTGTAACACTCTTTCAAATATATTACAATATATAATTAGGCCTGGACCTTTTGTTACATATTAAGAATGATAACAATGCTACTGGTGACACAACACATACTTCAGTCGAAAGCTAGTTGCCATTACATGCTTCAAACTTCTCAACTACCAGGACCCGCGAAACAATCGCAGGATCCTTCATTGCCTGTAGAGATAAGCCATCAACAAAAACAGACTAAACCTACATTTTATACATAATAAATGAAAAATTAAATACTTCCGATAGTCTAGTTTAGTTTAATTTTCTTAACTTCATAACTCTGAATATATCAATTTGCCTCTCCTTGCAGCGGTTCTCAAAATCATTATTGCATTTTGGTTGTCTTATTTTTAAAACATTTTGATAGCGAAAAATTATTTCCCAAACTTTTTTCACATTAAAAGTATATCTAGCACTATCAAACTTTACTTGTCAATAAATAATAGTTGATTGGTTAACAGCTACAGTTAAAGAGATGTAAAATAAAAATATCAATAAATCATGCATATACTAATCAATACTAAAACATGTTCTTTTTTTTTCTTTTTCTTTTTTGCTAGTGTGAATACATATAAAGGAGGTAACACTTAGGAAAATCAAGGAAAAAACTATACAAATAAAGTATTACATTAAGTGCAATTTGGAGTTATTTTTCTCCAGGAAGACAAACTATCTACCAATGCTGTTTCCTTCAACATATGACACCTAATCCACAACTAGAAGTTGTACTCCAAACCTAGCCAACTTTTCTTTTTGAGCAGACGTAACATAAAAAATAACTTCTTCCATGTGTCACACTATCTACATCATATATAATATATAGTATAATAATATATATAGGACCATAATAAAATAGAAAAAACACTAAACTACAAATCTGATCTTTAATTATTTCTTATAAATAACTGTGCAAACTCAAAATAGGGTTAAGAATTTGCCACGGTATACACTTGCAATTGTTCCTATAAGAGTTAAAAATTTACTAGAAAAATGCAAAAACGTGTCATTATGCTAAGCATGTATTTTTGGCGGTGATCATAAATTATGTGAATTATTTGTTTCGTCAATAGAATTTTTACATTCGAGTTAAAAAGCCAAAAGTTAGATTTAGTTAAAAATACTCAAGGTAAAATCCAATTAATAATTTATATTTTAGTATCAATATTACACTCATTAAATAACCATTTTGTCATAATTTATTATCAACCCCTATTTTTTATACATAATTTGTTACTATTATCATGAAAAATGTAAAAAAATAAAAAATACTTTCAAGTTATACACTTAAAAACAAAAAAATTAAATAAATAACTTTTACATTTACCTAACCACATGAACCTTGATTGATTCATATGATAAATTCTCTGTTTACTTGAAACACTTTTGTTTACAGCTACATTTATATACGAAAAATAATATACAACTCTTTTATATTTTAAACATTAATAGTAAAAAACAAATACTGAACCTTTACAGAGGCACAAAGCTCCTAACTCAGGCAGGGAACAAAATCGTGTGGCAATTTTACTTTACTTACACATTAAATTACTTCAATAGAAAAATAAATACTTTTTAACCAACAATAAAAAATTTAAAGCAATAATATACTTCAAGAAAACCCACAAGATGTTTACAAAAATAAAGTACAATGTATAACAGGAGCCCGTTAGGTTTTTAAAAAAAATATTGAGCACATGCATAATTCAAAGACTGGTGGTTAGTAAAGATTCTATATTACAAGTATGTATTCGAGATAAATGAGTATCTTTCACATACCACAATCTTAAAAAAAAAGAATATTAAATGTGTCTCACAAAAATAACATTTCAAACTAAAATTTATTAGATATTGTGGGAAGAGTAACATAATTTAAAAAAATAAATTAAGACTTGGTATTAGTTATTTATATAAATAATTTTCTTAAATAACATTTTTTTTCATTTTAACTTATGGCTATATCACATGAAAAAACAGAATTAATACAATAACAACAGAGTCAACAGGATATGTGTAGTTCTCGTCAACAATATCAAGGACAAAATATTATACGTTTTTCTCTCTTTTGGCTACACAACAACAGATTTTGTAAAGGTCATAAATACTATACACAAGATCAATAATAATAGTAGTAATATGAATCATAACTAAGTTACCCTCCCCCAAAACTTTGGATACTGTGTAGGTTTTTGTTTAAAAATGGAGGATGTGACGTCAATCACATCGATGATGGCAGTTTCTTAAATCACAGCCAGAGCTAATGGTGCTTTGAGCCCTGCCTGAATAGGAGCCGATATTTTCATATAGTATAGTACTTTATTATTATATTACTTTGTTACCACCTAAATAATGAGAATAACCTACATACTGGATTGGAATTCCCACATACGAAAAAACTACACAAGCAAAATAAAGAGAAAACCTCAAAGAGGTTTTCCTAGTCAAATTGTGTATTTAGTTAAAGTTTTTTTTTTAAGCTTTTCCTCTCTTTTTTGATCTACAATACACAATACACACATACATGTGATACAAAATTCTAAATCTCGTTAAAATATTTATATAATACTCTTAAAATGTGTGATCAGGAAATATTAATATATATTGTTACTTTGTTTATTTGAGAAATTCTCTTCTCCCATGCTGTGGCATGTTCAGTCATACCACAACAAGAGGAAAAATTGGTAATGGTGTAATAATGTACACACACCCTTCGCAGAATGTACTAAAATTATTAAATAAGTAATATGTGGAAAAAATGTACATCAATACACTATCTTTTAAAAAACTTAAACACTTAAAGAAAACAAAGTATTGGTTTTTTAACATAAAATATATTACATCTATTTAAATAATTTATAATAATTTTCGTTGTATAAAACATGTTTATCTAAGTGTGAGTACATTCTGGCGCTTGGTTTACGAGAAGATGCGGATGGCCTGCGCCACAGGAAGGTTGCAAACGGGGCAGCTGGAAGAAGACGGGTTGTCACACATCCTGGTGGCACAGTCTAGGCAGAACAGGTTGTGACCACACGGCACAAGGGCGGCATCCACCTCTCGCTCGCCACACACGAGACAATCTCGACGTCCGCCGACACCAGTCAGTCCACCTGTACCCAGAACCATGCTGCCCAGGCTTGTCAGCGAGTCTGTAGGAGACACTGAGGCAGTGGGAGACGGTCTGGTGGTAACTCCTGTGCCGGGGGCGCTGGGGAACGACCAGATGCTGGAAGTCACAGTCCCCGTGTCAAAAGAGGGGGAATCTCCGAGCCCCTCGTCACGGTCGAGGCTGCTACCCGACCAGATAGACACGAGGTCTCCCAGGCGCCCACTTTGTCCCGAACCAGATAAGCTCGACGAGGAACTGCTGGATCCTGAAGAGAAGGCCCCGGAACTAGAAGATGCTGCCGTGGGATAGGAAGTGAGACCGTTGGGAGCACCGCCTAGGTCGGAACTACCAGAAGTGGCGGTGTTCGCGGAATTGGCCGTCGTGTCCAGCAGACTGAAGAGTGTTCCCAGGCCGGTCTTGTAGAGGGACGCCAACAGCTCGGGGGAGTCGTCAAGCATACTGGTCCCCACGAAACCCACACCCCCGCCTGTGGTTCCCGGCAGGGCCGCTACACCCGTCCTAACAGCAATGTGCGCCTCTATCTCTCGGCGGGCGGCCTCCACGCTCTCTGGCATGCCAGTCACCTCAAACACGGGTTCCTTGTCACGCGATGGGGTCACGATGTAGGTGTGAGTCTGCTGCTGGATACGCTTTATGGTGGCGCCTTTAGGTCCCACCACAAGCCCTACGACACGGTAGGGCACCCTAACCTGGATTGTCACGTGGCCGGGGACGTTGGCCGGAGGTCCAGGGGGGTTCCCCGTAACCGCGCCCAACCCTCCGGCCGCCATATTGTTCTTGCGCGAGGCTCGGATCTGCGAGAAGTGTTCGGCGGCCGAAAGGATCTCTCTCTTGGCCTTGGCCACATCTTCTTTGCGGCCGGTGACGACGAACACAGGTTCTTCGCCACGGACTGGAGTCTTGATGTAAGTGTTTGTCTTTGCGCGTAAAGCCTTTATCTTGCATCCTGCAACACACACAACAAACGGACGTCACTACGATGAAAACAGATGAAAATACAGCAACACATACAACAAACGTCACTACGATGAAAACAGATGTAGATACCGTTAACGTGTGGAAAAGACAGGCAAAGTTTTTTTTTAAAAAAGAAACTCGCCGATTCCTTGCGGATTCCCGACAGGAGTGTCCAATACATTACTTCACCACAAGAAGAAACCATGATTAACCTGCATCCCACCGAGATGGCAACATGATCTATTCTACAACTCCTCAGGTTATATCTCAATAATTAAGATACATACAAATCTTCACTTTTAATTTATATAATTACTTAATACTAAAAGTTTGTAAGCTGTAGACCTCACTCCCTCCCTTCAAAAAACGTTAATAATTATGTAATATTATCTTTACTAGTCTTAACATTTCTCCTCGATTTAAAGTTAAAATCTCTCCATAATTTCCCCACGTGATTTTGTTAAGACACCAGGCCATTTTTTTTTTAGAGAATAGTTTATTTATTTAGAATTATTAAATCTAATCACTTGTTAAGAGCTAGCACTGTTCTTGGGCGATAAAAATCTGTAGCACAACTTCTTTAGAATGGTAAGTAAAGCTGTCGGTCCCATATCGATTGCGGCATGTAAAATAAACTTGGAGGATATGTGAAAATACCTTTCTCGGCAAAGTTGGTAGGCCCTTTCACTCTCGTTCATATAAATTCTAGATAATATAATACAATATATCAAAAATGCTCATAGAAATTGTTTGTGGCTAAAATTGTGGTCTTCCTAGAAAAGGTGGTGTCGTGAACCCCCGCCGAGTGCACCGGGAGGCTGTCTTTCACAATGGTTTTCCCATATTTCGCCAGACAGTTTTTCATTCAAAATGTCATAAATACCTACCTATATCTAAGATTTTATAATCTAAGACTATGCCATCAATAGATATTTACAATTTAAGCAAATTTGTTCATAAAAACGTTAAAAAAATAACATTTTTACCCGCGCAATCAACTTAACTCAACCTAACCTATAAGTTGATTTCATTAATTTGTAAAGATTTTCACGACTGGTAAGATATTACTCAATACCAACAGACATTATAAAGCAAAATTTTAAAGTAATTTTGTAATTGGGTCAGAAGAAATGTTATCTTTTCAGATTTTTCTTTAAAATACCTTTATACAAGGATTTTCCCGACAGCTTTTTTAAAAGCATTGAGTCTTACACTTATGTACCATTGTAATAATAGATTAAGGTTGACTAAAGTTTCGTCTAAATGAAATATATATATGTATACCTGCATTTGCGTGGAGGGAGAGTAGAAAACCAGTTTTATGAAAAACCACCCTCATTACACCACAGACAGGGATTTCCCTGTCATCGGCAGTCTAGTCTTGCGAAGGACGCCTTAAACCAGGCATGCCGAACCTGCGGCTCGAACCATGATTGTGTGCGGCCCGCGGACCTTTTGATGAACCGACAAACAATGCCACATGATTGTTCATTATTTTGGGGGATCTAACAAGGTAGGCTCCACCGTGGTTCGGATCCCACGTTAAATTGTATGTCCTCCATTTCATCTTACAAACACCCTACCATTACACATTAGCGTAAGTGCGTTTAACCCGAACGGGTAGTAAGACGCGGTGCTAATTAAATTAAAACAAGGGAGGTTGGTACAACAAATCTTTACTCGTTACTCACCAGCGATCGATTCTAAAAAATATATTCAATTTGCGCATTGTATATGCAGCATTAATATGTAAACAGTTGTTTTCGAAAGCGATATTTAAACGGATACTTGATATTAATTAATTATGAAAGCTCAAAATCCGAACAGATCCATTTGCCGCAAATTAAATCTTTCAAATTTTATGTTTAAAAAAAAGTAAGGACAGTTTTATCAGGGTTTCTACAAAATATCATAAAAAAATCAGGACTTTTTCAAGAATTTTCTACAGTTCCTCCAGAACAAGTGTAGTCTTGGTAAACTGCATATAATTATATATTTTCCTTAATTCAAAAATATATACATTTTTAATGCAGGCTTCCTTCTCCCATACACCTGCACCTATCCATGCCATTTATTACTTTTCCATGCCTCAACTCGTTATTCAAATAAATTAACATAAAATAGTAAACTTACTTCCAAATAATCATTGGTGAAATGAAGTTTAGATAAAGGTTACTAATTTTTACATTAATAATTTATTGGCCTATTAAAAGGGGGACTAACCCGTTTTTAAAAAAGGGGGAGGGATAAGAATTTACAGGACAAACTAAGGAATCCCAGGAAAAGATTGATAAATTCCATGATACATCCAGGTCCGAAAGACTTATGAAATTCCAGATTCAAGGTTTTCCATGACACGTTTTAAATAAACATGATTTTAAAATTGAGAATATTTTGACAATGTAGAATTTTATGAATTTCGGCCACCTCAGTATATTCAATTTAGCCCTTATGATCAAACTAGTTTGACAAACCTGCCTTAGACCATGCGATCACCGAAATATCCCTCACCCCCTCAGTTTAAAATCCTCCGACATTTCCATATTTCCCAAGATGTTGGCCACTTTATTTTTACTTCCTCCTAAACTGCTCATACCTTACCGTTATATGGATGTTAAAATCTTACTTATAATAATAAAAGCGTTCTGTTATGTTTCACTGGGGTGGGCGAGCAAGGGACAGGATAGAACAGTCTACACACAGACCCGGCGGTATCACCACACCCAGGAGTGAGGGGGAGGAGGGAGCAGGAAATGGGGGGTGGGGGAGACTGCGCCAGATGCGGCCCTGAGCTCCGGCTGGATCGATCTCTCTCTGAATAGGGTGGACGAGGACCCAAGTTCAACTGACGGCTCCGTCCCATCCTGAGCACACAGTCCATTATTTTCCACCCACAAACCCAGGGTTCGAGGTGGGTCTTGGTGTGGACATTCGCACTGGTGTTCAAATAGACATCATGCACTATTGGGATTCTATACGCGAGTAGCGGTGGTCGCGAACAAGTGTGACAAACCCGGCCGGGAGCTAGACGGGTGGTGTGACAAACCAGCCGGGAGCTAGACGGGTGGTGTGACAAACCACGCCCGGGGAGCTAGACGGGTGGTGTGACAAACAAGGGAGAGCTACACGAAGTGTGATAATGAATGTATCCGTACAGTTAATGTGCCTAAAGGTAGTCGTGTATATATGTAAAAGTACCCAGAATGTCGTTATTTTGGCATTGTTTTTCCTGTTAAACGGTGCACGAGTGGGTCGGGACTCCAGACACTCGCGAGGTCATCCTCCACGTGGCCACAGTGTGGGAGACTCGCACCTGGGCGCGTCACTATCTACCGCCAGTGATAACCGTGTGACCGGTAGAACAGACCCCTCCTTGTGTAGCAGTGTTTACCAACATAAACACACCCGGCAGTGATAACAGCAGTCTTGCTTGGCAACATCACCTCTAACCTCATAATACTCTAGTGCGTTAGGAAGTGGCCATTACTTAAGTGTGAGGAGGGGGGCGGATCAAGCCCTGGGATTCAAGAGGTCGGGGTGGAGAGTCGATCCCCTAGTATTAAAGAGGTCGGGGTGTGGAGTCGAGCCCCTAGGATTAAAGAGGTCGGGGTGTGGAGTCGAGCCCCTAGGATTAAAGAGGTCGGGGTGGGGAGTCGAGCCCCTAGGATTAAAGAGGTCGGGGTGGGGAGTCGAGCCCTAGGATTAAAGAGGTCGGGGTGGGGAGTCGAGCCCCTAGGATTAAAGAGGTCGGGGTGGGGAGTCGAGCCCCTAGGATTAAAGAGGTCGGGGTGGGGAGTCGATCCCCTTGGATTAAAGAGGTCGGGGTGGGGAGTCGAGCCCCTAGGATTAATTAAAGAGGTTGGGTTGGGGGGGGGGGGGGTCGAGCCCTTAGAGAAGCGTTTCCCAGTTAAATCTAGTCACGGAACCTCTAAAAAATATTTTTAGCGTACCGTAGTAAAAAAAATGCAGCTCTGAAGAAAATATCATGGTTTTAAAATCAAATACCTTTATATTGACGTCCCTTTTCTAGAGTATCAGATTCTTTGTTTATTATTAGTATGAAAATTACAAAAGTCAACATATCGGTATACATTTGAAAACGAGCTTGGCGGTAAAAGCGAAGTTACCAAAAGTCTCGTTCGCCAGATATAAATGAACCAGCGTGGCTACAAAACTTATTATCAAAAGGTTTTTCAGTTAACATTTGAAAATTCCAGCCCTAACCTCTTTTTTGGCCGGTTTTTCTGCGTGGATAAGATTTTTTTTTTCGTTTATTATATTAATCACATATTTTCAAAAAACCTAAGCTACCAAACATCAATATTGTTTTGAAGTGCTTATTCAGTTTCGTTAGTATTTAATTAGATATTAATTTTTGTGTCCCTGGGTAAGTTATAAAACAAACCATGTACAACCATCTTATGTTAGAAAGAAAAATTGAAGCAATGTGCTTTAACATCGAGAAACACTCACTTTTGTTTAAATGTTTAAGTGCAAAATTGGCCAGGGATTTAAATTCACTTGCTTTTCCTTATTTTTGATTAAATTCCCTGAAATTTCCAGGTTATTCTGGTCTGTAGCCACCCTATAAACGTATCTAAAATAAACTTACATATTTTAAAATATTTTTTGTTCTTTTTCCCGCGGAACCCATTTGAGAAACGCTGCCTTAATAGGGTGCAAGCTGCGTGAGCTCTCGGTTTTTGGGTCGGTCGGGCATATAGGATGTGTGGAGCGCACACAGGTGTTGAACACCGAAGCGGAGGCGGGGGGGCTGGGGGGGGGGAGACTGATGATATAAAGGGGGCCATCCATAAACCACGTAAGGATTTTTTCTCTTACTCTAATGCAACACAATGTGGGCATTAGATCCCCATCCCCCTCCTCTCAAAAATGTTATGTGGTTCATGGATGACCCCTAACATGCGTTCCGAAGGGTCAAAACTTTTTAATTTGTCATTTCAATCAAACTGAACACATATTTCTTCCTGCAAAAGCTTCAGTTGAGTTATTATTTACCAAAGCTCTTTAAAATATATATCTTCTGGAGACGAATTTTCGCAAAGTGGGGGTAGGCCTTGGAGCGGTGGGTACGTCGTAGGGTGGGGGGGCTTGGTAGCTGTGGGTACGTCGTAGTGGGGGGGGCTTGGAGCTGTGGGTACGTCGTAGTGGGGGGGGCTTGGAGCTGTGGGTACGTCGTAGTGGGGGGGCTTTGAGCTGTGGGTACGTCGTAGTGGGGGGGGCTTTGAGCTGTGGGTACGTCGTAGTGGGGGGGGGCTTGGAGCTGTGGGTACGTCGTAGTGTGGGGGGGCCTTGGAGCTGTGGGTACGTCGTAGTGGGGGGGCCTTGGAGCTGTGGGTACGTCGTAGTGAGGGGAGGCCTCGGAGCTGTGGGTACGTCGTAGTGAGGGGAGGCCTCGGAGCGGTGGGTACGTCGTAGTGAGGGGAGGCCTCGGAGCGGTGGGTACGTCGTAGTGAGGAGAGGCCGCGGTGGGTACGTGTGGAGGAGAGCCTCGGACGTGGTACGTCGTAGTGAGGAGAGGCCTTGGAGCGGTGGGTACGTCGGAGGCCTTGGATCGGTGGGTACGTCGTAGTGGGGGTGGACCTTGGAGCGGTGGGTACGTCGTAGTGGGGGGGGGGGGGGGCCTTGGAGCGGTGGGTACGTCGTAGTGAAGGGAGACCTTGGAGCGGTGGGTACTAAATCAGCTGCCCGTGTAGTACAATGTCACAGCGCAGGAACGGGTACAAACCCACCTGCCCATAAATGCATTTTCTCGAGCAGTCCACGCACACAAGTGTTGCTTCTGGTTTTGATACTACCAGTAACCACGGTTTTGTCTCTTGAATCCAGTGCGGTAACAGAAGTGAAGAGAGAAGGCGGAGTGCGAGCAAGAGGAGGGGTCCGTCTCGGAAGGCCGGAAGTGGGCAGTACGGGGCAGCCATAATAATGAGCGAGCTAGCGCGCATCCTTCACGTTGGTAATAATGCGTGAGTAAACAAAGGAAGTTGGGAAGTCAGTAAACCTTGAACCGGGAGGAAAACATTAGATGGGTCTTATATAAAAAAGAACGCGGCTTGATTTCGCAGCCCCTTGGTTCGATTCCGAACAATGTTAAATGTTAATGTGCGGTCGAAGGGAGCGCCAGTTATTTTACAGTTCCTGTAGCATTACATAGTTTTTGGCCAAAATAAATAAAATATTTTCCATTAGCAACATAGAGTTTAGTTTTCTGCGAATGCTGATAACCGATCTTTAATATCTGTCGTCCGGGAATTTTGTTAAACTTTTTAAATAAAGATATTTTTTTGACAAAATTCAGAAAACCTTTGATAGATATTCAAGATCTATTGATATTAGCATGTGCAGAAAACTAAACTCTGTTGCTACTGGAGAAATATTTTGATTTATTTTGGCCAAAAAATGACAATTCTATAAAAACTCTAAAAATACTTGTGCTCCTTCTGCCGCACCTTAATACTAGTTTATGGATCCCTCCGCGCTAACCCAACCCTTGTTTTAAATCTGTACATCGTATTAAACGTGCTAGCAATCCGTCTGTCTTTCCCAGGTTAATAAGACATTTTGGCTTTTCAAAACTTTTGTTAACACTAAATTATGTCAGGAAATGACAAGCTTAACTAGAAACGGAAACTAATAGGCCTAGGCCTAAGTACACACCAGTTCCTTAGGACAAAAATGTTAAGCTGAAGTAAAAATCCTATCAATAAAAAGCACCACCCCAGAATCAAACCGGGGTCCTTTGAAAGAACCGTTGTCCGGCCAGGGCGATTTTTTCTAAGCATCACGCTTTACCATTTCTGGTTGTACTCATTTTAAGTTCGCTTATGTGTTAATGATGAAGGTTGAATTTAAAGTAAGCGAACCTGCATTTTCGTGGAGGGAGAGTGGAAAACCATTTAGTAATAACCACTAGCCAGTACAGCCGACCGGGATTTTAACCCCTATCTTCTAGTCTATTGCGAGAGGGACGCCCTAGACCATGTCAGCGTGAACTGGCGAAGACCTCCGTTCATCATTTTGCCACAAGGGACACACAAGAGGATGAAGGCAATAAAAAGTGTCCGTGGCGGGATGACAAACAGTCGCCGGTGGCGGGAATGTCGAGGCCAGAACACGTAGTTTTTTTCATGCGAGCTCCTACCAGCCAGCGGAGGAGGGCAGGCAGGAGGCACCATGCAGCTCATCTATTTCCGTCCGCTGCTAGACGCTTGCCTGTCGGTCGCACGCGCTTTTACGAGGTTACGGCGGTAGTGGTAGACACCCGAATGCACACTTACAACTCCACTACGCGTCTCTTTACTATCTTGAATGAGGGACTTGGGAGGGAGATTTCAGATACTTCCTTCAGCTGGCACATGCGAGGGTGGGTGCACATTTAGTGCACGTAAACATTAGGGTGAACGTGCACGGGACTTGAAGGGAGACTTCCTTTGCAAGAGGTGCACATTATGTGCATGTAGACATAAGAGTGGACGCTCATATTTAGATTGTTTAAGGTAGGGGTGTAGGGAACGCGAGTAAAACGCGTTTTTTTTTGACAGAATCAATAAAATATTGCTCAAATTGTAACCGTTAAATTTTCTTCACATGGTGATAAACAGCTATTTGAGTATCTGCCGTGAGCCTTCTGAAATTATATAACAAAATTTTGTTTTAAATTAAGAGAAAAAGTTGTCATTAAATTCTAAGGCACCCTTGATAGATATTCAAAAACTGTTGATATCAACATGTGAATAAAAGCTCCTTGTTTCTACTAGAGCACTATTCGATCTATTTTGAGAGAGAAAATGTTTTGCTATAAGAACTGCAAAAATACTTCCCTTTTCTCGCGTCCCTTACATGGTCCCAACAACATTTTAAAAATACCTCACGTGTCCTTTAAACCCATCCTCAGTACTTAGCAATGTTGTCTTACCTTTTCACCAGGTCGAGGCCCTATGCTTTCAAGAAATTAAAATTGGATTCAATTAATAAAAATTTAATTTTTAAAAAAAAAAATTGTAAATAATGTGTTAGAAATGGTAATAACCTTAACTTTTAAAATTAGAGTAATATTGAGATGACAACAGGCATATTAGAAGTAGAAACATTAGTTAGAATAATTATTATATTATAAATCACAACAATCCGTTATTAACCAGTTACACCTCTTTTACAACTGGTGTATCTATGGTTGAGAGAAATTAAGTCTCCCTGGAATGAGGGAAATTTTATTGGCTATTAGAATGTTGAAATTAAAACTGCAGTTTGTCGACAGAGATTGAAAGAAGAAGTGAGTACAAAAACTAGTCAGCCAACTGATAGAGAATGGTTTTGATATGGTTACCTCTTATTTAAATCAGTAAATTAACCATTGCTCGCATTTAAAAGTATTATTCAATTAAAATATTTTAATTGTATCTCACGATTATTGATAATAATCATCCAACGTATTATTATCATTATTATTATTATTAGCACCGCGTCTTACTACCCGTTCGGGTTGTACGCACTTACGCTAATGTGTAATGGTAGGGTGATTGTGAGATGAAATGGAGGACCTACAGTTTAACGTGGAATCCGAACCACGGTGGAGGCCTGGCATTCCATACATTCACAAGTTGTGATTAATACACGTCTTGTCAGAGGTGATCTTTGCCGGGACTGAGGATTGAACCCCGGACCCCCAACATAGAAGTCCGACACCTTACCCCTAGACCGACAGGTCTATCCAACGTAACCGAAGAAAATTACGTGATTAGACGTATAAATGTTAAAGGCTCTTCCTGTTAAAAGTGGAACTAAGTTGCTATTCTAAGCGAAAAAACGTTTATGGAACGCTGAATGGAGCTGTCCAACAGGAGAACAAACAGGGGAAGATTAAAATACAAATGACAATACAATGTGTTGTGACCTCATTAAATTACACTAGTTACTAGTTGCCTTTATACGCTCCTATACTAAAGGTTGATTTTGGTAGGAAGAACAGTAGAAGTTAGTTACTAAAGTTACTAAAACAATTTTAATATATTCATACATCAAGTCGTGTTATCTGCAGTTGTCACTTTCGATAGACATTATCAATACCTATAAAATAACACAAATAAAATAGTAAAATGTCATCAATATTGGTCGCAAATAAATAAATTTGAATTTACTCTACTGTTCTTCCAACCAAAATCAGCGTATAGTTAGTTACCTTTAAGTTCTCAAGCATTTTAGGTATTAATGATAACCAACATTTGGTTTTAAACTTCCCATTGCGGAAAATTTACAACTGTTAAGTTAAAACTATATATTTACAAATTATACTACTAAAAAGCCACATGGCTGACACACACTGACAAATGTATACCCACTTCCAGATAAGCTAAAAACTTTTTAAAAAAGTTGGCAAACTTAATAGCGTCTAGCCTGTAACCGACGGGAAAATTCCATAAAGGTTAGAAAAAAAAAACTAACCCCGAAAAATATTCAAAATTGCGGAGCCACTTTAAAAGTAGGTGCGGGCCTTTATTTGGAGGTCTCTCGTGGCTAAACGGTAAGACCTATTAAAAAAAAACTGCTCTGGAATTACATTAGTTTACAACCACTTGTAAAGAAAACCCAGTGGGGCTTGGGCAAAGCGAGTCTATATGTCAGAGAGAATAGTAGTTAGTTCATTCCAGTACAGTTAACACATACTCTTGTCGATATTTAAACCAGGAGCAACATCTGGGCTACCTAAACGAGGCGTTGAGCCACAGGCTCGTGAGTGGGAAACAATGGCGGGGCCTAAGGTGGTGATGGAGGGGACGCGAGAAAAGGCCCAGGTTTTTGCAGTTTTTATAGACACTCTTTTTGGCCAAAATAATGCTTCAGTACAAAGTTTTTCTTCACATGTTGATAACAACATTTGTTGAATATCTGTAATGAGCGTATCGGCATTAGATGACCCAACTTTTTTAAATTAAGGAAAGAAATTGTCATTAAATCCCAGGACACCCTTGACCTATATATTTAAGAACTGTTGCGTCCAACATGTGGTGAAGATTAAACTATATTTATATGGGAGCAATATTTGATTTACTTAGACCAAAAGAAGTGGAAATGTGTTTTAAAGATATCTCTTCTCAAAACAAACTCACATTATTAAGCATGCAGGTAATTGTTTCCCTCCATTAATGAAGAACAAAGGGATGTCTGTAGTTGAGCGAGGTGATGTTTGTCTCGTGGATTACCTTGACGAGTGCAGAGCGAGCGCACTGCCCCACAGAGAGTTGAAAGCCCGCGCCAAGGTGAGGTTAGCGAGGCCGTGAAGGGCGGGCGGACGGACAGGCGGGCCCCGCTAACTAGTTCCACTGTGCATTATAATATGTATACAGCTCGCTCGGACTTGCCGACTGCTTGCTACCTTCGCTTGGCGATACTTAGCGTGAGTTGCTTTAGTGGAAACAGGTTGGGGGTCGTACCCATGGATAGTGTTTTCAACCTCTTTACTTAAAACAAGATAACCACAAAATTTCGAAAAAAAATATTTCTATCTAAAAATCATTTCCATGACTAAAAAAAACCACTCAAATATTTATAAAAATGTTTGAAGAAAATTAAAAAAAAAACTCGATGGCCTAGATGTCAAGTTCATCTGACTTGATGATGGCAGGAAGTTCAGAGTTCGTATCCAGACAAGTTGTAATGAAACATTTTTCCTAAATGTTTCTCTACTCTGCAAAGCGAACCGTTCAAGCTTGGATGGTTGGTAGGTCCTACAGGGTGGTAAGCCGGGTTAAGGGTAAGACGTGGTGTAAAAGGTTTGCCACCTCAAGGTTGTTTCATAGCGACGGTTCAGTCAACAGCAGGTTTGTTTAGTTCGTGACATCCGTTTCGGCAGGACAATCTAAGAATGGGACGTGGTAGCGTGTAAAGAAGGATTTGATTGAAAATATTTATTTATTTGTATCACGTCTTATGTTCAGGCTATTTCAATACTGGGTTAGTGATGGATAGGTAAAATTTAGCAAAAATGTACCTGTATTTAAGGCTAGGAAGAATGGAAGAAAATTCAGTAAAATCCACCTTCGGTACACCCGACAGGGAACCCCAAGATTCCTTTTCAACGGATATCCAATTTCAAGAGTGTTAATCCCATGCGATCACTGATCCGAGACTATAAGGCTTCATAATTATCCTCGGAAATAATTATAACCACAAAGGTTTGGTTTATAGTTTAAATAGGCGACCTTTAATAGGTTCGAGTCCTGGAAAAATGCAAATAAATGTAACCTAGTATAAAGTCTGAAAAAAGATTTGACGCTTAGTTATGACGTAAAAAATTTATTTCCATCTAATTACCATGATCCAATTAATGGAGTAAATTGCAGACCTCCATACTTTTCCTCCAACGGATTTTAACGCAAAATAATTAAAAGTTAGATTTAGGCTAAGTTTAAAAATAAAGGGTAAAACACGTTAAAGGCATATAGTGTAATGACTACAAAACATTTACTAAAAAATTCTGGCTTTTCCAGAAAACTTAAAAAAAAAATACAAACTAACTTTTTTTCAGTTTTTCTTGGTGAATGGCAATTTGTTGGTCTATTACGTTCATTAGATATTTTCTAAAATAATGCTAACAGATACTAAATATCAACAAGTTATTTTTCTATTTTAGAGGTTATTTGTACCCCTGTTTAAATGTGTTTTAAAACAAACACTGTACAACCATCTTATAAAGACTGCCAAACAAACCTAGGCAATATCGAGATATAAGATGATTTTTTTTAAAAAGATTTTGGGTGCAGAATAAGTCATTTAAATTCTTCAACATCAAAAAATTCCAAGATTTTTCCGGATATTCTCGGCTATACTATATTATTATTATTATTAGCAGCACCGCGTCTTACTACCCGTTCGGGTTATACGCACTTACGCTAATGTGTAATGGTAGGATGATTGTGAGATGAAATGAAGGACCTACAGTTTAACGTGGAATCCGAACCACGGTGGAGGCCTGGCATTCCCCACATTCACAAGATGGCTTGTCAAAGGTGAAGGAAAGGTTTGGAAATCAGATAAATCTGTGCCGGGACCGAGGATTGAACCCCGGCCGCCAGCACACAAGTCTGACACCTTACCCCTAGACCACGGCTATTCTAATGAGTTTCATAAATTTAGAAAAATAATGCCTGGACGTGGAATCGAGTCCGGGAACCTAAGAGTGTCAATGCTTTATCACTTGAGCTATCCAGGATTCATCTCGTGTTCAGTGGCGCTCTAAGCCAAGGGTCACCTGTTCCTCCCCAGGTCCAAGAATAATCTTTCAAAATGTACCAATAAGGAACTTAATATGTATATCCGTAGCTAATGATCCTTTCCGTCTTGTGAGCTTCACTGGCCATGTACAATAAATTGTACAAACGTTCACTTCCCTCAGAGAAGTACTACCAATAATTCTTGTCTGACACCTTAGCTTAGTTCGGTACACCTTAAAGGATCGGTTTCTCTTTACAAGATGATAAATTAACGGCCGGGATCTAGATGTTGTTAAGTTCTGTATTCAGATAGTCTTGTACTAATATAATCAAGACGGCTCAAAAAGTGCATATTAAGTAATTCAAATAGATGAAAAATATAAAAAACTATAATACCACATAAAGTTTAATTTTAAAATAACTACCCTATAATCAGATCACGCTATTCTATGCTTTCACGCCCCTTAAAAACTAAAACTTCATGGTGGTCACAAAATATCAGAAATAAAGTTCCGTGATTAAAAATTCGAATTTTCCTAAATAAAGCCCTAAACAAGATGTATAAACTTAAGAAAAAAATCAAAGTGTCTACCCAATACTATTTGTTTTAATTCACTCAAAATTAATATACTGAAAATACGATTTTGATAAAAACATTTAATAGAATACAACTAATACATTTAATTTATTAGACAGCTAAATAATCATTCCCTAATAATACTAAATACATCATTTCATCTCTCTACTGGTGACCTGGTGGTCTAGGGGTAAGGTGTCAAGACTTCTATGCTGGCGGCCGGGGTTCAATCCTCGGTCCCGGCACAGATTTATCTGATTACCAAACGCTTCCTTCACCTCTGACAAGACATCTTGTGAATGTGAGGAATGCCAGGTCTCCACCGTGGTTCGGATTCCACGTTAAACTGTAGGTCCTCCATTTCATCTCACAATCACCCTACCATTACACATTAGCGTAAGTGCGTATAACCCGAACGGGTAGTAAGACACGGTGCTAATAATAATAATAATAATAATCATCTCTCTACTAATTTTCTCTACAAGTTTTAAGTCCCCTGAAATTGTGTACCAAAGAGAATATAAAAAACCCTACTCATGTGGTTCTCTCTATTTTCATGGCACACTATTATTATTTGTCTTGAGTCCTCGCTGAACGAGGTGAATGAATTGTGTAAACACTCTTGACAGTTTTGTAGTAAATTGCTTTTGTGAAAATCTAATTGTATCCACCCGAATTATATCCACAAAAACCTGAATTGTATTCATTCAGACAGTTGAAATAAACACCTTTAAGAAACAACTTAAATCTTATCCACAAATGGCCGACTGGGATTTAACAGAAGGAACGTTTAATAACGTAAAAGCTTTGACACACTTAAGTAGAGGGCAGAAGGATGGATCTTTTTAACTTACTACTTTTATACTATAGTGCAGCCAAATCAATATGTTAATTCAATCAAATTATTTAAATAAGTTTAAGTAACTATTTGAAATTCGTAAAAGTAGTCTTATTACACATTTGTGTATCGCAATCGGCTGTACCCTATTCTTCCAGAAATACTCAAGTAAAAGTAGTTGAGTTGGGCCCTGTTCTTATTTTAGTTGTTCCTTTTATTTATCTTCAGATATAATGCACAATATTGGTATGTTTGACGTGTTATTTTAATACAAAATATTTTTCCAGCATAAAGTTTATTTTTCAGTCAGTTTTTTCAGCGCACGATTCAGACATTCAATCCCATTCGACATCCATAATATATTATGACCATATCGGGAATGGAACTCAGGACACCTAGCCTGGTTGAAACACGCACTACCTACCAACTGTGGTATTTATGCTAGGTGATTCGAGCCCCAACCTGATTATTACTAACGGTGACAGTATGAGTAATAATCCTCAGACCAATCGACCGCCAGGTTAGGATAGCAGGATTCTTCAGTCTAAAGTAGATAAATGGTTGGTATTTTTGGGATTAAACATAAAATATACTTTGAGACATTTAATATTGTCTCGGCAATTGCAACACAATCCAGTCTATTTAACTATACAAACGAAGAAGTATATTATTAATTATGATGTGAATGATAAGAGCTGACAACTCTTCAGTGTTCATACGTCACAACTATCTAAAAGTGACACGATCTTCAAAACCTTGTACGGTGCAAATCAAGATGAACACACTGCAACTTAAAACGCCACCATATATAAATTAATATTTTTTTACAAATAAACCTGAACTATTCTTTTAATATATAAAACATAAAATAGGTAATCATTTAAAATCAAAATAAGTTTTTACAGGCTTTTTCATGTTTTCCTATATTATTATTATTATTAGCACCGCGTCTTACTAACCGTTCGGGTTACACGCACTTACGCTAATGTGTAATGGTAGAGTGATTGCGAGATGAAATTGAGGACCTACAATTTAACGTGGAATCCGAACCACGGTGGAGGCCTGGCATTCCCCACATTCACAAGATGTCTTGTCAGAGGCGAAAGAAGGGTTTGGTAATCAGATAAATCTGTGCCGGGACCGAGAATTGAACCCCGGACCCCAGCACAGGTTTTCCTATAAACATTTTAAGTATGAACGTTATTGAATTTGTTCCAAATCCTGTATACGATATATTTTATATTTCAAACTTTGCAGGTGATATTACCACAATTATTACAATCACCATAAAAGTACTGTTTCCCCACACTAGTGGAAATATACTTATGGCGTGATATTTATATGGAGACTCTTTAAGCTGAGAGACAATGTTAATTTTCATAATTTGGAGGGGGGGAAGTTGTTTTAAAAATTAGTTTTTTTTTAGTATATATTGATTTCACCAAATTCATCAGTGAATGTTGTATAATAAATTATAGGTGCTTATGTCGTATAAATAATTGTGTTAATTTTTGCGTGGAGGGAGAGTAGGAAATTATTTAGGGAAAAACCATTCCAATACCATGTCATAATATGAATCCTGACCCCACCAGTTAAACGAAACTAGCGTGCCGAAAACCCACGTGTTTGATTTAATTCCTATGGACAATATTATGCTCTATTATTTATATGAATTCTACCAAGATGTTTAAAATGTGAATCAACGAGCCCAGTGGGTATTTTAAAAGCTATAATAGCACCACTCACCTAAACACGAGACTTATACAGCAAACTAATTCAGTAAGCAACTGCCTGAGTTAACTAACCAAAAGAAACCTAATTAGTAGCTAAACTGGTTTCACTGAATTTAAATTTTGCCCCTTCCTATAGTAATAATCACTTTAAAAATTAAACATAACTCTATAATCTCAATAAGCAATGTGCAACCCGACATATGCCATGACCCAGAATGGGTTCGCGATTCCCAGGTTGTAAACCATTGGTCTAGTGACTTAGTTTACTTAGCCATCAGCACGAGAAATTGTATTCAAGCTATCACTGAAAAGCTGACCTGATGATCTTCCCTAGTGGCGAGTGGAATTTGTACCCTCCTGACATAGGTAGCCACGCTAATCTGCAAAAGAGGGGAAGGGTAGTCATGGTGGGGGGAAGGGGGTGAGAACTGTCGGACGAGGCCACATATTTCATGTTGAGTGCGATAAGTTAAGATGCCACTAGTAGAAAACAACTCAAAGGTGTTCTAAAACAAGGTGGTTATGAAGCTATTTGGTCCAAAAGGATATGAGGCTACTGGAGTGTTGAGGTTACATAATGAAGAGTTGCATATCCTATATATAGGATTTAATAAGGTGGATTGGGTATAACTAGATCAAGTTAGGGATAGGGTGTAATGAGGGAAACTATAGAATTAGCTCCCGATAGAGATAGGTGGTGTACTTTTGTAAGGGCGGCAATGAATTTTATGAGTTCCTAATGCCATAGAGCAAATAACTAAATACTCCCCCTCATCACCACAATTCTCAATTTGAAATTTTAAGACCTATTTGGTTATCTTAAATGGTCTAAGTGCCTATCAAATTTCAACATAACCACATCAAAAAAGTAGTCTACATTAAGTTATTGAAATTTCATAATGTTCAGACGTCATTCGGGTATCTGGGAACTGAAAAGTTACAATTTTCTACTTTAAAATTGTTTTTAATATTGGCTTGGGAAATGTTCAGAGGATCTCCCTCTCCATTTTCCCTCCATTTTAAAATTTAAGAACTAAGAACTTTATCGAGTTTTGTGATGGTACTTATACGCCTGACAAATGTCGATCGTCTAACACTGAAATATAGTTTATTTTTATAGTTTTGTAAATTTAAGCCCTATCACTACCTCTCTACCTAATTTCTCTCTAACTCCCACTTAGAATCTCAGATTTTTATATTTATTTGGTTATCTGGAGTTGTACTTCTACCTGAATTCCAAATTTAAATTTTCTATCATACCTAAAAATTGTGTACGCCCCTTTCTTTCCCCCCTTATTTCCTGGAGTCCCATTTAAACTTTTAAAAATTTGCAGATTTTTATAATTATTTGGAGTGGTATCTTTACTGGCCTGCCGAATATCAGTTTTCTACCACATTGAGAAGTAGTGGCTTCTAACAGTGTTGTAAATGTAGTACCCCTCCCAAACCCTTTTTCCTTTTCACTTTGAGAAGTTTCAAATTAAACGCTAAATTTGGTTATTTGGAGTTTTCCCGCTCACTCATCTCAAAAAGTTTATTCTGAATTTAGCTCAATTTCCCAGAATTCCATTTTAAAATTTAAAATCGCGCTTTTTTTTAAAAAAAACCTTGGAGTGGTCCTAATGCTTGTGGAAATGTTGAGCCCCCACCCACCCCTCACCCCAAAAACCCTCTTCACCCAGTTATAAATTTCAGATTTTAAGATTTATTTAGCTGTTTTGGGGGCTACTTATATCTGCTTGCCAATAGTTTAGGAAGTTAATCCCCTACACTTTTCTCCTAATAGTTCAAACACTATTAAAATTCTCTTTCTACAAGTTCTGCACTAATCTCGTGGGTCAAAAGCTTTTAGGAACAATAAGGACCTATCCACCAGTTCAAACTTTTCTTCAAATTTAGATGCCATTTCAAATCTCTCCAAAGGTAAACCTCACTACTAATAATATATTACTTTTCATGTAAGGAAAAATACATCAGAGTTAAATGGTTTTCCACTCTCCCTCCACGCAAATACGGGTTCACTTCCTTTAAATTCAGCTTTTCAAATTCCTAATCCATTAGCGCATAACACGAAAGGGTAGTAGGACGCGGTGCTAAGTAATAATAAAATCTTCCTTATTCCTATTACATTAGAGTAGGGTTTTCAAACTAGCGGCCCACTTGTCTACGATACTTTTCAATTCAGTTTTTGTGGAAATGTAGGTGGGTACAATCCAGGATTTAAACAAAAGCAGTTTATTATAAAACTGTTGGAATGGATACCATTCAGACTGGATAAAATGCAGGTTTTTTTTCTTAAAGTTGTTTATTTTAAAATAGTCCGAATGGATACGATTCGACTCCCCGCGCTGAACAGAACGTGGAAGTTGGCGACATTACGGGAGACTATCCTCGACAGTTGAGTGCCCAAAGAATCATTTTAAAAGAAAATGCTAGTGTTTTTGTCCTCTATTAGACCACGAATCGAGATTTTGTGCAATAAATAAGGTTCTTATTGGTGACTTAACCTCATCGTAGCCTTATATTATCTGGAAAATCAAATTAAATAAAGCTTTAACACGTTTTTCTCTTAAATTATTGAATGTTTTTATACTAACAGTAACAGTAACACACCTAATGGATTTTGCGGTACATCTCTTGAGAACCGATGGTCTTCTCGATTAAATAAATGTTACGGAACTCCGCACGGACTTTCTCGCTCTATCATTTAAAACGGGCGATATTTACCCAAAACTTGTAATATACGTGAGACGAAATAATATACACTGGCAAACCCAAGCATAAATTGCACTATACTTATGTAAAACTTCTTTTTAATATAACTTTATTTTTAAAAGAATTAATGTCCTCATTTGTATGTTTGGACCTATAAAAGAAATCAATATTGGGTCCACAAGGGTCAACACTTGGTATTAAAATTTTAACTTCTGGTTACAATTTTCGGCATTACATTAGGTGTTGCAAATCTTCATGTCAACGCATTGCTATTAAATTCCTCATTTATAAATTTTAACCAATAAATAATGTAAATATTGACTTGAGTCTAGGAGATAGATCATTGTACTAACATATCTCCTAAGAGGTTTAAGGAAAAACAAACTTTTTGGGGGACTTACTTATATTTAAATTACTCTATGGCATTGGAAAATTATTAAGTTAAAACTCAATTAGTATCGCTTTACAACAAAAGCTCACAAAACTGTATTAATATATTTGCCAATATCCCAGAAACTATTGGTCTTATAAAAATATGTAATATAAAAGTTTATTTTTATTTTTAATAGTACTGCAATTTTGCAATAAGTTATTTAGTATCTCAAATAGTTGCGGAGATACGGAAATTTCTGCTTTTGTAAAGTACCCTAAAATTCATGGGAAAATGAAAATAGCCACTATTTTTATATTTCTAATCAACGCCTAGATGCGAATTTTAATCAAAATCGTTAGAGCCGATTTTGAGAAAATCGACTTGTTTTTGCCCTTCGGCAAACTACCCTTAATTTTTGGGTTAGATATCTAATTCTAAAAACCCTCGAGGCAAACCTATGAAAACTCTAGATACCAAGTCTTATCTTAGTCTGATCGGTAAAATAGTTTAGGCTCTACTCCTAGGTACAGACATACGGAAATTCAAAAACCACTTTTTCAGATTCTGAAGGTTATGAAACGTCGACATTCATCAAAATCTATTAAGTTCAAATTTCTATTTTCGACCACAATACTTTTTCTACCCGTAAGATAGCAAGAAAGTAAAAACCCGCCAACAAAATTTGGAAAGGAAAGCGCATGCACTTATACATCCGAGGAAACACATCTGTACAAGAATCCCAGTTTCCCGCGCTGATATCTTAAAAGGGGGAGGGGATGGGGGTGAGCCCACCCCCTCCAAGAGAAAGATCCTTGAATGAAATTAACCGCCCACGTGGCCCGGCTTGTAGATCTGTAAGAGTGTATACTGGCCTGCCAATCTAAGCTGAGCGACCGGAAGTATCCTCTAAAACTACAGGGGTCGCGAGCTCTTTTAAGAGTGGTTGCCAGATGTGATTTTTTTTTAAACGACACGCGGCAAAGAGCTCAGATTTGTCGCCTACTCTGCTGTAACAATACATAGACAAAAATAAAGCCTCTATTAGTCTGTGAATTCGTTCGAATCGAATGCGAAAATCTTCTGCCTACAAATATGGACACAGGCGAATAGTTTGGAACAAAAATAGCAGCAGACTTAGTACGCTTAAGTGCGGCGCTATACAAGACGACCCTTACCTAGACCAGAATGAAATGGAAACTGACCCATTTTAGAGTTTAGGTGGGGTTTGTCCTGTATTTAGCATAGCGCCGCTACTACCCATTCGGGTTATACGCCCTTACGCTAATGTGTAATGGGTAGGGTGATTGTGAGATGAAATCGAGGACCTACAGTTTAACGTGGAATCCGAACCACGGTGGAGGCCTGGCATTCCCCACATTCACAAGATGTCTTGTCAGAGGTGAAGGAAGGGTTTGGTAATCAGATAAATTTGTGCCGGGACCGAGGATTGAGCCCGGACTCAAGCTTTCGTTTCTCGGGAATTTAAGATCAACCAAAATTCGGGTTTATCGACCTTTCAGAGGTGAAAATTTCATATCTTGGTTGGCCATTATAAGACCTAAATGCACAATAAATTAAAGGTAACCGGTATAGAGGAGTACAATGGATCTTTATGAATCGGATGATGTAATTTGTTCACGACAAAATATAACGAGATTTATATTTTCCTCTTCCACCTTTTATCTCCGCCCAGGAACTTTATAACCCCAAATGGTTTTTGATGTTAAGGAAGTTTTGCTCTACTATTCTAGCACCTTAACTAAAAGGAGATAGAAAAATCAGTGATAAATATAATTACAAACGTAAAAGAAAAAAAACCACCCCACTGCAAACCTCACCTCTCCTAGCCGAAATTAAAATATATATAATATACATTTTCCTATCTCCGGATGCGTTTTACTAGACCATTTTCCACCCAAGAATATTCTTTATAAGTTACAAGCAAAGTCTATTCGTCAAAACGTCGAGAAATGGCATGGAGTGCGTCTTAAAAATGCTGATACTCTGTTTCGACCTTTACTTTTGTGCATGCGCAGTGGAATGCGATCTCTGAAAAAAAAACCACTTTGTTCCGATGTCTGCTCTTGACCTTGCGGGATAAGAGGTTATACGGGACGGACCACCAAAGGTTTTCAATTCATCCTGTCAAACGAATTAGTTTACACCGGTTGGGGTGAAATTTATAATAGAAAACAAAGCCAGCTGTTAAAAAACGCAAGTTTAAAGATGTCACTAGAATACAATCTTAATAAGACAGCCTTTTTATTTCGTATCTAATCAAAGACCGCGCTATGACAAAGATTTAGGTCTCGTTTGTTTGGTTTCCCGGTGAATAAGTCGGTATTAAAATACCGGTCGGGTATAACAAAAGTTGCTAAGTTCTAAGCCATTCAAATGCACCCACGCATCATCCACAACACATTAGAATAAATATAAGCATAGCTTGGGCGGGTACTCACCGTGAAGCATGGAATAGATGGGTTGGTAGAAAATATGTGCAAATTAAATATACCATGACACACTTACAAAAGTACATCACCTAATTCTATATTGAGCTACTTCTATCCGTCCTAATTAAACCCTATCCCTATATTGAACTAGTCCATCCCATTACATCCTATCCCTATATTGAACTAGTCCATCCCATTACATACTATCCCTATATTGAACTAGTCCATCCCATTACATCCTATCCCTATATTTAGCTAGTCCATCCCATTACATCTTATCCCTATATTGAACTAGTCCATCCCATTACATCCTATCCCTATATTGAGCTACTTCTATCCCGTTCCTCACATCTGTGTCTAGATCTTCCCATCAGGTTTGCCACCAGATGTCTTTAACACGGTTCTAGATTATTCCATTCCCGCCGCATATCCCACCCATCGTAATCTATGAGCTACACTCCTTTAGGTTGATTTTTTGTATACTTATTCCTTTATAATAAAAAATGGGTGTGTGTACTTATGTACGCGCGCGAGAAGTTATACTTCTTTGGCATCATTAAAAAATAGTTTTTAATTGCATGCAAATAATTAATTACAATAAAATGATAATATTTAGTATTAATTATGTTAAATAATATTTTAATTTATATCAATAAATAATACATACGAATAGTTAACCTCAATTATATTGGAGCACTTGAAAAAGTCTATAAGCACAATTTTTTTCACTAATATTTACGAATAGTAAATAATATTAATCAAAATATTCAATTTAAATCACTACTGAATATAATTTATTAGCACATATATAATTCGCACTTGTATGAGACTAAAACACGTGTTGTGAATGTAGAAACTAGAAACATGTGGATAAATATTATATATATGAAAACAGTGATCAGAGGCGACGAGCGTACCATAGAGAAAGGAATAACATAGTATACATTTCTCTATGAGCGTACCAACATGCGCGACTAACAGAGGTTCTATTTCTATTTTGTTGGTAGCTTTTTTTTTTTCGAGACTTAATGAGCGGTTTACCTTCAACCTGTTACTTTTGTGTTACAGTGATGCGCGCGTATCTTAAAATTTCACTCTCCATCATTTTTTCATAACGCGCCTAAAGAAGTATAACTTCAAAAATATTTATTGCCACGTGTGTACGGCTACACCTTGTAACATTTGGACTAAAATTATATTAACCCGATCATACTTTTTTTATACATAAAAAATGTATTTAAGCCCCTCAGCAAGGTATTTTCTATACCAAATTTAAGCTAACAATCTGCAAATATGTTATAAAAATAATCGTCACGTTGAGTCATAATCAAAATAGTTAATACGTGGCTAATGCAGTGTCCACATATACTAAAATCGCCATTAACTTTTTAATTAGTTTTTCGTTACCTGAACACATATTACACACACAAAAGACTGCCGGAAAATTTAAGAGTAAAATATGAGATAATTAAAATGTCAAGAACAATAGGAGATAATTAAAATGTCGACAAGTCTGATTTCCCTCATTTTAAGTTTTAATCAAACATACATAAGCATGTGGGAGAGAAGTATTAAGATATACCTATTGATAAAATATTATATCCACCCTAACTCACGGTAGCCATGTCCAAACATCTTTATTCATGACCCGAGATTTCGTTTCGTGACCTTTTATGACCTGTGATAGACATCCTGTTATTCAATCCCAAAGAACTTACCCCCACACCTGTTCAATGGTTGTGACATGTCGCCGATAACGTGTGACAGTTTGACAGACCCCCTGTACCTTTGAACCCAGACTGTCGAGTGGTATTGATCGTGTACCTAATGGGCGGATACTTTTGACAGGCGAGTGCCATAATGATGGTTCGGTCCTTATTGCAGACAGTGGGAGCTCCTCCATAAGTTAGAATATGGTTCTAATCGCAGTGCCCCAATAATAGTTCGGTCCTTATTGAAGACAGTGGGAGCTCCTCCATAAGTTAGAATATGGTTCTAATCGCAGTGCCCCAATAATAGTTCGGTCCTTATTGAAGACAGTGGGGGCTCCAAAATATGGCTCTTGTCGCGAATGCCACTGATTGCTCGATCCTTATTGCAGATCGAGCCAACTCCGGGGCAGTATATAAAAAAAATTGGGGACTAAGGGGTTTATGCTTGTTGCAGCTGGTGGTAAAGTATCGCTGCAGGGGCTATCGAAAGTTTATCTTAAGTAGTCGTACAATCTGAGGCGTCTTTTTCGCAGGCTGGACGATCGTTCGAATGGGAAAATTGGGTCTCGAATTCCTGTTCGGTGTATCAGAAGTTTTTCCCCCTTAAATGGTGCTCTAGGGCTACACTATCTCTGCAGAAATGTGGGTACGTTTCTTATAAATTAATTCTACCTTCCTCATCTCCAAACATCCCATAAATGTCAAGAGGTTATTACGATATTGATTTAATCGGTCCGCGTTGGGCGCCAATTATTGCGTTATTGAATTAATCGGTCCGCGTTGGGCGCCAATTAATACTATACGCGTCAGCAATGGGCGCCGATTGAAGTGATACCGTTCAATTAGCTGATAATTGCCCCGTGATCGAGCATTAATTAAATCGGCACGGTAGTATTGTGAGAATTGTTTTTATAGCACCGTGATCGAACTCCCAATTATTATGATATGGTTTTACAATCTGATAGGGAGCTGCTATAATAGGACCCCCCCCCAGACTTTTAGGTTCCACATCTTTCTACCCGTCTGTGCTATCAGCATATTTGCAGCGCATACGTGGTCGGAAGGGTGTTAGGTGAAAGCTTGGAAAAGTTACTATACATCCATTCGCCAAACCTTTTTGTTTCGGCTAGTCACTTTTTGCTAATCAAAACTGTCACAAAAAAATCATTTTTAATTAGTCTATTATTACAGATTTACCTTAATTAAACACGAACTTGTGAAGATAACCCTATGCTACGCTCACTTAGTAAATTAAAATAGCGAGCCAGACAAAGCGAAGGCGGGTGATGACGTCATAGTCTTTGGTTGTGTTCATACGCTGTTTATAAAACTAAATAGTTTTATTTTGAAACCACCTCTTCTCTAAGCTGTAAATAAAATTGTTTTATTTGGGTGACCAGCTATAACAAGATAATAGTGCGAAATACTTTAATATATTATTTCATGTGCTACGTAGCCACAATCGTAAAAGAAAAACCATAATAATTTTATTAGTCTATTTTGTTCTTTCAATAAGTTATAAAAACACTAATAGTTATCTTTAAGGGAGTATTATTAGAATGGTTTGATAACACTTTTTATTGGTAATATACCATTACCGAGCTTATTTTTTTTCAATAGTTTGACAAGTGACTTTCAACCAATGTTTTGGAATAAAACATTGTTAGCAGTCCCTACCACCTAGTAAAGAGGAAGTAAGCATTTGGAGGGAAATGTTACTGAATTTGCGTGAAGGGCGAACGATTTGAAAAATATTCAGCTAGTATTCGAACCCCTTAGGTCGTAGCTCCGACAAAACTACACGTTAGTGCTACCTCCTTATACGCACGCAGCTTCACAAAAAATCGTAAATTTTATCATTTGTTTTTCGACCTTCCGTGCGTCTAGCAAATGAAGGTTAGGTTTTGTTAGGTTGGGTATTAGTTATAATCAAAAGCTATCAGTCGGAGACCCGGGCTTAAAAGCTTATCACTTTTAACTAAATATATAGTAAACAAATGTGTCCAAATACATAATTTTACGCTTTATTTCTGCAGAGCAATTTATTTTCCTTAATTTTTAGAATATCAAAAACACTTTCAGCAGGGTGTCATATTTGGACTACCTTGCCATCGACTTTCTACCGGAGGCTGATCAATGAAGAGTCCAGGGATATCCGTTTCATTGCTACTCACTACTCAGACCTACCACGATTAGATACACTTTAGTTATTGAGCTGGGCATTCCAATCCAGTGGGGGGGGACAAAGTCTACTTACCATATTTATATCCTTTTGCATCCAAATTGTAATCTAATAAAAACAAAAGCATCAGACTGCCCTTCCATGGAGTTACACTAGACACGCTACCTCGTGTGAACGACGGTTTATTCTCGTACTATTCCAAAGCTATCAAGCGCTACGCTCTTGAGGGTTGGGAGGGGGGGAACGAGGAGAAGGATCGATAGTGCAGTCGAATCCTTACAGGCGGCACTGCGGATAGTGCTCAAGGCTAGCCTCCCGACAAGATAAAGTAGGAAAGCGGTAAAAAAGGACAGTATCGTGACAGGTTTATTCAAGTTATTAAAAACTACCTAAAAATATTTATAATAATTATATCAAGACAACCAGCCCCTCAGCTGTTAATTTTATAACGGAAAAAAGATTCCCAATCTTACCTTTTCCGCCTTGACAGGATTTTAGTCCATGCTAACGAATGAGCTGAAGTTTTATGACATAATCATCAACAGTAGCATACCAAAGTATTACAGGCACAACATCCAGGTCCCCGCCGTTAATTTATCAATGTGAAAAGGTAAACTCGCATTTCACCGACAATAATTTTTTCAGCCATACTGGGAATAGGACCTGGGACCCTTAACTCAATAGACAAAAGACAAGCGACCGACTAAGCTAAAATATTGGACTAATACCTGTAAACAAATTCTCAAAAAAGTATTTATAAAGGGTTCTTCTAACATGTTCTTTTTTTTTAGCATGTTGGACAAAATATTTTTCATAAGTGCGCATGTATCGGCAGAATTAGCCCAGTGCTAGCGTGCTCGAAAGACCCAGAAGGCCTTAGTTCGAATCTCACCGGTAAGGCAATCACTACTATTTCCTCTTTATTTATAGATACAAAAAAGTTTCTTCCTGCTAGATGTATAGAAGCAAACTAACCTGGTCAGTGGTCTGTGCGTACATATTAAGATATTTATCAGGTAATAATAATACTGTTTTTAATTCATCTCGTCTAAAACAAAGCACTAAATATACATTTTTTGGGCGCGTATAGAATCGAACCAGGCTAACTTAGTCGAATAGGCATGCGGGGGCAACCAACCGATCCAAGGTGTGGGACTTTTATTACGTCACTTTCCCTCCTTAATGTTCTCGTATGTGACAGAGGGGGGCCCCTTCCAAACAGATGGCAACAACCAAATGTCACTAGTAGACCAGACTTCAGACGACACAAGCGAAACTAGTTTTTACAGTGGCCGCTCTTTAACCATCGAAATTCTCAAAAATTACAACAAACTATGCAGTTAAATAGAATACCGTCAAAAGTATATCAATTATAGATTAGGTCTTATTTAATTAATCTTATAAAGTGTTGTACAAACACGTGAGAGGACAAATATAAAGCAGGATTCTGACGGGGGAAGATACAAATATACAGTACAGCAGGATTTTGACGGGGGAAGATACAAATATACAGCACAGCAGGATTCTGACGGGGGAAGATACAAATATACAGTACAGCAGGATTCTGACGGGGGAAGATACAAATATACAGTACAGCAGGATTCTGACGGGGGAAGATACAAATATACAGCACAGCAGGATTCTGACGGGGAAGATACAAATATCAGTACAGCAGGATTCTGACGGGGGAAGATACAAATATACAGTACAGCAGGATTCTGACGGGGGAAGATACAAATATACAGCACAGCCGGATTCTGACGGGGAAAGATACAACTATACAGCACAGCAGGATTCTGACGGGGAAAGATACAAATATACAGCACAGCAGGATTCTGACGGGGAAAGATACAAATATACAGCACAGCAGGATTCTGACGGGGAAAGATACAAATATACAGCACAGCAGGATTCTGACGGGGGAAGATACAAATATACAGTACAGCAGGATTCTGACGGGGGAAGATACAAATATACAGTACAGCAGGATTCTGACGGGGGAAGATACAAATATACAGTACAGCAGGATTCTGACGGGGGAAGATACAAATATACAGCACAGCAGGATTCTGACGGGGAAAGATACAACTATACAGCACAGCAGGATTCTGACGGGGAAAGATACAAATATACAGCACAGCAGGATTCTGACGGGGAAAGATACAAATATACAGCACAGCAGGATTCTGATGGAGAAGAAACTTTTAAGAAAATTAAAAAATATTTTCAGAAAATGTTTAATAGTTTTATTAGTTAAAAGGTATTTATATTAATTTATCTATGAAAATGACTTGTTCACATTACTTGACTACTGTTATAGTAAAAAGTTCTCATCTAAATCCAACTGTAAGAATTCAATTTTTAGTGGAGAATCAAGTATAAAAATGCAATGTATTAAAGCAGCTTTAGATTCATACTACGCATTCTACTTACTACCTGTCCGAGCTAACCGCCTAAGGGTCGACACACTATGTTAAGTTTTGACGACTTTTACAGATTTTCTAGTCCAAAATAATATACATGTCATTTGGTCCATCGCAACTTTACTAATTTTAAATCAAATCTTAAAATCCGATTTATTAAAAATTGGGATTGTTCGAAGTCATATTACGTCATCGAGAAGGTCTTCAGATTCAAACGGGGGCCCAAGGCCAGAATTGAACTTCAAAGGTTAAAAAAAAAAAAAATCGAGCATATGATCTAATGTTTTATGATACACAGATCGGGTGCGTCGTTTTACCGTGACACGTTTCAAGGTCACTCGGGCTTGGATCGAAATATACTCGAGCTGTATGTTTCACGTCCAGGGGCCAGCATACATAGCAAGGATCACAACCGGGAGGTCATCCTTTCTGGGCAGTGGAAGAGCAAGTGTCTGCCCCCACGTTTAAACTTTTTACAAGTTCGACTGGCGCGCTCAGCTCTGACCCTAACCAATTCAATAATAAAACGGTTAATATTAAACACAGTTATAGTCCTATTTTCATAGGAATTGCCTTTTATTTTAAAGTAGTTTTTTTCCCCTTTCTATTTTATTGGTATTGTTTCCCCTATCCATACGACATATAGAGTCCACAGTTTGCGGAAAGGATACGGCCTTTAAGGCACATCAAGTCCTCAAGTTGCAGATAGAAGACACTGCCTTTGTGGCACATCAAGTCTTTTTATCTCAATTTTTTTGACAAAGTATCATTTCTAGTGCCTAGCATTATGACAGTGTGGGTACCTTAAAATTATATTATTCCAAGTAAGTTGCTAGTTAAACATATTATTTTGTTCAAACAATTAAAACATATTTTATAGCTTAGTCTATTGTATAAAAATTTGTAATTTCAAAAATTGTTTATAGCACCAAATACTAATCAATGTATTATTATTATTATTATTATTATTATTATTATTATGAGTTTGAACCAAAAGGTTTTCAACATAATGACTAAACATTTTCAAAACTTAGACGATTGATTTGTATCCAAAATATAAAGTGTTTTTGGGGTTTGTTAAATGTGGTTTTTTAAATAAAAACAAAGTGTTTTTTGGGGGCTGGGTAAAATTATAACCCTGTTAGAGGTGTGGCAAGCCACTTGAAAATGACTTGACAGAATTGAGATAAGCATGCTTAACAGGGACAGATCAGTTTAAAGATTCCCAGTGTAGATTAATTGAAAAAGTGTTATTTTTACTAGATAGATAAAAGTTGTCAGTTTTGTTGTGAAAATTCTAGATATGATAAAATTCCAGGACCAAGCAAATTCAGTTTTCCAGGTCGCTGGACAGCCAAAGAGCCCATCTTACCGACGATTAATCTGGATATTAGCCAATATAGCAATCGAAACCATTAACATTCTCAACGTGCGGGGTTTTCTGCGATCTTCACTCGACGAGATCAGTTAGCATTTTTTCAAAATGTTTTAATTTTATTGTTTTGGTTTTTTATTATGTTAAAAATTGTTTAACTGGTGTCAATTCTAATGATTACTTAATTAGATTACGGAAAACAGTACCACGATCTCCTTCACACATATTAAGTTGCTACGTTTAATTATGGGCGGGTTGGGCGAGGGGGAGATGATCACCTTTAGATGGCAAAGGATAAGTTTGTGGTCATTTTTTGATTTGGCACCTATGTAAAACTTTTTAGGGTGGATGGAAAGGGAACGCGATAAAAGGCCAGTGTTTCCTGCAGTTTTTTTTTTGCCAAATAAATAAAATGTTGCATCAGCACACAAACCAAAAATAAGTTTATTTTCTTCACATGGTGATACCAACAATTCCTGATTTTCTGTCAAGAAAATGGCGAAATTATCTAAAACTTTTTAAATGAAGAGAAAACGTTTTAATTAAATTCCAGCACACTTTTGATAGATATTTAAGACATTGTAATGATACCGTTTTGGACCCCTCATATATTTATTATTATTAGCACCGCGTCTTACTACCCATTCGGGTTATACGCACTTACGCTAATGTGTAATGGTAGGGTGATTGTAAGATGAAATGAAGGACCCACAGTTTAACGTGGAATCCGAACCACGGTGGAGGCCTGGCATTTCCCACATTCACAAGATGTCTTGTCAGAGGTGAAGGAAGGGTTTGGTAATCAAATAAATCTGTGCCGGGACCGAGGATTGAACCCTGGCCGCCAGCACTGATGTCTAACACCTTACCCCTAGACCACCAGGTCACCTCATATATTTAAAGTCATGGATGAAGGGTATTTCTTTGATATCTGTATATAAAATATTCTTTTAATACTAATCACTTCAGCCATAGAGTCACGCGCTTTTAGAAATAATGTCAAAGTATGGCGCTTCAAAACTTTTTTTTTTCTTTAAATGATCAACTCCGTAAAATTTGGTTAAATCTTGCGACTCGCAGGCTCTCTCTAACCAATAGGAAGCTATCCTTCACAACACCTGTCGCCAGGAGTCTTTCTATAGTTGGTTTTAACACATGACAAGGGGTCCAAGAGGCAAGGGGTAGGGAATATATAAGCCGCTTGTGCGTATGAATAGTAATACACACAGTGCCGGTAATATATTGACAGCCCATATAGTACATTAAATATATTAGAGAATATAACATTACACAGTACACGGAATAATTTCGTAGAAAAACAATACGTAAATCATATATTCAGTAGCGACGGTGTAATCAGTTCAATTAACAAGTGTGCAACATTATAAGTATCAAATATACTCAGATTACATAGCCACGAGCAAGTGCGCAGTAAGGCGTCATCGCAAAACCCAACACCGTTATAGGTACAGCTCAATCACAGAGCAATATCTAATAAATTCTATAATCTTAGTTGGCAACGTATCGCGGGTCATATAATCATAATTGGCGCCCATCGAGCGGCGTATACATCTAAATATAAATTCCATATCTTTATATAACATTTTGATCATACACCCATGCGAAGAAAATTAAATTTTACGTTTGTAGTAGAGCAATATTTCATTTATTTTGTGCAAAAAAAAATGTTTTCCTATAAAAACGGTAAAAAATACTAGCTTTTTCTCACGTCTCCTTCCAACCCACCTTAGGCACCACGCTCAGCTCTCACAATTTAAAAAAATATTAAGCCCCACCTTCTACGATAAGGCTACTGAAACCTCAAATTTAAATAAAGGTAACCGTGTCAAGGTGGTTAAATTTTAATAATGATCTTATCCGACATCTAGGGAAAATAATTTATCTGCATCGAGTCATGTAGTCTGCAGCTGTTACTTTTGATAGATAATTAAGATCTATAAAATAACACTTATTATTAATATTAGCATCTCGTATTACTACCCGTTTGAGTTATACGCACTTACACTAATGTGTAATGGTAGGGTGATTGTGAGATGAAATGGAGGACCTACAGTTTAACGTAGAATCCGAAACACGGTGGAGGCCTGGAATTCCACACATTCACATGTGATTAATACATGTCTTGTCAGAGGTGAAGGAAGGGTTTGGCAATCAGATAAATATGTGCCGGGACCGAGAATTGAACCCCGGACCCCCAGCACAGAAGTCCAACACCTTACCCTTAGACCACCAGGTCACCGTTTATAACACTATTAAGTAATAATATAGTATAATGTTAATTTTGGACTGAGCTGTCTGTTAGGTAAAGTCAACATAATTTGTGCCCAAGGGATCATACCAGTGGTGTGGCGTGTTGTCAGGATAAGCAGAACATGTTAACAGTACCTGTTATACTCGTAATAATGTTAATTAGACTATCCCCCTTCTCATTCGACCAATCGCATAAAGGAACTGTTGTAGATCTCACATGGCAAATGTACCAGAGTATATAACAGAACATATTACAGGCTTACCTTGACAACCCTCCATGCCACGCTCTTAGATTAACTAAAACAATCTTTATTAAAATCATGTCGCCTAATCACATCTCCATTTATTTTAAATAAACGAAGACAACCCTTTTAGTTTTATTTAGACTATAACGGTAACATTTCTTTAATTTGATTCTAAGATGATCTGAGAATATATACATTTTTAATATCCAAGCAATATACTTTCATACTTCCCAAGAATTAAACTAGAGAAACCAAAAAACAACAAAAAAAATTGTAAAAACCTTGTAACACAGCCATGTCGTGTGCGCTGCACTAACCTCGTGTTCAAAACACTGCACGTAAAAAAAACCTTCCCCTGAAATTACAGTTTAGTTTGTTTGATGGGTTGCCGGATCGATAAGAAACAGGCGGCGCTGGAAGGTCGGTCACGTGACTTTGAGACGACCCCACGCGAGGGTTGATCGAGCCGCGAGGCATCACGTGCTGCGCGACACTAGCGCCTTGGCGGTCAAATACTGGACTAGCTCCCATTCATGAGAACATTTTTACTTTACTAGTGGAAAAAAAGAGGTGTGGTGAATGGATGGTTTAAACTTTGGTGAGCCATTTAAAGAAAAAATGGCTTTTTTAAATGGAATTCTTGCTTTTGTTATAAATAGGGTTTCTAGAAATCATGTCACCGTCCCCAAACAGATGGGCACATGTAAATTCTCCTATTTTAACTGTCACACTTTGGTGTCCATCCAAACCTTATTTTAAAATTCCCTGAATTTTTCAAATTGCTTTTATATGGTCAAATTGTGGGACACATTCTTATTAGTTTATTCTTTATTTAACGAAATTGAATTCTCGCGCATGCGTGCACCCATAACTCAACTTCGTGGGAAGGGGGTGTAAATTCGACATGAAAATCACGTATTGACCTTGAGATTTGTATGCTCAAATGTGTTAAAAGATTCGCGGTAGGAATTAACTGGACGAATACTTTATTTTGTCCACTTTGATCAAAGTTTTGCCCTATTTTTTTTAACGAATACGTATAAATCCCATAAACTCGATAAAATTCCTTGACATCCAACTCGGTGGCCGCATGGTCTTAGGCGCATTCTCGCAGTAGATTTAACTATCGCGGACGGGATAGATTGAGATTTCAAAAAAGGCCAGGTTTACCGAGGTTTTTTTTCCCCAACTATCCCTACACGCAAATGCGGATAAACTTCCTATAATAACCTTGATCCTTAACTTAATTCATGATTGCACGAAAGTCGTCTGTTTGTGACATAAGTTGAGAGGAATGTATATTTTAAGATTTTACGATGCACTGAAACGAAATGGTAGAATATATTACGTTCCAAACCAGTACAATGAACTAGATTTACTAAACAAAAATCTTGACAAATTTATTACAATAACTAAATGTCTTTAGACCATGACAGCATTCAATGCGCAGGTTGGCTATACGGCTTAAGGGACGGCCATGCTTGAGGCCTATTTAGGGATGTGGGGAAAGTATCGATACTTTACTAATATCGATATTTTCCTTTCAATACTAATTTTTTACTCTATACTTTACTGATATCAGTACTCACACTCTAGTAGTATCTTATAGGTATCGAAAGAAACAACTTTTTTTTTGTAAGACCTATAAAAAACGGCCCTGGAATTAAATTAGTTTACATCCAATTGCAAAGAAAACTCACTGAGGGCTGGGGCGGAGCCCCCAACTAACAAAGCGAGTGGTGTCTATACAACTTGGCCAACAAAATTCCTGACTTTTCCCTGATTATTTTCTAAAATTCCAGATTCAAAAGTATTTAACACCTTTACTCCTCCTTCCACTTTTCCCTTAGCATTTTTTATTAATCTTTTTTAAGAATTAATAAGTTTTAAAATTTAAATAGGCTTTTTATATGTATTAACATATAGTATACTAGGAATTATAAATTATAAAATATATTACTCAGCTGCAAACAATAAAATATAGTTAGAATAACATCGTAATTTGATAATTTAAGGTTAATATTTTGAGTAAAACATTTTCCCTGAGTTTTTTTAATCTACCAAATTGGCAACTTATTTCAGTTTTTCCCCCGACCACTTCAAATTCCCAGCTAATTTCAGTTTTCCCGGATGGGGGGGACACCCTGCCCACAAAAATGCTATGCCTAAAATAAAATAAAGCTGCGTGCCCACAAAGTCGACATTTTCGATCGAAAAGTGTCGAGGAACAAGAGGAATTGGATTCCCTCGCCCCCGATGAATCGACTCAAATCAAATCGAAAGCAAAATGTTTGACGATGACGTCTTATTGCATGTGCTGCAATTCATTATTATTGCGTAAAAATACATACCAAAATCACCGCGTAAAAGAAGATTTTGGGTACGACTATGTTTCCAAAGTAGAAGTAGATGCAGTGAGTGGTATTGATTTTATAGAAGATCTAAAATAGGATTATGTCGATGTTTTGAAGTTTTAATACTGATGTAACGGCGCGAGCGGCTTCTAAAAGTGATTTCGATTTTTTTTTTTTTTTTCTTCAAAAGGACCAAAGATGCGTAAACAAGACAGACAAGCCATTCCCACTATGGAGTGTATTGATTTGACCCTACGACACTTCACGTGTATGGGACCGAAAACATTCAATAAAGGAAAGCGCGTTTTGGCTATCCCTCTTCATTTTCCAAAATAATAATTGTCGAGCGACATATTTGAGCAATCGACAAAGTCTATTATTGTAGCACCATACTTTTATTGAAATTAATTTTTTTTAAAAAACATTTTTCAGACTAAAAACATTCTTAAAATACCATTTAATCTTAGATTTTTTATTTGCCAAATTAAGCATTTTAACAATGAGTTTGACTTAATATTTCTTAATTCGGCCCTTGAGAATATTCAATGTGGTACTAATGATAAGAGTTTTTAACACTAGCTCTATCGTATCGAAGTGCTGGGATCAGTTTTTACTTTAAAATAATCTGTCATTTTGTATTTTTCTTAAATATGGTAAAATATCTTCACTAATCCTTGTGGTGAGCCGGACTTTTATATCAAATCGTACCTGTGACAGCCGCATAACATACTTTGGCTTGAAATAAGGAAATTCTGGCCGAGATATAGTTCCTCTTTTATTTCTGATAAGGTTCCCTTCCTCCAATAAGGGATCGATCAGACCAATACTTAAAATATAGGACCCTTCCTTGGAAACGAATTTACAAACATTACACAACCAATATAATAATAAAAAGACCAAACTTATGCTCAGTGAAGTTCAATAGGGATGGGAAACAGTCGATAGTACCCATTGTCTTCACTATCCTACACTATCGATAGTAGCCACAAAACTATCGATGATACATACTAGTCACTCTTGAGTATGGGCGCCTAATTATCAGAACGAAATGTTAGGAAAGGGGTAGTTGATAAGTAAACAAAATTATGCCTATCTAAAAAATGTTCTCTCTATGTAAATATGGTTTTAATTAAAAAAATTAAATATCATAATTCTATTTCTAATTTTGTTTTCCTTTTCCTTTTTTTCAGCCCATTTATGGTCGTAGGAATCTACAGCTAAAGAATTTAAATTACATATTTACATTTTGATCGGTATTTCGCATTTATTCTAGATTTTATTCCTAGATTTTAATAAACTCCGCCACTATTGAAAACCAGGTTCGATAGTACCGAAACAACCCTGATAACCCTAATTATACTCACTCAGAAAAATGGACTTGGGATGCAGTTTTGTATTATATACAACCCTCCCCCTTTTTCCTCATGAAACAATCTTATACCTGACACGCCACCCTTGTCAAAATTCTTGAGAAATGCCGTTAAGCCGTTTAAATCGATTTACAATGAGTGGTCCATCATGGAGAAGAAAAGAAAGTACCTTTCCAAGTGTATTTCAAGAGAGACACATAACGGGTCTGCCCAATAAACAAGTCAAGAGGCTAGAATATTGAGTTTGGTGCATTTTCAGTTCCAAGTCACATTTACCGAAATCAGCAACGTTCTTTATAATATAGTACAAAGAGTATGAGCATTAAAAATAAACAGGTATAATTAATTGTGTCCAAAGATAAAGTGTATTTATATTTAACCTTTATTCTTTAAGAAATTGAACTTTCATAAATTATTATTATTAGCACCGCGTCTTACTATCCGTTCGGGTTATACGCACTTACGCTAATGTGTAATGGTAGGGTGATTGTGAGATGAAATGGAGGACCTACAGTTTAACGTGGAACCCGAACCACGATGGCGGCCTGGAACTTTCATCAAAAAAATTAAGTATAAGACTTAAGAAATTATTAAGTCTGCTTCCCCTGATTTTTCCAAGACAATACCTGAAAGTTAAAATATCATGACTATGAAGTTTTTTCCCTTGAGGTCTTGGATTAAAAAAATTCTACTGCATTTTACCAAATTTCTCATTTTAGCTTACCAGTCTGCTGCCCACCAGTATATATCAGCACACAAGACACATATCCTAGCTCCTCATGCCAGGAATTTTCTACCCTTATTCTTATAAGCAAACAAACAAGTTTTAAGGTTTTAATGGACAATATTTAGGAACCAGCCATCTTAGAGCTCGCCCCTTGGGCCCCGAGCCAAAAGTGGGTCATACTACGGTATACAAAAAGGTTTCAAAGTCAAATGTGATATGGAACATTTTCAGAGAGGTTTTACAGAATATGCAGTTTCATTGTGCTCTTATATATAATTCCCTCACTAGTATATTTTTCAAACCGTTTTAATTGTGGTACAGGGCTTCTAGTGTATACTAATTTTTAAGCCCATAATTTTGTTTTCTCCCCTCTTCCGCCAAAAAAATAAGCAACAAATTTTACAAATAATAAGGCATGTCAGTCTTGTTTGAGTGTAAGGGTCACATTGAAGATTAAAATGAAAAAGGCACACATTAAAAAAACTAGTTGCTGTAGTGAATAAAAATAATTAGAGTTTTGTATTTTATTATTTATTAAAAGAAAAAAACCTTTTTAAGACATAAGGATTTTTTCCCCGAAAGATATTTTTAACTTTTGATCCATCCTAATGGTGTGTGTGAATTTCTGTATTTAAATCATGTGCCTAGTCTTTCATATTTATTTTATAAATCTGGTCATAAGGCGAGTTATCGGGTGTTTTTGTTTCATTTCATGTAAAAAAACTGGTAGCATACTACTACCGAGCTTGGCCAGTGAAATCACTGACCTTTTACCTGATCATTTCCTAAAATTCCTTACTAAAATATATGTTTCACATCCTTTTAACTCCCCCCTTCCCTCTCATTTTTCTATTAATTTTTTTTTAATAATAATAAGTTTTAAAATTTAAATATTAAGAAAAAATTGTATTGACATTGTTACAGCTACAAACAAACAAAAATAAGTTTGAACCACATAATTTAATGATTATAATATTTCATATTTTGAGTAAAACAACAGTTTCCCCGGATTTTTATTGTAATTTACCAAATTCCCGACTAATTCCCGTTTATTCACAATCACTTCAAATTTCCGTTTCCCCGGATAGTAGACACCCTGCAGTCATGTACTGCCAAACATTGCACATATATGATACGCTAATTTAAGTTTTTGGGAGTTGATCCCTGTCCAAGAGAGGATACCAATTTGGTACACCAATCCCATATATTATATTTTCCCTGATGTAAAATTCCCAATTAGTGTTGTATTTCCTAGATGTTTATAAATAGAATAGAACGCATTGCATGATGGTTCATCGTAACGTCCACGGGCCGCACAAAATCATGGCCTCAAGTTTTGACGTGCCTGCATGAAAAGTTTGGCACAGAGAGAAGAGAATTACGTTTTTTATACGATTGACTAGTTAATATGAGCAATGTAATTAGTGTTTATAACAGGATAATTTGATCTTGATGGAGAAAACAACACAATCAGTGTGACTACAAAATTCTTATATTTTTGTTATAATTATTTTTGAAGTTAATTTTTAAAAAAATCAAGAGAATTATTTAAATACAGCGTTCGACAGCGATGCAATAAAGAGATTTCTCTCTACAGGATATCTAAAATCTTCTCCGATATGTCTAATTGTTATAAATTCCCGACATTTACAGGTTTTCCATATTCCTCTTGTTTGTGGCCTACCAGCCAATGTCTTAAGGAGAAATAAAATATGGAGGAGGTAAAACGTATTTAAATTAGAGTACTCTATTTCTTAAATTTAAGTTTTATTTCAAGCAAAAGTTTTTACTATTTAAATATTGCCGTTTAGTGTCCAAAATATTCAAATAATTTTGTTTTTCTTCTAAAAATCCTTGTGTGGACTAAAAATTCCCTGCATTTCCCTGAGTGTGGCAACTGGCAACCCTGTAAGTAATTCTGAAAGTCATCGGTCGTGTGAAAACTAGTTTTATATTCCAGGACCAAGCGAACCCTTCGAAGATGTCACCTTTAAGCCTAAACTGTGTGTAGGGGAGGGGGAGGAGGCTACGTATTGATCACGGGTGAGCGCGGTACAGGAGACATGTAGTGGAGAGCGCGCCTACCCCCCTTTCGCCAAGGCCCCTAAACTGGGGGGGGTTGCCATGGTAACAAACACCAGGGACAAGGCTTGGAGAGGGGGCGGGGGGGACGCACTTTCGCATTCAGAAGGGAGGCGAGGACTGAAAACACACCCTGAACTTGGATGTACATACAGTACAATTTTAAAAGAAAAGGCCTTTTTAAATAAAATTACTAAGAAAAGTATAATTTTAGAACCAAATTGAAGACATTTTACTGTTTTGCTTCCCGCTTCGGTTGTCGAATGGTCTCGCAAAAGATTGGACTGCCGATGACGGGGAGATCGGGGTTTGAATCCCAAATATATTTTTAAATTTCAGAACTCTACGTGAGATAAATATCGTGCAATGTTCATAACAAACGCTTCATTTTATTTATTAATCTAAGGAAGATGTAAAAACAGTATATGTAAAATTATTCTGAACCAATTTCAGCCCAATTGCTCAAGTTTCAAGCATTTTTAGCACCAAACCTTACTATCCGTTCGGGATATAGGCTTATTTATTAATTTCGCCATAGTTTTAAGGATTAGGAAGGTCTTAGAGTAAGTGTACCCGCATTAGCGTGGAGGGCGAGTGGAATACCACACTCCGTACACCCGACCTATATTCGGATTTATCAAAGATTTGATTAGTTGTACAACATCTGAATATCAAGTTTGAAAGAATGACACATAACAGTCGCGGCTGTAGTCCCGGGTACGAAAACTTCAAAATCTATTTTTGAATTATGGGTAATGGCATTGGGCAGCGAAGGTTTCATTCAACCCTGAAAAGTATTGTGTAGCCTTAATCAATGTCTAAGCTAGTAGGTTATTTTTAGGTAGACGACTCCTTGTCGAAAGTTCTAAAAAAACTACCGATATTTCCTGTTGGGGGAGACTCCACCCTGAAGTCACCATTGACAAAAAAAAATCCTCCCTTATAAACACTCACCACTTCAGACTAAAAAATGGATATACCATAATTTGTAAACATGCCAGAGATCCATAAAAAGGTTTTATAGTATAAAGAATAATAGTTTATCTACGAGAGAAAAAGTTAAAATAGTTTTGCAACTAATATTTCCGATGATGAGCGTTGTGCGGAGACCGCGTGGTCGCGCCCGGCACACACACCGCCCGCTTCGTCTCAAGGTCACCACTCTGAGCAGACTTGACAGTGAAAGTTATTGTACAGACCTCGACAAACCACGTGGGGGACCGATTGGGCCATATGTACCGACAGCGAGTCTCGAGTCTCAGGATATACGGGCGGCGCGATACAAGTCACATTTCAGTGAGTCGATGGATTTGACCGAGACGGGGGCGGGGGGCAAGTTTTTATTTCATGAGCCAAAACTAAATATAGTATCGGTCCGCATATCTGACACATTTGTGGATATAAATATAGTTGTTTGTATAAAAACATAAGGGCCTGTCAAAAGGCCATGGCCCTCAGGCCAAAGGGGGTCCCACGTGGCCGCGGCCCTCGGGCCAAAGGGGGTTCCCACGTGGCCGCGGCCCTCGGCCCTCTGTCCAAAGTGGAAGTGTCCCACGTGGCCGCGGCCCTCTGTCCAAAGTGGAGGTGTCCCACGGTGTAAAGAAAGCAACAGGAAGTAATTTTTATCATGGCCAGTATTGAACCGAAGGGTGCAGGGGGAACGAACACAGGATAAAGGCAATGAACCGAGCCGGGTTGCCAAGCTTCCATTTTCTAGTTCACACCCACTATACGCCGCCAGAGCGATGAGCGGGCGATCGGGCAACGCGAGCTTTCTGTTCTCTCGTTGAAAGTGTATCATTATTAGTGTTTAGTTTTACACGACGCACCATTAACACAAATGGGGTTATTGGCATTGGAACGACATTTATACCGCTTTACGGAGCCTCTAACACCGTCAAGTTAGTTCAATAAGCAAAGATTGAATTTAGCAAACGAACAAAAAAAAGACAACCCAGTTCTAATTATTTCGTTATCGTTACATTATCGTTTCCATTTCCTTTTCTTTGTATACATAAAAATGTGTAAAAATTAGCGTTATATTTATTTTCGATAACGATACTTCATCACCGCGTCTTACTATCTACCTGTTCAGGTTAAAGGCATTTGTGATAGTTACTCTAATAGGGTAAGAAGAGGAAAGAAGCATTTTAGAAGTAATCTTACCCTCGTGTGCGTAGAACAGTGGGAAGTCTTTTAGAAAAACACCCTCAGTAGACCAACCGGGATCCGAACAAAGATCTCCTAGTCGTCAAAAGACCAACCTAATATTAGGGATGTCTTTGATCTGGGGTCTTAAACCTTTTTAAGGCCCAAGGAACAAAGTTTCTGTCTCTTGTTGACTCACGGGACGCAATGCTAAACCGACAAATTTCGGATTGGAAAAATTAAAAATATTCGTATTAGTTCCTATTACTTATTTACCCAAACTAGGGATAAGGACTGTTTCTGACAGATGAAATTTCGGATTTCTTGTGACGTATGTATTTGCCTATTTTTAGATTTTTTATATCAGGTGGTAACGCGATTTGTGTCTACTAGAGTCGTCATTTGCCGGAAGTACACATTTGTATAAAATGGTAATCACACAAAAATAAAAAATAAATTATAAAATAACGTAAAATACGTATTTATTTTATTAGTTGATTATATACATATATACACCATTTTTTTTTATATTTCATGTACCAGGGGGTCACAAAAAATGTTAGCTCAGGTCTAAGACCCTGGCTATTAGACCATTCCGCTACTGAAGCGGGTGATAATTTTTTTGCTTTTTTTTTTACTCAAATGAGTACTAACACCTCTATTTCGGATCTGTTTCGAAAGAAACAGTCCTTTGTTTATAGATTATGTATTTCAATATTTTCAACCCACCTGTTTTTTTAGCACCGCGTTTCACTACCCGTTCGGGCTGTATCCACACACTTATGTACTAATTACGCTAACGTGCTATTGATATGAATGGTTTCATTTTTGAGGAAATGTACCCGCGTTTGCGTGGAGGTAGACTGGAAAATCGTTTTATGTGGGGACTCGTACACCGTGCATATATATTATTTTTATATGCCAACGTAGTCTGGTCTAAGAGTTTTCAAAATGCTCTGCGGAGTCCATGGGCTCACCACACTAGCATCTCAGGCTCCTGGAAATTTAAAAAATATTATTTTTACATTTTTAAAATTACCTAAGTAATTAAGTCTTCAATATTATTTTGACTGAATAAAGCTCATTTGTCTAACCAGTATTTCATTTGTTTTAACTTTTATGCTTGGTATAATTTATGCCTTTTGATGTCAAAATGTAGTGTAAAAAAAATTTCCGAGGGCTCCACACAGTATTTCTTCTGATGTCGAGGTCTCTGGTCTAAAAAGTTGAGAACTCGCTCTCGTTGTAGTCTTATTGCGAGCGTGAACCTCTAAAACACTCGCTACCAACCTGGTTATAATTTAGGAAAGATAGAAATTATTTTTTTTGTTAAACATTCTAGAGTTGATTTTCTTTAATCATTTCCGGATTGTTAGCCTGTTACCCTTATATCGATACCTGTCTGTTATTGATAATTTACTTTAATGTTGAGTAGGTATCTATTTTAGCCTTACTAAAATGAAGAAAGGTAATGATACCTCTCTCTTTGAGGTCTACCAATCCGAATTACCTCGATGTCATGATACAGCTGAGAATATACAACAAGTTAGTACGGCGCGTGCAACAGCTGTGAACGAAACAACAAGCAACCTGAGTATAACAAACATAACAAATATCAACAACCCCCGCATGTCAAGCTTTGGAGGTTACAAGACCAGAGAAGAAAAGATATATCAACCTCGGCAGCTTGGAGGTTACAGGATCGGAGAGGAATAAGATATATCACTCATCCTCATCAGTACCAAGCTTGGAGAATAAAAGACTGGAAAGATGAACGGATGAATTTACACTACCCAGCGGATAGTCTAATATACATAAAGGAATTTTTCCTATTATTTCAATAAAATAAATGCAAGCGAAACATCAACATTAAGTTTTTACTCTCAATTTAATTTGGCCTAATGAGGTTTACACCATAAATATAACAAATTAACTGCAATCAGGTAACGGCGATTCCAAGGTTAGTAGGTATTTCAATAGTAAAGATTGTATATTTACCACGTCTGAGCTATTGGTATTTTCATTTTCAGTTCAATGGTTAAGTATAATTTTGAGGAAACATACTATCATTTGTGTGACGGGGTGTGAAGAACCCAACCCTAAATACAACCGGCCGAGATTCGAACATCAACCACTCCACCAACGACAACTAGGCTAGAACTATAAATTTTAATCCACGTGCACACCGATGCGGGTGACGAATAACTAACCATGGGATTAAGAGGGGAGGGAGGGGGTATTTAATTTCGTACGTCATTCCCTGGGGTTACGTTATACCTCATCTGCCTCAAAATCTCTTCATACTCCAACAAAAGCTGGGAAACCCCCGTCCCCCAATCCTAATGTGTTATTTCCTTAAAGATGATGGCCGGGCCTAGAAATGCATTTCATGATGCCAACCTAACCATCAAGGCAGTCACAAAATTAAATTCAAAATTTCCTGTCTTATCCAGATGTGTTTGCCGCCTTTTTTAAAAAAAGATTTACTATACTAATACTATTAAACTCATAATAACGTCAAACTTTTTTGTTGAGCCTGTTTGCATCGAGTTCCCCCCCATTCATATCGTCTAAGTCCCCGACCATGTCATATGAAATACGAATTGGCTTATCGGACCAACTCTAGCAAATATATAAAAGTGACCTGGTGATGAAGACGAAGTGTAAGGACCAATGAAGATACACGTTTCTTCGCGCATGCCTGAGCGCCCTCGCCTCACACCGGAAGTAGCCGCGGCCACACACGACCATCCCCAGTCATGCCAACTGCCACAACTATAAAGACGAACTTAGAACCAAACTTATTAATTACATACAATAATACCTGTGTATCCGGCAAAACAAGATTTTAAAATCAGTCGACTGAAAGGTTTTCAAGAGTATTTCCATCCACTAGAAATATTAAGGAGATTACAGTAATGATATTTTTAGACAATAGGTGTTCTAAAATTGTTACGCTGAGAAGAGATTAAAAGATTTCACAGCCTCAAACGATGGATGTAGTATTGGATAGTGCGACACATTCCTTATTAATTTATTCTTCCTAAAACTTAATTTAATTCTCACGCATGCGCAGTCATACCAACGTTGGTTTAAAGTTGGTTTATCTATAAAATGAAATGGCATCGAGAAAAAAGCCTGTTTTTTTGCAGTCAACATTAATAACATTTTACTACATTATTTGTTAAGTATTGAGAATATATTTAAATCAAAAGTCACAATTGAATGAGAATTTATAACAATCAAATACCTTAGTGATTTGGTATGTTTTAATTTGGTTCAGAATTTATATGATCGGGTGTGAGATAGTTAAACTGTATTCAGCTTCAGGTGTCACTCTCAGATTAGACTAAAGTAGCGATGATAAGGAGATCAGGATTCGAATCCAGGTCATGTCTACTGAGCCCCCCCAACCCCTTCAATTGTGTCCCTTTCGCTCTCCACAAAAATGCTGATACACTTGTTCGTATGAATATTTGGATGCTAACATTCCCAATTTTGAAATATTGATGTTGGCGTGGTTCTACAAAAAAAAACCCGTTGGTGTTATTTTTTTTAAAAAAAAAAGCTTGTTTAACAACGCAACACATTTTATGTTAATAACTTGTCCCGCGGACCGGATCGAACAGACCGGAGAGCCATTGTTTGCTCATTCCCGCCTTAAGACCATGTGACCAGCGAAGCGGGTTACAGTTTAAATCGCCGATACAAGTGTTTAGTAAAAATACCTTCCATTGGGACCAACAACTCTTAAAACAGATTTTTTAAAAACGGGCTAGGGACTAAAAATATGTACATCTTTTCAACAAAACATCGAGAAACCACGTGTTTGGTGTTTTTTTTTATACCGCGCCAAGTTATCAAACGGTATGAGCAGGTAAGAAGAACAAGACCACTCCTCCCTAATGAAAAATAAAAAAAAGTTTTGTGTAGTAGAGCCCGGGCCGGGCAAGACTTGGGAAGCGAGAGAGAAGATGAAGTCTTTGTGTGTCACGGCTCGTTAGATTCCTTCGCCTCGACCTTGGGGTCTCCGCCTTCAGTTCAACGTTCCATAGACAGAGAAACCGACCGACCGACACACTGCGCAGACATAACATACCACATCGCTGGAGCCGCCATGCGCGCGCGCGAGAGAGAGCTTCCCAGCAAGTGGACTTTGAGGGGGATGCTTGGGCAATGAGATCACATGAGAGGTACCATGGGAACCTTTTCGGAACCACGTGGAGTGAGTGGCCAAGAGATGTTTAGCGTACTGGCGTGAAATTATGACGGTCAACGAGAAAAGGATCAATCACTGTCGAGCCACAACGGCTTGAAAATACAAGGGTCTGTGTAGAACTACTCTGATCTATCTGAGATTAGTCTATACTCCTTTTCACCCTTCACCTACAATCACCCTGTCATGTCGATAAGAAATATGGGAAAGAAGACTCGTAAAGAAACTTATCTTTATGTAACGAGGAAAGCTTGCTGCTAGTTCTCAAATATATTTAATTTTGTTGTGACTTAGAAAATTACTTAGAGCAAGGCTAAATTTAGAGCCCTTTTTTGTCAAGACGTCTCATAGCTCCAACATGCTTAAAAACAAATCTCTGAAAATTAGCTAATGTCACAATTTAATTTATATCTTTTCTATTAACAAAACTCAAAATACAGGTTTGTTTATGAAAAGGGCCCTGTTAGGATCTTTCGGCTTTATTTTGGCGTGAACTTTTGAAATAACGCATCGTAGAATTAAATAGTGCGTTATAGAGGCTTAGAACTGAACGTCTGTGCGGAGCTTTCTCGCTTATTGAGGCGGTACCCTAAACTAAACAAAAATTCCAAGTCTGGGAATGCTCACAATCCTAGAGAAGATGACCCATTTAAGATTTTTTTTTCCCCTTCATCTTTCAAAATGCCGGGCTAACATTTATTTTAATGGTGTAGCGATGAGGGAGCTACAATGTAGAGTAAATGTAGCCGCGTTCATGTGGGGGAGTGTTTAAAAACCTTTGTACACTTGTGCTATATGGAAATAAAACTTCACCAGCCTATTAAAAGGGATGACATTATATACTCAGTTTACACTTCACTTAAAAGGTAGCATTATTACCTATACTCAATTCACTGTAGGAATTACTCTCCGAAAGGTCTTTTTTCCTACCAATATCCTACAATAGATTTATGGTAGGGAAAAAGGCCTTTCAGAAGTCAATTCCTACCTTGAACAGACAATACCTTAATGGTTTACAAGGTGACTATCTTTTAGGATACGACAAAGTGGAAATATGGAAGGTTAGTTTGCTAACATGCAGGGTAGACGAAGGATACAACTTTGGCGAACTTATATAAAACTAGACACTCTAGTTAACTTATATAAAAGAGTCGAGACTTTTTGGGTTAACATAAACTTATATAAGAATACAGTAATTGGCTGGGCTTTGATCAATCTCCCTCCGTCCGTCCCTCCTTAATATGATTGAAAATTGTGAAAATTTGCTATTAAAAATAAGTATTCAGGATCAGTTAATGATCTAAATTTTTCTTCTCAAGTTACATAGCGAAAATTGAATATATTAAGTACTAACCGATATAATAAAATTAATATGTAAAGTTTGATAACTGGACTATTTCAAAATGTATACGTTAGCATATTCTCAAATCAAAATCGCGTGCCCAAAGATGCAGTGTGTAGATTTGTTTTTGTATAGTTGATTTTAAAATATATAAGTCTATATATATACATATTGCGACTCACCCAAAGTAAAATAAAGGCCTTATACTAGTGAAACATTTGTTTTTATGAACCCTCAAAGTTTAAGCTAAAGGAAAATTCAGAGTAATTTTGTTTTAGAATAACAAGTTTTGTTTATTTTCTGCTACGAAATCTATAGATCTAGACTAATTTTTATATAAATAACCCTATCCAAAAGCTAGAAACGTTACTTAGATATACTTTAATGTATTTATACGTCAAGTCATCTTATCTGCAGCTGTCACCTGATAGATATTAATAGTGAGACGCAATTGTGCTAAACAAAATACTTCTAAAATAATATATAAAAATAAAATGAAGTGTGCGCGCGTGCGATGCGCAGCCAAGTCTACGGCACGCAGATCTGAAAATTTTAACATAGGTGGACGGAGGGGGTCCCGAATGCACCTAGAAACAGGATTTTTAAATTAATTAGCTTTTTAATTAGGTTGTTTTTAACAAAATATTGTTAATCTGGTAGTTAAATTCTCGTGGCAGATCAAGCACCATAGTGCGGGGGGGCGGGGGGAGCTTATATAATTACTATACCACAGTGGGTCACCGACTGGCAACGCCGTGCGGGATTGATATTATTAGAGCAAAATATGGTCAATGATGGCGGGAAAACAGGTTTGTATTTTCTAAAAGGTAATTTCTTTCAAAATCCTACTTTAGTCGTGTGAGAAAAATTAAAAACATGATAACCACTTCGGTGTCCCCATATGGTTTTAGGGCGCAAGAAACTAGACTGCCGATCGGGGTTCGAGCCCGGTCAAGTGTACTGAGGGTGGTTATCCACTCTCCACGCACTGCGGGTACACTTCCTCTAAATTCTACCTTACTCATGCTTAATTAACACATCAGCATTAATATTACGCAAGCGTATAAACCGAACGGGTAGTAAGACGCGGTGCTTAAAAATTACATGATTTAAGAGAATAAATACCTTTGCAAACATTAAAATTTACACACAAAAGATAATTGAAAACCATGCGACACTATAAGTGAAACTTTTACAAAAAAAGAACCTGTTTTTATTCTGGTCATTATTTATAATTTAGATGCGCTGGTCAGTTTCGGCGAAACCCGAGTAAATAAAGTAGACATAAGAACAAGTCTAGAGTACATGTTTCGATAACATCCGGAGTGAGAATTGTCACATTCAGCGCAAAATAATAATAAACTACCCTCCAATAAAGACCTCAGCTATTGGAGGGATGGAACAATGCAAGTGAGTAGTTGGCAGCACTGATGTGTGCGCGACAGCTGGTGGGTACGTTTACCTTCACCAAAGTTTTCAAGGACACGTGTCTGGTCTACTTTAGGTTTTTACACTCCTTACAGCTGGATGGTCCAACGTTGTTCTTCCCAAGGTCAAACTTTAACATCAGTTTGCACCGAGGGCCGAATATATATATTTGATAACTCAACTTCTTAAAAACAACCCCTATCTGATATTTGAGGTATTTAACGTGCACTTTTTGAACAGACTATACATTCACACGAGAAATTTCTATAAACATTGAAAATGATACATCTGAGGGAACCGTGCATACTAGTCCCCTACCCTCTTGACATTTCTGAGGGGGTGAACGATGTTTCCCAGAAGACTCCTACTCCATTTGACATCTCCTGAGGGGTATCCAGAGTTCACTGGATGTTCCCACCGCCATTTGACTTCTTTCGAGGGGTGCCCAAAGCTCATTGGATGTCCCCATCTGCATTTGACATCTCTCTAGGGGTATCCACAGCTCACTGGATGTTCCCACCTCCATTTGACATCTCTCGAGGGGTGTCCAAAGTTACTGGATGTCCCCATCTACATTTGACATCTCTCAAAGGTGTCCAGAGCTCCTAAAAGTCTCAAATCCTTGCCTTCACCATACAATGGTCGAGATGAATAGTGAGGGAGATTTCCCTCTAATAGGTTGTAGACATCACTTGCTTTTGTTTTACAGAGTTCAACACGCTAACCCTTACCATACTTGGTAGACAAAACGTAATAAAATTCATCAAGTAAAATATTTACACCATCAGTAAAATGTAACGTGCAATAGTTTATTGTTCATAACCATATAAAATAATGTTTACAAGAGTCGCACTATGATACACATTAAATTTAATGCGTAGCGGAAATCTATTGTCAACGGATACGTCAATATTGCCGGTTTCAACGCGATAGGGATTATAGGTGCGTTTAGTTTAACGAGACCTTAATATTTGAACACAAGGCATTAAATATATTATTTTGATTTGATATATTAACAGAAACTAATTACCTCTATTCTTACTAACCGTACGGGTTGTACGCACTTACGCTAGTGTGTGATGGTAGGGTGAGATGAAATGGAAGACCTACAACTTAACGTGGGATCTGGACCACGGTGGAGGACGTGGGACTGTTTGACCCAACCTTGCCCCTCTCCAATGTGAGAAAAAGCCCTTCTCATCCTCCAAAAAACTAGTGTGATATGTGATTAAATATTGATTAAAAAACCTTTTAAAAGCAGAGTTTGGTGTTTAGTTTAGGCTTTGAGGAAAGTACAAAAACCTATTTTCTATGTCCTTTTACATTATAAGACCTATAAAATTAATTTTGAAAGTTGAAGTTATTCATTCAAAGGTTTAAAAACCCCACATATTTTGATTAATAGATTATAAGTTAAATGCCCGGGAAACGAAAGGGAACCGGTAAAGAAAAGTAGAATGGATCTTTTGTGAAGAGAATGATTTAATTTAAGGCGGCCGCCTCTTGTCAGTGATAAAGTATAAATCGCTACCAGGACACATGGTTCAAAATACAAGGGTATGTGTAGTTCTCTGAAACTACTTTTCTTTCTGTTTTAGGCTTATACTCCCTTTCCCGGTTCACCTACAACCATCCTTTATTTATGTCAATAAGAGATATAGTCTGGAAGTTTTATTTCCCATATCTCAAGGTAAAGAGGAAAGATCATGGTTAATTCTAAAATAGCTTGAAAATGTATGTGTTGTGAGAACAAAAATTACTGTATTTGTTAGAAAAAGGCGAAATCTAAAAAAACAACAAAACTAGATGTTTTATATTTTTAAATTACCATACATTATATTTACACAATTAAAAGGTTAGGGAAAATTAAAAATTAATGGGAGAGATTAAATTATTATTATTATGCTAACAAGGTAGCTGACAAACTCTACACCCATTTAAATGACAGCCAATATTGACGCTCCCTGTCAAAGACAGGTAAAAAAATTGACACCTGTCAAAAATAGTTAATCAAATTGACACCACCTGTCAAAAAGACAGCCTATATATTTTAGCATTCGTGGCAGTTGTATGTAATATGTAATGCAGCTGTCGCTACTATAGTATCAATGTCGTAAACATAAGTTTCCTTATATTAGCCACTAAATAACATCATTTGACCTTCGCAATTCATTTGTTTGTGTAGTCTAAAGTAAATGGTAGAATAAACCTTTCAAAAAGTACAAACTTGTTTTAATTACGGTTTTATCAGACAGCCCAAATGGGTTTCTTGACCTACTTTCATGAATTAATACGCAAAATCATGTTATTCACAGCTATCGCTTTTTAAAGCTTTGAATATTGTCAATTTCTATATCTAATAAATATGGTAAAATATTATTGCTGATAGTGAAAGAAAAAAAGTTTATTTTTAAAATTAAAATTGGGCCGTTCGGTAGTTTTTGGAGAGGGGTCAAGATATGGAATAAACAATTCTACTCTATGAAAAAGATTCGGGTTTTCGGATTCGGATGGTACATTTGACGAGTTCTTGAAAATGTTCGCTTCGTTGCGCTGTGTGGCCACACTTAAGAAATAAATAAAAACAAAAACACGTCCCGTCTGCTAGACTTTGCGTGTTATCTGTAGGCTTGTTCCAACAAAGGAGCTAGCTACACCCGACAACTTTTTCGGGGAAGAAAACTAGAGGAAGGAAGAATAAATAAAATGGGAGGGGGTATATATAAAGAAGCGGGTCACAACATCTGCTAGCTGGGGCCCTTTGTTCCGAGATCCCTTTTACCCTAGAGGGTCTTCCGGCCAGCTGCCGCCTTTCCCCTAATTTCCCCTTACGCGTTTTTGTCCCGAGTCTGAGGCTTTTTTTTTTAGCTCCAAACATTACGTGGTACAAAACATAATAAATGGAATGGGAGGAATTATAAACACGACCACCACCACCACAATAATATAAAAGTATTGAGAACGTACCACAATGGCACGCCAGAAAATTATGGTACAAGTACGCTAAACATAAATATTTATCCCAACAATAAGTATTTTTTGCTTTCGATTATTTTATACAAGAAAATGTGTAAGCGTCTTTTACATATCGGCTTCACATTGCTGTGCATTTATATTTTTTTTAAATATATTTGATTGGAAAGAGAGAAAAAAGTCGCTAGTACCCAACCTAGATTTGAACATCGACCTATCAGGTCGATCATTCTATTCCCGTAGTGAAAGACTCTTCCACCAATCCCACACCCAGTGAAAATAAACTTATTGTGTTATTCCTTCACCTGGTTAAAAATACACTTGTGCTATTCACTCACCTACGGCCTATTCTATTCCCTAACCTAGTTAAAAGACACCTGCGTAGCTCTCAAAACCTTGCAAATACATGCTATTCTCAAAACCCTGGGTACGCGCAAGTGTCATTCTGTCACACGGATACATATTTATAACAAATTGGTCAACATTTATACTACCAGTGAGTAAAGGGTCGATTCATCGATTTTTATAATCTCAAAGATCTAGAATTATTGTTGGCGTATAAGCCGAATGGGTAGTAAACGCGGTGCTAAATAAATAACAAATAAAATAAAGTATATTTACTGTTTAGTCGGTCGTCTTCCTTTTCTATGAGTTAGGGCAAGGCTGTAAAATGGAACAGATCGAAAAAAGCACTAACCTAAATACCAAAACCGTTAATGTTTAAAACGGAACGTTTGCACGTGTGATAAACATTGGTTGTTCCCTAACAAATTCGTGTTTAAAAATGAACTTAAATTAAACGAGTGAAATACAGTACAAACGATTGTTGGCATATTAAAAAAAATCTTAAGTATACATAATTTAAAATTAAATTGGCCCAAGTATCAGGACAAATTACTGTCGGTATAAGCCTATTATTCTGAAATGTATGTTGTTTTGTGATATAGGAAAAAATGCTCGTACGTGTTTTGAAATGGAATTAGGGACTGTGGTGTCAGAACAAATATTTTATTTACTTGATGAAACTCTTCTTAAACTACATATTTAAAGACATCCTATCACACACTAACTGTATGTACTTGGAGCTCAACGAAAGTAAAAACCTGTCCCATGATGTAAACATTCAACGTATTAAAAATTATTCCTTATGCAATGACAACATGATAGTTAAAGAGCAAAGTGAGAAAGTGATCAGAAGTTTACAAATATTCGAACCTAGGCTTACAAACTTACAAACAACGTTTAATAGAAATAGAACAAGAGGGTTACTACCAGGTAGTTGAATTATTAAAAGTGTAAGCCTACCAAGTAACAACATATCACAAAGTTGAAAGGGTTGGAAAATATCAACACGGGATTTTAAATACTAGTTTAAACCGATATTGTTCTGTGCATTTTGAACTCATTTGCCAAAAGTATATTTTCTCAACGTGCCTATAGTTTGAAACATTTTGATTTTATAAAATATTATTTCAAATAAAGGAGGCTTATTTTAAGATATGCTAGATTTAAAAAAGTGTTAGTCTGATTGATAAAATGGTTTCAGCAAGAGAAAAGACGGCAACGAAAAAAATACTTTCTGGTTTATGGGATCATGAAAACAACTTTAATCAAAATCTTGAATCAATATTTTTTTTTAAATCCACAATGCTTCGTGACGTCGCGAGAAAGTAAAAAAATGAACTCCCAATTATCTTCCGTATTCAAATAAATAATTTAAAACTTTAACACCAACAAAGATTAAAAAGTTGGCAGACTAGAATATTGTCACAACAAAGAACTTTAGTTAACCACATGGCGGGAAATGTTCAGGGTCATCGCTGGTTTAGACTAGACGCCACACACACACACTGCCCCCGATTCATTCAACTACTCTAGACCAATAACTCGCATTTAAAAGGCAACAATGCACTCATTACATCAACAATATCCTATGGACAGCTATGAAATTTAAATCATTGTCGCAATAGTTAGCTTAAACACGACAAAACACTGTAAATTTACAGTCAAATGTAAGCACAAAAGAGATTAAAAGGATCGACAAAGAAATATCTAAATGAGTATTCAAACTCTACCCACAACTCGCACAACATAACTCACATTTATAAAAGAAAAAGAAAAGTGACCAAGAAACTTACCTTGTCTGCCCACAATTTCGGCCACATGCTCCGAACTTGGCACAGGAACGCATTCCGTCATATTTTGGCTCTTCTTACCCCGGCTATCGTCTGGGAACACCGGGTCAAAGTTTCACCTGACGTAGGTTCAGTCGTTGTCGGCGAGGAATCGAACCCAAGCATGCTGAGTTCGAATGCGAGTTGAAGAGCTCTTTGGTCTTCTAGACCGCTGCTACTTCGATCCATTTCGGAAAAAAGACTAGCTGGCATCACAGGATTTTATTATAATTATGTTAATCAACGTCTAAAAAGTTTATATTGTTTTGTTTTTTAAAAAGAAATTGGTTTTCTTGTTTAAGACAACATGCAATAAAAAAGGAACACAGTATAAAAATAAAACTCTAGAGATTGCACGCGGCTGTTCGATACGAAACTTTGTTCAAGCCGACGAGCTTGAAGCCGGCACTGTGACTGACTCGACGCAACGCCCGGGCATGTGCTAGCAACATCTACAAACTAAACGTCACGGCAGTGTTTGGCGCAGTTTTCAGGGCTCCGCGCGCTAAATTCAAATGCCGCTCTGTGATTCGGTGACTGGCTCCACGTGACAGCGCCGGGACTCCTGCAGCGCCCTCTTTCTATTGGTGGATCCCTTTCCTCTCTTCACCCTCCCAGTGCTACAACATGCTGCTGCTAAAATTACCAGCCCGGCCGGAGAGCCGGTGCAGACAAAGGTAGAAACACGTGTTTGAACCGATCATGCTGCAGACAACAATAAAATATAACACCTTACTAACTTGTTCATGAAAAGTATTAGGCTCTTAAAATTGTGTATTATAAATCAAGCTAAGTGAGGTCGTATCCAGACAAAGTTTAAGGGCGCGAAAATTCATACACAAACATAAATTATGAAATAATTATGTTTAAATGATGTTTAATGTGCTAATGATAAGTCCGTTTAACGGTGTTACAGCATTAGATTTTAAAAAATAGCATGACGTCATTGTAGTTACTTGAATTTTGGCGGAAATATGTAAGGGCGGGTTGAGGAGAGCGCCTACATCTGACTGTTCTACTGTCAAAAGTTTTGATCTTGTCTTGCAAAGCCACCGATTTGTTTACAAATAAAACAACATATTATTATTAGCACCGCGTCTTACTACCCGTTCGGGTTATACGCACTTACGCTAATGTGTAATGGTAGGGTGATTGTGAAATGAAATGAAGGACCTACAGTTTAACGTGGAATCCGAACCACGGTGGAGGCCTGGCATTCCACACATTCACAATATGTCTTGTCAGAGGTGTAGGAAGGATTTGGAAATCAGATAAATCTGTGCCGGTACCGAGGATTGAACCCCGGCCGCCAGCACAGAAGTCTGACACCTTACCCCTAGACCGCCAGGTCACCCTTAAGATGTTATTAATAACACATAATATTATTGGCAAATAATATTACAGCTTAAATAGCAAAGTTAAGGCTTCCACGTTCTTATTTGCTTGAGAACATAATTCAAATCAACCATTTGTATATTTTATACTAATGAAAATAATTAATACATTTTATGAACTGATAGATAAATTTTTTTTTATAATTATTAAATTAATGATTAAAAAAAAAGATTTAGCCTATTTGTTTTCACACACAATGTGGTTTCTTTTCCCAATCAAATATGCTCACATTAATTTTTAAAAAGAGGTCTAGAGCAAATATAGTTGGATCGCCATAGAAACACAACCTAATCTGACACTTTAAACATGAATTCATACGCTATGTCATGTGTTCTGTAGCTGTCACGTTTGAAAGATGGTATCAATTTTGACCGCTGCAAGGTAAATATAGTTCGTGTTTTCAAAACATATTTTCTACTTATATCTGACACATTTATTTTTTAGTTTGATATGTATTTATTGATACAATTTGTTTATGAAAGACGTTTCAGACTCGTTTATTGCAAATTAGAGTTATTTAATGTATGTGAAAACTGTTCATCGATGTATTTTGTTCTTTAACATTGATATTACTTTATCGATAAATACACCGATGTTTTTTCGCTCTGTGCCCACCCCTGACCATAAATTTCACAATACACAAGAATGTAAAGGTCAGTCCCAGTGTAATGATGTTCACAAAGAGGGGTGAGGTGGTTATAAAGTATTGAGAAAGATTTCCAGTAATGGGGCAGACCCCTAAATCCCCGGATTAGGGTAACAGAAGGGGAAGAAAAAAGGGTGGCATCTTTAAGCCAATAGGGGACAACAAGCACCCAGCAACTCGAAGCTAGTTCGACCTTGAGGTCGAATGTTTTCAAGCTTGGCAAAATGCAGCTCAAAGAATTGTAGCACAACGCAGTAAACTCCAAATAACTTGTAATACGCCTGCCTGCCCTCTCACTTGACGACCAGGATCTGTACCAACCGGGCCTAGTAGAGGTCATCCATTAACCACGTGATTTTCCCCCCCCCCCTTATCTTTATTGACCCCCTCGGACGGGTAGTAAGACACGATGCAACAAAAAAAAAATGTACCGCGCGTTAGTATCTGCTTGTGATAGTACGAATATATTAATTACTCTCATTGCTTAGGAAGGTAGAATTTGAGAATAAGTATATTATTATTATTATTATTATTATTAGCACCGCATCTTACTACCCGTTCGGGTTATACGCACTTACACTAATGTGTAATGGTAGGGTGATTGTGAGATGAAATGGAGGACCTACAGTTTAATGTGGGCTCCGAACCACGGTGGAAGCCTGGCATTCCCCACATTCACAAGATGTGATTAATACTCGTCTTCTTGTCAGAGGTGAAGGAAGGGTTTGGTAATCAGATAAATCTGTGCCGGGACCGAGGTTTGAACCCCGGACCCCTAACACAGAAGTCTGACACCTTACCTCTAGACCACCAGGTCACCGATGAGAGAGAGAATAAGTATAAATTTATTTGCGTTTAAGAAGAATGGGAAACCATTTAGGAAAATAAAACTCGAAAACCACCCCCAATACACCCGGTCGGAATTCGAGACCCGAACTCACTGTCACCAGAAAATCAGATTAGATAAGGCTGACGCCTTAGCCCACGTGCACATAAATGTGTGTCCTAACACACTAGTAATGTCATAAATTTTGATCCCCGTGGAATATGAATTGGTCAAGGATCAGCTCACCATAGAAAGAACCTTAATTGATAATTCAAAAAGTTACTAAAACTAGTTTACGTAAAGTCATGTCCAGTCAGTAACTCACTCTTATGTCATCCAGTATGAATGCCGATCATAACCCACTTCGGTGGCCACTTGTTCTAAGGCGTCACACTCACAATAGACTAGACTGCCGGTGACAGGGATATTGGAGTTCAAATCCTGGTCGAGTTTATTTAGTTTATTTTTAATATAAATTTCCACTCTCCCTTCACGCAAGTGTGAAAACACTTCCTAATAAATTCAACCTTTCTCATCCTTGACCCATTAGAGTAATTAGTACATAGTACATACCGAACGGGTAGTAAGATGCCGTGCTAAAAATATATATAAAATATTTATCTAAAATGATCGCAAAACAAAAGATTTTTGTATTTTCAAACCCTATCTTTTTTTTACCGCGATCTGTTACATAAGTTTGGTGACATTTATTCAATGTTGGCTACACTACAGTTATTTTTATATTACCTTTCTAAAACATGGTCGACTTTGACCCGGGAGACTCGTGTCGCTCCCCCCTTCCCCCCCAAACATTACTCTCATAAGCCTCCCCCTCCCCCACACATATACCCAACATGGCTCCTCATCCACTCTCTAGGCGAACGCTGGCACATTTCCTTTACCATTCATTCTTTTCCTGTAGTTAGATACCTTTAGCTATCCAGTTTTTATTTATTAGTTTGCTTTAAGCAGTTTATTTAATTGACAGTTCTGTATTCCTACGACTTGTCGAAAAACAACACAGCACGAGGCAGGATCGTCCTCAGGGGTGTACAAACGGAACGGCCACATAGAGCCCCGTGTTTGCTAAGGTGAGAGAGGAGATAAAAAAAAAACTGTTGGAGTGGGACATTTTTGAATGACCGTTCGTGTAAGTTGGCTCCCTGTATAGGCGATCTAGCAAATATTGTCAGAATGTAAAAATAAATAAAAACATAATCATTTGGTTTTAATTATTGAACAAGGGAAAGGAGTTTTCCATCGATTTGGGTTTGTCTGTCTTTCTATGGTAGTTATATCTCTCGATAACTTTTGAAGTTTGAACATTAGTACCTTTATACAAATCAGGCTCGTCGGGGAAGAAAATCTAAAGAAGGATTGTGAATAAATCAACTCTTGTATGTATAAAAACACGGCTTCTAGGAGTCTGTTCATGATAGTTTTTTTTTTACCTGGATGACAGTTCAAAAATCACATGTTTATGTTTTGGGTTGCCAACACTAGTAAAAGATCACTGTTTTGTTATAAATGCTATGTTTTTTAATTACATGTTATATTTTACATTTAAAATAACGTCAACTTAAGTTTTTTTACACTGTTTCATAAATTTTAATAATTTCTTTTTACCCAATCTGAAACAATATTTTAAACATAATTAAAAGTATTTATTCTCCGTTTTGGAATGTTATCTATGATGTGTAATATAGTGCATACATTACTACCTTGAAATACAGGCATAGTATTTACTTGGAAAAGAGAAAATACTTGTCATTTTTTGTATAGGTGCAAATTATTTTATTATTATTTAATCGTATTTTTGAAATATTTAAATGAATAAAATATTTTTATCCACTGCGTGGGTGCATTATTGTAAATAACTTATTTCCGTCACGTTCGATCAGATGTTTATTATTATTATTTTTTTATTAGGCGTCTTACTACCCGTTCGGGTTATACACACTTACCTAATGTGTAATGTTAGGATGATCGTGAGATAAAATGGAGGACCTACAGTTTAACGTGGAATCCGAACCACGGTGGAGGCCTGGCATTCCTCCCATTTACAAGTTGTGATTAATATATACGTCTTGTCAGAGGTGAAGGAAGGGTTTGGTAATCCAGATGGTTTAAATTGGACAACTTCTAGTAAGATTTGAGCTGTCATCCAAGTAAACTAATGTCGTGAATGTATTATATATTTAATTATTCAAATGTATTCACCTTTTAGGGCATTTCCTGACACTTCATATGGCTGAAAATTGGTATACAGGTGCAAATTACTGTAATAACATTAAACACGATTAAGTTTATTCACACCCAACTCGATGGCCGCATGGTTCACCACGCTACTATCCCAGTAGGCTAGAGTGCCGAAGTTCGAATCTCAATTGGGTGTACTGAGTTTTTTTTTCAAAATGGTTTACCATTCTCTCGAAAATGCGGGTACATTTCCCTCTAAAATATAGCCTTCTAAACAGACATATAGTCTAAGTACACTGTTACTAATTACTAATTAAACCAATAGGTACTGCCTGGAACGGAACTAATGGCTCCCTTCCCCCCTCTTTCTTAGTCTGCACCCCCGTGTTGGTGTTGTTGATCGTGAACGCGGCGAGCACGCACACCAACGCACCATGTGCTGCGTAGACACATTTTCCCTCTCTCATCAGTTGACTACTTCCTGTAGCCCCAGTAACACGAGCACGGTTCCCAGTCTTGACCCCCCCCCCCCCTCCTCCTCCAACACTCTCCTCTACACCGCTCACATCCAACCACAGAACAATAATAGCAGTACTTCACGAGAATGAACATTGCCTTATCTTACACGCAAGAATGAACATTACTTTGTGCGTGAGATTGAGCTTTATCTGGTAATGAACGTCATTTCACTCACAAGAATGAAACTTATTTTAGAAGTGAGAATAAGTGTTATTTTAGCCCAAGAATGAACACTAATTTTAACGCGAGAGTGAACGTTATTTTAATGAGAGAATGAACATATTGTTCACCCGCTTCGGTGGCCGCATAGTCTCGTAATATACTGTACTACTTATGACGCGGAGATCGAGTTCCAATTCCAGTCGGGTGCAATGAGGGCGTTTATCTTAAATGTTTTTACACAATTTCTTCCACGCAAATGGGGATACATTTCCTCTAAATTCAATCTATCTCATCCCTAAACGATTAGCGTAATTAGTGCATATGCGTATAACCCAGAGGTACTGTAAGACGTGGTAACAAAAATAAATATTTTATTTTTGAGCTGTGCTTCAAACGAGAAAGACGCCAATTCAGAGAGGTTTCGGTTTGACTCCAGGCTTGATTTATCCTCATCGAGTGTGAAAGCTCTATTCGATGTGTTGTTTACAATAAAAACGTATTATATTATTATTTAAGACAATATTGCTTATATCGATGCTTCCATTAGAAGTACACTTTTGTTTTTTAGCGTATCTCACAAGGGTTGGTTGGCTAGACATTACTGGCAACGGCGGATATGTAAAGGTGCGTATTCACTTGAGCATTCGTTCTTGCACGTTCGATTCGTTCGGAGTAAAATGCTTAAGTGAATACCTGTCCTAGAACACGCACCGAACGTTATCGAAGAACTGTCGAGTTTTTTTGGGAATGTTTAAAGGAAGTCAGTTGTTCGCCTCTGCTCAGTATGTGTTTTCTCACTTGTTCGGACTGTTTGCAGCGATGGCGTGGGCCACAGAAGAATATTTTTGAGGTTCTGCAAGCTTTCAAATGAGTCCCCAGTTGCCAAAAAAAAAAAGATCTTTCACTGGCATTGCTTTACGGAACTTATATTCTTCTTCGCAGTTTTATGGCCGACAAGGTTAACCAAAATCTCAACGTCTTGAGATGACAATCAGTTGAAATTTCGGATATGTCCTACGTCCAATTCCCTTAAAAGTTCTGTATTTTACCGCCTACAAAACAGCCGCCTTATCTACATTTTCCTGTTCCTCTTTTCATTCTTTTTAGTCAATGCACACAGCACGAAGAACGAACCTGTTGCCACTATCAAATCCATTTTGAAACTGAGCTTAAGTACTTGTCTTGTTCGTGGTAAAATTGTCGGGAACAAGTCGAGCACCAGCAAACGGTCCTAATGCCCGTAGTATTCAGATGTATCATTTGTTCGGCTTGTTCTGTTCGTTCGAAGTAAAATGCTCAAGTGAATACGCATCTTAACAGTCTACTTAGGTTGAGGCACCATTTAGGTGCGGTAACTTCATCCTGATGAGATGATGATGATGATGATGATGATTATGTGGTTATGTTTAAGCCTAATAAACCAGACCATGGCCAATTAAAGGAACAATTCCCCTTCAGGAAAAATACTTATGATACCACCGAGAGACGAACCTGGTACCTTCGGATTATTAGCCAGGATTGCTGACAACTAGACCAAGAGGCCGACACATGTATGTTGATATTGATTAGATTAATATGCACTTGACGTATTACCCGAACAGGTAGTAAGACGTGTCACTAATTTTTTTTTTATATAAATGGATTCTTTAACCACAGATTACATCAACACACGACACATACATCTACCCGCCTCGGTGGCGTAGTTAGCTAACGCGCTAATTTCATGTTGAGCTCGAATGCTGAGGACGGGGAGAACGAGGTTAGAATCTCGCTTGGATGAACTGGGGGTGGTTTTTCCTAAATTGTTTTCCACGCTCCCCCCCCCCCACGCAAATGTGGGTTTACTTCCTCTATATTCAACCTTCCCCATTCCTAATCCATTAGTGTAATTAGTACATACGCGTATAAACCGAATGGGTAGTAAGTCGCACTGCTAAGTATATAAATATTTATATAATACACGACACACAAACTAACTTAAACTTAGACGGTGCGCCCAGCCCTACATGCTTATTAATTTGATGATAGGACAAAAATTTATTCATATGATAAATATCTTATCAGTATCACCCATCAGAATCGAATAAGCGTCTCCTAGACTTGGGGCCAATCACCACCGTGATGTGCTTTCACTCATGTGAGATAAATGATTTGACGGGAATAAAAGTAAAACCATTCCATTTTTAGGTAGGTAATGATGGAAGCGGTCAAAGGGAAGAATAAGTAATCGACGCTTGCGTTGGATTTTTCCAGTTAATTCACTATACTTACCCCTGCGTCATCGAGAAACGCCACCAGGTCGCCACTCAAGTGCAAGAATCATGAAGTGGAAGGGGAATTTTTGTTGATTCATTTGTAGACGGTCTAAAATTAAATCCTAATCCTATTTCTTTTAATCTCATTTTGATCTGCTTAAAGATGTGAGATGGAAAAATTTATTTAAAAAAATCTGAATTTTTTTCTAACTATTTAAATGAAACGAATGCAATCGAAATATTCCTTAATTTTAAAGTTTTAACTCCAGTTTAATTCATCTTAAGGACGAGAAATTGCAGCGAGACGATCAGATCTAACGCAATGTTTAATTCTATTATGTGTTATTTTCAAAATATGGCTCACGACAAAATAAAGTCCAAAAATTCCAATAGGGCGTTTTTCTTTAAAAACTCCATAGTTTGAGTTTTATTAATAGAATTACATGAGTGAAAATCTGACACTAACTCATTTCAAATATTTTTAAATCATATTTATGGAGTTATGGAACCGCTTGATGAAAAAGGGTTTTAGATTTAGCCTTCCCTCTAATAAATACATAATTTTTTTATAGACTCACAACAGAAGATTTTAAAATATTTGAAAACTAGCAGTGAGATTTTCCTCTTTACCTTGAGAAATAATTTTCGTAGTGGTATTTCCCCTCTTTCTTATTGACATGACAAAGGTTAAGGGCGAAAGGGAGTTAAGCTTATTCGAAATAGAGAAGTACAGTAGCCCCGTGGCTTCTTTGGTGCTGACTGACAGCTCACAGCTGACTTCTGACAGTCAAAATTTAGGTATAAACCTAAATTTTGACATTTAAGTATATACCTAAATTTTGACTGTCAGAAGTGACATCTGCTAAACACATGTTTTTGCAGATCATATGGTTCGGCGTAGGATACATAATTTTGTCTGGCAACTTTTCAAAGCCGTCAGCTGTGAGCTGTCAGTCAGCACCAAAGAAGTCATGGGGCTACTGTAGTTCTAATAAACAACACAGACTATTGTATTTTAAGACCAAGCTGCTACAGTCACCTGCGATCGCGGCTGGAGTCGCGTCTTGGAAAACACCTCATACGACTGTCGCATGTTGCTATTGTCACCGTGGTCTGTTGCGGCCATAGCCGCGCTACTCCTGCCGCAATCGCAGGTGACAGTATGTACCAGCTTGGACAATAACACCAGATACATTAACAAATGAGCAATGACAACGATTCCAGTTATATTCTTATCCTAAAGTATCAACCGCAGCGCTTGGTGGTCGAACGAGTCACTAACGTTGAGTTCCTAGGTCTGCTTTAGTTTAAATATGTTTATAATTCAATATTAATATCATAATCAAAAGTTTAACGAATACATTCCCTTTTGGTCTTTCCCCTGGAATTAAATTAACTACAAATTTTCAAAAAAATATATTAATTTTATTTATTTGAGGTATTTAACGTGCACTTTCTGAACCGACAGATTATATCGGCACAAGATAATTTCTATGAGCGACAGCGAAAGGGCCTACCAACGTCGGGAAAGGAATTTTCACACGCCTTCCAGGGTTCTTTTACATGCCACAATCGACATAGGCTTTACTTCCCCTCCGAAGGAGGTTGCGCTACGGATTTTTATCGCTCAAGAAAAATTCGTCAACCCCGGCTGGGTACGAACCCAGGAACATTAAGTCCCTTAATCGTAAGTCCACCGAGGTCGATGAAAATTGTTAAACTTTATTAAAGTAGTAAAGTAGTAGAATAAATCTTTAAAAAAATTCAATATCACCCATATATATCCATCATTCATATTATTATACCAGGTACTATAAAGCCACATAGCTGACTCACTCACTGACATTAATATTTACCCACTTCCAGATGAGCTAGAAACTTTAAATTTGACAGACTTATAGCTTATAGCCTGTAACCGACGGGAAAATTCCAAAAAGTTAAAAAAAATTAATCTTCAACTCCCAAAAAAAAAAATCAAAATTGTGGAGCAACTTTAAAGTCTGTGCGGACCTTTCTTTGGAGGTCTCTTGTGGCTAAACGGTAAGACCTATCAAAAAAACGGCTCTGGAATTACATTAGTTTACATCCACTTGCAAAGAAAACTCACCCGGGGCTTGGGGGCTCCGCCCCCAACGAGCAATGGGAGTATATATAGACAACAGATAATTTGTTTTGTCAACAGTCATGATAGCTGGTTGTCCACAATGTGGTATTAGACTTGTAATAAAAATTAATAATTTCGCTGCCTTTCCCTATCCGTTCGGGTTTTACGCTTATGTACTAATTAAGCTAATGGTTTTAAGGATGAGGAGATTATATTTATAGAAAGTGTACCCACATTTGCGTGAATAGAGAGTAGAAAACAATTTTGTAAGAACCTTCCCAAGTGCACCCGACTGAGATTCGAACCTCGATCTCTTCGTCATGGGCAGTCTAGTCCACAACGATAGTAGCGCGTTAGGCCATGCAGCCACTGAAGTGGGTCAATATATATATATATATATATATTATATATATATATATGATATATAACACGCTAATTTGCTCGAGAGGAGGAATGTAGAATTTAGAGGGTTATGTAGGAGCCACTGCGTGTAGGTAGAGAGGAAAACCTTTAGGCAAAAACACCCCCAGTACACCCAACCGGGATTTGAACCTCGATCTTCTCATAATCGGCAGAAATATCTATTTCTAGAGTGACGCCTTAAACCAGTGGTTCCCAAACTGTGGGTCGTGACCCACTGGTGAGCCATGAGCCTATTTTTGGTGAGTCGCGAAACGTTTTGAAAATGTGAGAATTGTGTAATTATTCTAAAACAATAAATCATGAGAAATTTGGAAAGCTAAGAAATGAAAGAAAAAAATTAAGAAAGGGGGAGGAATAGGGTTCATTACTAACGGATACGCGAATTGTGTTTTTAGTTCGTGTCTGTCTCGTGGACGTCAGTGACGTAATCAACATAAACCGGAAACAAGAGCACTCTTCACACACACCTCATTATGAGATATAGATCAGTTGTTTTGTAAAACTAATTCAATAATATAAAAAAACAGTAGTAAACAATTGCAAATAAAAAATAACCCTCCTTAATCCCTCATGCTTATAAAAGTTAGGTGGGTTGCAAAGAGGGTTGGATACCATATGTGGATCTTGCAGAAAGAGTAAATTTTATTAATGTAAATGCAGATATCACACCATTTATTATTCATACATGTGGCCACAGTCAGGGAAAATATGGAAAACCTGGAAAAGTCAGGGAATTAAAAACTGCCTGTAAAATGTATATTCAATCAGGGACATTTCGGGAACCATGAATATGGATTGTACTGAATTAAGTAGAGAAACATTCACCCGTTTGTACAAAAGGGCATACAAACTCATTAATATAGAATTGAACCAAGGTTCCCCTGACCCATAGCCCACCTCATCAGGTCAATTAACTTGGAGTACCTACCACTTTCGAATTTTGAATATTTTTTTTCGATACCAAAGTTTTGTACTAGTTTTGTACCGTTTTGTACCACAAACAAAAAGTTTTATACCCTCACCCATTTTGAGTAACTAGCATATCAAAGTGGTCACTCCAAGTTAACACTTTCAAATTTTGAACTTTTTTCAATGCCAACGTTTTGTACTAGTTTTGTACCTTTTTTACTACAAATAAAATGAATTTTACCCCCAACCATCTTGAGTAATTATCATAACAATGTGGTCACTCAATTATTGTAAAAAATTAAATTGGGGATCACTCCAAATAGCTTAGAGAGGCATCCAAATTTGAAAAATTTCTAGGTGAGCAATACTTAAATAGTTTAAGCCTATAAAGGTGAAGACTACTCATAGCTTCTAGAGTGATCAATTTTACAAAAAATTGCTGAAGAGGGCCACTCTAAATAGTTTATAAAAACTATATGATTTTAAACAATTGAAAAGTACTACGGTTTAAAACATAGGGCCTACATAAGATCAAATATGATTGAGAAACTATTAAATGGCTTTTAACATTGTAAGTGACCATGCTAATTATTATTATTATTATTATGACCCCCCCCCCAACCCTCCCTATAAAATGATTTGGATCCCCCCCTGACGTAGTATAATATTCATTAAATTAGACTTTATAAACCCTGATTAATCTGTCGATATATTATATGCAAATCAAATTTATGTTACAAAGCGGTACAGAACTAGTACAAAACGTTGTCATTGAAAAAAGCTCAAATGGTAAAGATCTAACTGTTCCTTAATTTGGAGTGACCATTTTCATATGCTAATTACTCAAAATGGGTGAGGGTATAAAACTGTTTTTTTTGTGGTACAACGGTACAAAACTGGTACAAAACTTTGGTATCGAAAAAAATATTCAAAATTCGAAAGTGGTAGGTACTCCCCCAAGTTAATGGACTTCACCTCACCGACCAGTCTATCATGGCTATGGGAGGGGGGGGACTGTTTTGACGGCCCGGAGATCGAACCCTGAGATGTGTTCAGTGTGATGATGATGATGATGGAGAGTGCGCGCGTCCCACACGAAAGTGTCTGCTTCTTGCCTCGGCTCGCTGGTTGGTGGAATGCACGAGGGAGGCGCAGGTCGTGCCAAGGTCAGTAGAAACAAAGAAACATCTACTAAGAGAGACGCGCCACGCACTAAAAGAGATGTTATATGATTCTTACCTGAGGGGCATGTACTCATTCGATGATGGTCCTTTTAGTCTGCGGACTAGTTGGCACTTTTACTTTTGCGATTGCGTCAAGGAGACACTTAAAATTCATTTTTTATGCCCCCCCCCATACAAAATGGTTGATGCGCTCATGCTTAATTCAGTAGATACCCGCTTCGATGGCCACATGGTCTAACGCACTACACTCGTGTTTGACTAGACTGCCGAGGATGGGGAGATTGGTGTTCGATCCCAGTTGGGTGCACTAAGGCTGGTTATTCCTAAATGATTTTCCACTCTCACTCTACGTAAATGCGTGTAAACTTCTTCTAAATTAAACCTTCCTAATCCCTAACACATTAGTGTAATTATTATTATTTATTATTAGCACCGCGTCTTACTACCCGTTCGGGTTATACGCACTTACGCTAATGTGTAATGGTACGGTGATTGTGAGATGAAATGGAGGACCTACAGTTTAACGTGGAATCCGAACCACGGTGGAGGCCTGGCATGTGTAATTAGTACATAGGTACATTACCTGAACAGGAAGTAAAACGTGGTGCTAAAAAATAGGTAGATAAACTTTTATTGAAACAAAAATGATAGCTCGCGATATGACCCGGTGGTTTCTAACCTGTGGGTCGCGGTATGTTTCGGGTGTTATCACAACTCGCAATGCTTATTTAGGTTAGCGCTTTTTTTGTTTACTTTTTAAAGTGACTATAATGGTTATAGGAAGGTGCATAATTCAAATATAAAATAATGTCAACTGTTTAGGATCCTTTTGGCTATTCAATGCTTGACACTACTTGCTGACTTAGTTTATTAGCACAGTCTCGTGTTTGGACGAGTGGCGCTTCTAGCATAGCTTTCAAAATACCCGCTAGGATCGCTTATTCTCTTCTGAGACATCCTAGTCAGGTTCGTATAGTCATCATATAAGCAACGGTTACCTCAAGATCGTTTGGTTTGCCATTGCTGAGGTCAGAATTATAATTCCGATCAGGGGTACTAAGGGAAGGGGATTTTCGTTAAACGGTCTCCTAGTAAAGAAAGGTACATTTCCTCAAAATGTTACCTACACCACAAGTGTAATTAAATGCGGATAGCTCGATCAGGGGGTAAGATTCAGTTATGATATAATAATAATAATAATAATAATAATAATAATAATTTAGTAGATGAACACTTGTAAGTTATCAAGGAGTCACGTAGGTCTAAAAGACAAAAATCGATGTCAAACCCCGCATAAGTTTGGAAACCACTGATATAACCCTACCAGTGAAGTGGCTCTTACGAAATAATATACTACGTGCATTTACACAGTCATTGTTTTCATATTTTTGGGGATGGTTAGGTTTACTAACCAAAATTAAATTTCTTTCAAAAATGTACGGTATTTGTAAAATAAAAGTTAGATATAAAATTTAAACAATCCAACGTATTTTTTTAGATATTAATATACCGATTAAATCAATTCAACCAAACCATCTCCACCAAACTTTTTTTGTCCCATTTATTTCAGGTATTTAACGTGCACTTTCTTTATTATTATTATTATTATTATTATTATTATACAATTCTTTAACTAACCCATTCGGGTTGTACGCACTTACGCTAATGTGTAATGAATGGTAGGGTGATTGTGAGATGCAATGGAAGACCTACAGTCACCCGTATAATTATACTGGGCAATTACTCCGGAAGTTAAAACACGAGAATGCACCGGTCTAGAGATCTTTGGTTCGATTCTAGGCGTACTGACGAAGATACGTATTATTGGTTTCTGGGCTCATCTTGATATCATCTTGGTACAATGCTCCCATTGGTGGGCACGTGGGCAAAGGCATCAGTATTGTATGGTCTCGGATTGCTGGTAACGTGGAAGTCGGGTCTCAAATTCTAGCCAAGTGTACTGAGGATGGTTTCTCCACTTTCCCTCGATACAAATACGGTACATTTCTTATCAAATCTATTCCCTCATATTTACCTTTTTGGTTTAAATATCCATAAAACCCAAAACAGTATTTAGACGTGGAGTAAAATATAACACGCGGGAAGGCTGACTGTGCATACTCCAATTTTCTTAAAATTGGACGTATTTGACAACTAGAAGAGTTACTAGTTTTAATCTCACGTATTCATACGTCAAGTCACGCGATCTACAGGTGTAGCCTCAGAGAGGTATTATCAATAGCCATAGACCCCCGCTTCGGTTGCCTCGTGGTCTAACATACTACTCTACAGTAGACAATACTGTCGATTACGAGGAGGTTGACACTCTACCTATGAGCAAATTCGGGTACACTTCCTTTAAATATAACCTTCATCATCCTAGTACATGAGCGTATATCCCGAACGGTTAGTAAGACGCGGTGCTAAAAAAAAAAAAGACCTATAACCAATATTAATTTCATGAAAGTTTGTGAAACAGCGCGCGCGTGCACTCGACTTCAGCGGTCAGTCTGTCATGGCGGCCACTGGAATACCGGGCGACTAAGATCCGCGACCGGATGTTTACACACAAGTCAGGTATCGCGCGGGCAGTTGAAACAAGAGCAACCAGTCGTGATAAGTTTATCAGTGCTGTCTGTGCGGTAAGCTTGGTTTAACAACATACAATAACATGTTTTCTTTCAATATGGGAACAATCCTCTTCCGTGGGCCCATGGTCTAATAGTAGACTATAGATTGCCGAAGATGGAGAGACCAGAGTTCGATCCCGGTCGGATATACTGAGGGTGTTTTTTTTCCCTAAAATAGTTTTACACTCGTCATCTATGCAAATACGGGTGCACTTCCACTAAATTAAACCTTCCTAATCCCTAACACATTAGTGTAATTAGTACATAGGCGTATTAACCTGAGCGAGTAGTAAGACACGGTGCTAAAAACAACAGCTAAGTTTTTGATAATAACAGTCCTGTGTGGTTAAAAATACTTTTTATTAATATTTACTAATATATTGATAAACTTTTGCAAACAATCCCTTCTCATCGCGCGTTTGTAACATATTAAGATGCACCCAGCATCTCTTCTCCCTTCTATTTAACCGTCCAAAATGCTGCTATTTGCTCCGCGTTCATTTGAGGAGTGAGGGGGGGGGAAGGAAAGATGGCTGAGGTGGCTTGGTCGCGGAGAAGTCGCGGTGCGGTGTCTTTTAGCCGCAGCGACAACGGGTCGCGCGACCAGACGCTGTGAGTCTTTTAGACACCGGCGACTTGCTCCGTGACCAAGGAAGCGACTAGCCACGTCAGTCATTGGCCAACTGGTCGCCTGCAGTCAATTACGCGCTGACCCATTTACCACAAACATTCTCGCTGGTCGCGCGGCTGGTCGCTCAGTGCGTGGTGGCTCATAGATAGACCGTTCGACCACCGAGATGCATCTATTATTATTATTATTATTATTATTAGCCCCGCGTCTTACTAACCGTTCGGGTTATATGCACTTACGCTAATGTGTAATGGTAGGGTGATAGTGAGATGAAATGGAGGACCTACAGTTTAACATGGGATCCGAACCACTGTGGAGGCCTGGCACTCCACACATTCACAAGTTGTGATTAATACACGTCTTTTCAGAGGTGAAGGAAGGGTTTGGCAATCGGATAAATCCGTGCCGAAACCGAGGATTGAGCCCCGGACCCCAACACAAAAGTCCGATATCTTACCCCTAAACCAACAGGTCACCCGAAACGCGTCTAAAATTGATAACATTTTACTCTATGGATTAAATAGCCTAGACCCGCTCCAGTGATCGCGTGGTCTAACGCGTTAATCTCACGTTAGAATAGACTGCCAAACACTGGGAGATCGAGATTCAATCCCAGTCGGGTGCACTGAGGGTGGTTTTCCCCTAAATGTTTTTCCACTCTCCTTCCACACAAATGTGGATGCACTTACTCTAAAATAATCCTTCCTAATCCCTAGGCAGTGTAATTAGTACTAGGCATATAACCTGAACAGGTAAGACATGGCGCAAATAAAAAAAAATAGAGAAAAGCTATTATATTTATTAATAACGGTTATAGCCACATCTAAATATCATATTCTTTAAATTGAAAAATGACACCTGGAGACAGGATTCGAACCCGGGACCTATGGTTTTGGACACCACTGAGCTCTCTGTCCTGAAATATGAGTGAGGAATGGCCATGAGGACGGAATCATTCCTTGATAGCTCAGTAGGTAAAGCATAATTGATCTAAACCAAAGGTCATGGGTTCGATTCCCGTGTCGAGGCATTGGTTTTTCGATTTAAAGAATGTTTTACTATTTGATTAGTGTACTTAAAACTAGTAACTTTTTTTAGCTGTCAGAAAAATATCTTACGAAAATTGGACTATCAAAAGCACTCACACACATACACACACTGTTTCGAACATTCACAAAGGACAAAGCAAACAAAGATATCACTACCGCTCAATGCCAATAATAGAATAAGGTGGAATCAAGACAAAATTTGAATTGTTTCGAGAATAATATAAGTCTTAACTATTCACCTCTTCCCTTTCACATTTTTAAAATTGTAAGACTATTCCAAGAATACTCAAAATAAACGAGAGAGGTTTTTCCAAGAAAAGCAACCAACATTTTTAGTTCTGTTATTTTAATCCCTTACATTTCCAATATCATTCAAGTTAAACAGAGGCTAGAAAAGTGCGGCTTCTCTTGAGTGACAGATAACATCACTGCCTCACTTGACACACAATATTCTATTCGAAACAAAAGCTCAACCAGCTTTGCAATCTCTGCTAACATGTTTTGGTGATTACAATCAGTGAGCGCTTAACTTAGTGTCGATAATAGTGTCAGTAATTGTGAAGGCGGACTTTGGTTCTCAAAGAGGCTTGTTAGTGTTGAACCTAGAGGGTGCAGATAAAGACCTCAGGTAGCCATCCAGGGCTGTAACTTGTAGGGCCATAAATACCATAATGGTCATGGGTGCACAAGATATGGCATAGTCTGTTCGTGGCCCCCAAATTGAGGACCACAGTTTCACGCGTGCCTGGTACTTTGTGGTGTGAGAAGGTGAACTTTCCGTTTTTTTGAAAATTTGCCGGAAAATGTTTCCCTTAATATTTTTTTCACGGAAAATTTTAATCTAATATTCAGCCATCTAGATGAGTTTAAATAAAGCAATAACAGCTTCTCCGGTTCCTCTTCTCATACTACGTGTTGATTACAGCGCTTGGTGGTTGAATGTGTCACTAATGTTGAGTATGCTCTAGATTAGATATGTTAATACTCCAATATTAAAATCATATATATAAATATAGTTTTTTTCTGTGATTTAATTATCTGAACATTTTACCGAAAAAAGGTTCATCTTTCGATGTCATTTGTTTAGATTTTATTTTCAGTTGATCATGAATAAAATAATTAATACTATTTTAAGGTTGACCTACTATGTTTTTGAAAACGTCCCTTCTCACCCACAAGTCCCCAACACACTATTTGATGTCTTCATTCATATACAAGATGACCATCCGTTTCGTATTTGAGAGTCTCATCCCATTTTTTTTACAGGCCCGAAAAAAAAAACAACGCGTAAATGTTCCGTATTTTTCTGAGTCCCGTAAGTGTCCTTTATTTTAGAAATTACATGGTGTGAATCATTGAAACATCAATATTTTAAAATATTTATCTTACTGAGCCTATTAAAACATAACAATGGTACGAAATTTTCAGTTATAATTTTACATGAACAGCCCTGAGTTTGGAATTTAGCCGTTAGGCGTTGGGAATCCCCGAATTCTTATCTAATCATTATTTAGTACGTTTCACGTAGCGGTCAGTCAGTTTGCCTAAACATCTCGATTAACTAATAAGCGGTAATATTAACAAATTAATAATAATAAGCATAATAATTAATGGAGTAAACCGAGTAATCAACCTTTGAAAATATAGTGTCTCGTATTTGTGTTATGATAAAATGGTCACCTTGTATATTTGTAATAATGTCGTCACCAACCAAGCCTCTTTTTTTACTCCAAGGATAATTATGACTACACTATTAAATCCTTGCAAACTTTCACACATTCAACCGTCCCCTCCCCCGCACAAATAAATAAATTATTTAGTCTTTTGTGGGGTTGTTGAAATTAAATACTCAGCGAAGTGTATGCACAAAATAGCGAAGAGATTTTACTTTCGGTAGTTGATACAAAAATATTGTTAGTTTGTTTCTTTTAACTTAAATTTTAAACAATGGGTTTTTAACGTAAACTGAATATGCTATGTCGGAAGTTGGTAAGAAATCCTATCCACTGATACCTTGAGGAAAAGGGATGTTGACAACAGAAATAATATATAGGGTAGTAGAATCCTAGTAAGAAAAAATCCTTTTTTTCCCTATGAGGAGGCCATCCAGGTGGTTATTTGTAAGAAAATTTGGCTTCATTAGTTACTTAATCGAAGGGGTAAAACTCTCCCTTCTTTAGCCGTACAACCCTAGTAACGTGCACTTTCTGAACAGACTGATTATATCACCACACGAGAATTTCTATGAGATAGAGTAAAAAAGACTACCAATTTAGCCGGAAAAGGTATTTTCACATACCTTCCAGAGTCAATTTACATGCAATAATCTAAATGGGACCGACGGTTTTACTTCCCCTCCAAAGGAAGTTGTGCTACGGATTTTTATCGTTCAAGAGAAATCCATCGACCCCGGCTGGGCTTGAACCCACGAATATTGGGTTTTGAGGTGAACACTTTACCGTAAGACCACCAAGGTTGACTATATTGTTAGATAAAGTTAAAATGGTAGACGTCTGGATTAACTATTTGGTAATCAAATAATTTGAAAATGAATATAACAGGCCGGGGTGGCAAAACAATCGATCGCGATCTACCGGTCAACCGGGGTCAATGGTTTGGTCGATCACCTGGTATATCGATCAAAAAAAGATCGAGATAAATTATTATTATTATTAATTATTATTATTATTATTATTATTATTATTATTATTATTAGCACCACGTCTTACTACCCGTTCGGGTTATACGCACTTACGCTAATGTGTAATGGTAGGGTGATTGTGAGATGGAATGAAGGACTTACATTATAACGTGGAATCCGAACCACGGTGGAGACCTGGCATTCCTCACATTCACAAGATGTCTTGTCAGAGGTGAAGGAAGGGTTTGGAAATCAGATAAATCTGTGCCGGGACCGAGGATTGAACCCCGGCCGCCAGCACAGAAGTCTGACACCTTACCCCTAGACCACCAGGTCACATCGAGATAAAGAAAATGGAAGAAAGGGCTAGCAGATGTTTCTCAAATCAATGTTAGAAAATCGAAATATTTAAGCTGTCTGACTGATGACCATTTACAATCCCGCCTTCGTTTATGCCAGAGTAATTAAGAATTCTCATTCACAAACTATCCTAAGATTATGCGGTGTCATGCATCAACTTAAAATCAAGTGTTTGATGAGAAAATAATTTTTATTTTCAGGGAAATTATATATTAGTGTGTGAAAGGAATACAATACTTTATATGAAATATAACTTTACTATTAAAACACAAAAGGTGCTATTTATTTTTTACCAATGAAACAAACAATTTAAGCCCAGGGTTCCGCAGTATATCACAAAGAATGTTCCTACTTTGCATTAGATCAAAAAAGGGTGGCCACGCCTGTAACAGAGTATCACGTATAATTAGTAAACGTGAAAAGGCCTTAGAGTCGGATGAAAATAAACTTATCAAATTGTTTAGACTGGATAAACAGTGTGATTTAAATTTAATTGAATGTCTTGAGGAAGTAATGAAAGAAACTTCTTGAGCATCTGTTAGTTATTTCCTTTCATTCATCTTAAAGAAACAAACTTAACTTTTTCCTCACACAAACTTAATTTAACAGAGATGACATGAAACAAAGTAGTTCCTTATGGTTTAAGGTGGGGATGTAGGTAAGGCGAGAAAAGGCCAGTGTTTTTTTGCAGTTTTTATATCAAAACATTACTTAGTCAAAATAAATAAAATATTGCTCCAGTGGAAACATAAGAGTTTAATTTTCTACACATGGTGACATCAACAGTTGTTGAATATCTTTCATGATTATAGCGTCATTAGTTGAGAAACTTTTTAAATGAAGAGAAATGTTGTCATTAAATTCCAGGACATCCTTGACTGATATTCAAGAAATATTGAGGTCATCATGTGAAGAAAATTATACACTGGAGCAATATCTGATTTATTTTAACAAAAAAAAAGTTTTGCTATAAAAACTGAAAAAACACCGTTCTTTTCTAGCGTCCTTTACACTCCCACCTTAAGATGGCTGAAGTCCATGTGTCCATAAAAATGTAAAGCACGTCAAAACTCGAAATATTGTACGGTGGAAATTCGGAATTTTGTGCTCATGCGGAAGTAAACAACAACAAATTTCGAGATTTTAAAATCGAGGATAACAACTTTACGTAATAATGTACCGTGACATAGTACAGATCCTTTTGTAAAAAGCGGTGGGTTGATTTTAAATGTAGGTATGAACCTTATTCTATGAGCTGTGTTAGTACAGTAGTTGCATGGCTTCTTTGGTGCGGCCGGCAACTCACTGCTGACAGCTGACAGGCTTTGAAAAGTTACCAGACCAAATTATGTATCCCTACGCCGAACCATATGATCTGCAAAAACATGTATTTAGCAGCTGTCAGAAGTCATCTGTGAGCTGTCAGTCAGCACTAAAGAAGCCATGGGGCTACTGTACACAGTATTAGGAAGTTAGGTGGGGCAGTTTAACATTTGATTTTAACAGGACACCAACTTTCAACCACAAACATTGGTTAGAAGTCACTAAAATTTTGCAGTCTATAAAAAAGGTTTTATTTGATTTATTAGTTATAAAAATCATCTAAAAGTTATTAAATGCTTTCAACAATACTTTTTGATGCAATATTATGTAATTTATATCCATATTATTAACTAAACGGACTAAAACTTTAAATACATTAATAAGACATTGTAATACAATCGTAATATTTTTATTTTCGTTAATATGGCAACGTGAGTTTCCATTTTTCAAATAACGGGCTTCTTATGAAAAAAGGACAGCAGCTGAGATTTTGTCAGTCAGATGTTTTTGCACTTAGGTTAAATATTGACAAAACGTTTAGCAGTAAACAAGTTTGGTGTTCCCTGGAATTAATACAAATATATTCTTTTTATGCCCCTCATATTGTATGGACTTGCAAAAATAGTTCAAAAGTTAAAATTTTCCACCCTCAAAAGTCCAAAAATTCCCATGTTTTGGTCGATCACTACCCGCGAAACGAAAAATAACAGGAATAGAAGCGTAAAATGGTTATTTGTGAATCGAAGGATGTAATTTAATAGGGTGGTCACAACACAAATGGTATTATTTATTTTTCCTCCTCCCCTGTTCGTTCTCCTGCCACTGGACAGCTCCGTCCAAGGTTTTTTTTAAAGATCCAGCCAATAATTTCCTCTATTTTCCCCAGGCGAATGATGTAGCATTTTATTAAAATATAGCCTCATCCTCCATGTTTTTACTTTAAGTATCTGATAAATAATTACCGGAATAGGTGACCTGGTGGTCTAGGTATAAGGTGTCGGACTTCTGTACTGGGGTCCGGGGTTCAATCCTTTGGTCCCGGCACAGATTTATCTGATTACCAAACCTTCCTTCACCTCTACAAGACGTGTTATCAATCTTGTAATGTGGGAAATGCCAGGTCCTCCACCGTGGTTCGGATTACACGTTAAACTGTAGGTCCTCATTTCATTCACAATCACCCTACCATTACACATTAGCGTAAGTGCGTATAACCCGAACGGTTAATAAGACGCGGTGCTAATAATAATAACTACTGGAATAAAAACATATTTCTATATTTTCTTTAAGATTGGAATACTCAAAAGTAGGTTTGAATCTCCTTATTTCAAGGTCATAAATTTGGCAACGCTACGAACGATATAACCAACAAAAACAATTTTTTGTTCTCATAGATATTTGCTTTTAAAATTCTCTCAACAGAATACACTACTTCCTTCAAGTTCTTTTTTTCCTTCTTCTTTGTTTCGTGTTTCGCGTGGAACCCAGCTCAGAAAAATTGTCCTGGGCTGGAAGCAAAAGGTGCCCTCGTAACTTGTTACCTGAGAAATAAATACCTCGGCCAGGTTTGGGGTCTGTTTGGTTGGGAAGGTAAGGCGACCGACACACCCGTGAGAGGTTTCTACTTTCAAGGCCGTGGAATTATGTCAGAATTTGATCAACACCTAAATAGCACACTACAGGTACCAAAGAAGAGATTTGGAATAGCTTTATAGTCCCGTCCTCACATTTTGCAATGCCTAGAGGTCTTGTAACTCTCTCTCTAATCAAGTACCATTGGAGGATACAGGGTGGGGGAGTACTTGTAAAGTGTATATACCATTTCCTTGGAGAATACAGGTGGGGGAGTACATGTAAAGTGTATATACCATTTCCTTGGAGTATACAGGGTGGGGGAGGTAGTACTTGTAAAGTGTATATACCATTTCCTTGGAGGATACAGGGTGGTGGAGTACTTGTACAATTTATAGAATTTCCTTGGAGGATACAGGGTGGTGGAGTACTTGTACAATTTATAGACTTTTCTTGGAGGATACAGGGTGGAGGAGTACTTGTAAAATGTATAGACTTTTCTTGGAGGATACAGGGTGGAGGAGTACTTGTAAAGTGTATGAACTTTCCTTGGAGGATACAGGGTGGAGGAGTACTTGTAAAGTGTATGAACTTTCCTTGGAGGATACAGGGTGGAGGAGTACTTGTAAAGTGTATATACCATTTCCTTGGAGGATACAGGAGGAGTATTTGCAAAATTTCTAGCTTATTCCTTCAGATGATATACAATAAAGAAATACTTGTGAAGTTTCTAGACTATTCCTCCGGAGTATCTAGGAGGTAGTGTAAGTTGTAAACTGAATATGGCCGTAAACGTGTTTAGTTATAAAAATGACCAAAATCATATATATTTATTTTACAAGTTTGACGCTTTAGCCCGCATGCCCACCGGTGCGGGTGAGCACATATTCATAAGTTATCCATCTGCAGCACCACATACACATTTTCACTATGGCGGACGCCAGGGCCAGTTTCCGAATCGATTGACGCCGTACCAGAAACAGAAACTCGTCCACCATAGTCCATAGTAATGTCCTACTTATCCTTCCCTCTCTCCCGCCCCATCGTAACTCTCAATCTTGATCTACGTGTGTGTGTCCACAAGCTATCAACTATTCACACAGAAATAGGCAAACCTTTGCAAGTTACTCCTCTTCAAACGCACAGTTGGTTCATCTATGTGCGGCCGCTACTGTCTATCTATTTGCTGTTGTGTTTGATGCTACCATACATTGTGAACGCTTTGTTTTCAAATACTCTTTACTCACCATCTTGGAGTGAAGCAGTGGATGTTGTCTATTTGTGACGTCGTGGTAGGTCAAGATAAGTATTACCCATGTTAGTGAATTTACGTTTTATTCAGCGAGTTTTTGAAAATATAATAATGTTGAAACAAAAACCATAGATTCTTAAAATAATTCTAAAAATAATCCAACAGTGTCAAAAAATTACTATTCTTATATTGAGATAGTTTTTTTTTATAAACATATTTTTTTTATAAATAATCTATAACTTAGGGAGGCGATTTGGTTTAGTAAAAAAAACACCTACAATACCTTTAAAATTATACTAGTTTGCGTTTGACTGAAATGAACAGAAAATTATTTTCTATTATTCTATACATTCATAGACCAGTTAGCATAGTTTAAAAGTTGAAATTTTTCCACTCTGAAAAGTAAAAATATATAAATATATCTCGGTTGATCATTAAGAGCTAAATGTCCGGTAAACAAAAGGAAATCGGTGGGTCTTGAAAATAAATAATAAATGACGGGGGAAAATTTTTGCTTGACGAATAAAAAATATAAAAAAAATCCGTTTTTAATCGTTGATTTCGTTATGGTTAAGCTGTATCCTTCATAAGCTATCCAGTCGATATGACTTCATAACGACTCATTTAAGATGATTATCGATATTACGGTTCGATTAGATCGTACACAAGCTTTAGAGTATAGAACGACTATCGCAAGGTGAATGTCGATACTACTCTTCGACTGAAGATTTTTGAGATATATATAAATCAGTGTTGCCAAAATTGAAACAGTTTAGACCTTAAAACACAACGAAAACAAAGAATCGCGAGTAAAATTTGAAGCGACTTGTCACATTCTTATCTTGTTTGTTCGCGTGAGAGGGGTGAAGAAATGGTGCAAAAGATTTTTTTGTTTGTTTTTGTTTTTTTCAAAAAGCCTAATAGATACAATATATTTTGGTTTGGTACGTAGAAATAAAAAGTGAATGAGTGCCTAGTTTAAGTTTGTTAACATAAATTGCGTGACTATTGTTCGATCATGATGGCAAGTGAAATTTTTGACTGACTGGTGAGCCAGCCTAAAATTTTTCAAACCCTGGTAATTTTCATAGGCGTGTGCAGAGTGTGTATGACGGGGGGGCCAGCTGGAAGGCGACCCCCTGATACCCTCACCAGAGAATCTGTTTGGATTACTTTTAAGCAATTACAATAAATTAAAAACAAGAATGAATAAATGTTTTATTCTAAAAGATAATGCTTTGAAAAACCACTTTATAAAAATGAAAAATGCCATCTGCCGACTGAATAGTACTATTTTTTTTTACTCGTCAATAATGTTATCAAAGTTCGTATCCACAACCATCCTTTGTTCGATGAATGGGAGCTTAAGGTGTTGTATCAGGATCTCATTTCTACATTAACCCTTAACCTTGGAATATCCATCAATGCACTTTCTTAAAAAAAAATGTTAAGTACTTCGTTCTTTTGTCAACCAAAACATTTTATGCTAGGAGGGTCTGGTTACAAGGATGGGAAGATCTAGGTTCGAATCTCACTTAGGTGAGCTGGGGGTGGTTTTTCCTAAATGGTTTTCCCCTCTCCCTCCACGCAAATGTGGGTTCACTTCCTCTATATTCAGTCTTCCCAATCCCTAAAACCATTATCGTAATTATTACTTAAACGTATAACCCAAAAGGATATTAAGACGCGGTGCTAAGTATTATTTGTTTCTATTTTTTAATAAACATTTGAACCTAGGCCAGACCTATCTTAAGGAATAGGAATGAGAAATAGTGGGAAGAGAAAATGCACTTACATTAGTTTGAAGAGGGGATGGGAAAACACCAAAGTGATACGTCACATTTAGAAAATTATTGCCAGTGGAGCCAACCCTGAGATGTGGTTTTAGTTGCGCTAATTTTTTTTTATAAAACTATCCAAAAGTTTCTTACTGTATCCATCATACTACAAAATAGTGTTTTTTTTTCCAACGCGTCTTACTGCCCATCCACATTTCAACTACGCTAAGGGATGAGGAAGGTAGAATTTATAAGAAATGTATTCACATTTGCGTGGAGGAAAGGTGCGAACATATTTTAAGAAAAAGCACCACCCACAGTACCCCGGCGGATGGGATACATACCTAAACTACTCCCCATCGCGTCAAACATAAATTGATGAGTCTGACATCAAAACCACGGTCTCACCGGTGCGGGTAAAGTATTTTTTTTTATTTCTTCATGTCTTAGTACTCGTTTAGATTTATACGCCAACATTAATTACTCTAGTAAGATAGGGACAAAGAAAGTAGTATTTGAGAAAAATGTACCCATATTTGCGTGCGAGGCGAGTGACAAACCGTTAAAGGGAAAAAAAACACCCACAGTAGATCCAACCGAGATTCAAACCTCGATATCCCCGTCAGCGGAAATCTCTTCAATATGGAGGGTGAAGGGTGGTGATGTGTTAGACCACGTGACCACGGATGATGTTGAAGTAAAAGTGAACGCAGTAAAACATCTGCCTGCTCTTAGAAAATAATCTTCCCTTGCGAGTGATCCAATGATCGAAGACAGCAGCTGAATTCTAGTGCTGGAATAGTGTTGAAATTAACCTCCCAAACACCGGGAGAAAAACTTACTCCAAAACTGAATTGAAAGAGACCTTTTCAGTTTCACACCCCAAACAGCCAGCGCAGGTAAGAAGGCACAAAAAAATAAATAAAATAAAATAAAAATAAAAATAATGGAATCCTTACTTTAGAAGAAGCTTTTGTATTGCACTAGAAAACAAGGTCTTCGTCCTCTGAAAGAAGATTTATACCTAAGGAACAAGAGAAGCGTGCCCTTAAGATCCTTCCTTCTCATCTTTTCTATATAGTCCCTTTCCTTTTGGAACAGATTTTTCTTTGTCAATTTTTGAGAAATTTTTTTCCAGTCTTTTTTTTTCTTTTGTGAGTAGATCTTCCTTTTTTTTTCTTAGCAACTATTTGAACAAGCAGGCTTATATAGGCCGAACTGGTATTGAAATGAAAATGTATTTTTGTTCACTTGTTCCCCCTCCTCCCCTTAACAACCTCCCCTCTTCCCATGCGATGATAGTATATTGCTTGCTACACCATCTGGTTAAGGGGGGGGGGGGGGCAAGAGTTTCCGGCACCATTCAGCTCCACTTTTTTTTTCCGTTTTCAAAGCTCTTGGCGTTGCGTGTGCAAGAAGTTACCAATATGTAATTTTTTTTTATCACTGCGTTCGGGTTAGACGTTTATGAACTAATTACACTAATGTTTTAAGATGTGATGAAGGTTGAATTTAAAGGAAGTGTATCAGTATTTGCGTGGAGGGAGAATGGAAAACCATCCAGGTGAAACCGCTTTTAGTACAGCCGAACCCTGATCCTTCCATCATCGGTATTTCAGTCTATCACAAAGGTGATGATGCTTTAGACCAGGGGTTACGAAACTTATTGAGTATGAGAGCTACTTTCAAAATGGTTTCACGAGCTGCCCAGATTAAAATCTTGCCACAACGCGTATTGGTTACTATAATTGAACCTTTACACAGGGTAACTGCCAACACACCTGTTAAAAAACGGGATTGTTTTGTGATATACATCAATGTAAATAATTTAATGATAAATCCATTTTTCGTACAAAAATGAACTTATAAACGTCTTTTTTTTTCTTTTATAAAATTCAAGAAATCCAACTTGTGAGCTACCGAAAATTCCACCACGAGCTACTGGCAGGGAGGGGTAGGGGGGGGGGGGGGGGGCAAAATAGAACAAATACTTCTCCAGTAGAGACATAATAGTTTAATTTTCTTCACATGTTGATATCAACCGTTCTTAAACATATCTGTCAAGGGTCTCTTAGAATTCAGTGATAACATTTTCTTCCTCTTCACATTGTTACCCTTACCACGATAGTCTCTCGCAGACATTGCAGATAGTGAAGAGATTTGAGAGGAAGGTGTTGGTTGGTAGAGGGGGGGAACGGGGAAGGGGGTGGAGGGTTGTGCATATGATTGCACTTTATTATAGAACTCCAAAACAGTAGTACCAACTGAACTAGTTGGATATTACTTGTACTATAATTTCATCAACTGTATAATAGTACGATCCACTCTTGGAAAATCATGCTAAAATTAATATCCTGGGGCACCGATATAAAGTAAAATAAGAACTTGTATATATTTTTATTACTATTATTATTTTCTTTTAAAAAGAAACACATTGATCAATGTTGTCGAAACTTACTGTTTTAAAATACAAACTTACCCTCCTCGGTGGCGTAGTTAGCTAACGTGCTAGTCGTGTTGAGCTAGACTGCTGAGTACGGGGAGGTCAAGGTTCGAATCTCGGTCGGGTGAATTGGGGGCGGCTTTTCCTAAATGGTTTTCCCTTTCTCCCTCCATTCATCTTGCGAAGGTGGTATGGGGACGTATTGGAAAATCCATTGGAGGGGGGGGGGGGTCTGTAATTATAAAAAATTAAGGACCTCTGGTATAAATTAAGATAACTTCTTTTGCCCTACAAGATAATTTAGTTTGTATCCAAACGGGGGTTGAAACTATTTTTTATGGTGATATTTTTAATATTACAATAATACAATGGCGGACCTACGCGCTAGTGTTGCAACTGGTGTATTAACCACCTTTTTTCATACAAATCGATCTAGAAACAAAATACAATTAGTTTTAGACAAGTGTGCTATCATTTAAGTCAGGATTTCGGTTAATATGCTCGTGACAGATATTCAACAACTGTTGATATCACTATGTGAGGAAAATTAAACTATGTTTCTTCTTGGGATAGTATTTGATTTATTTTGGCAAAAAAAAAAAGTTTTGCTACAAAAATTGCAAAAATACCTTTTCTTGTGTCCCCTACACTTCCACCTTAATATATTCATACGTCAAGTCCTGTAACTTACATATTTTACTTGTAATAAATAATATCAAAATCGATAAAATAATAGTTCTAAAAAAATTCAGTGTTAACCATAGAAAAGACAAGTTTGTATTTTCTAAACTAAACTTTTTAAACTTTTCTTAATTTACATTATGGCACCAAAAAACCTAACTGCACCGATATAAGTTTTTGTTGTTGCTTTTTACATATTTGACCGTGATATCTAATTGGTCGCCTTGTATGTTGACTTATAGCCACGCTGTTGGCACATAGCTTTACCCAGTGTATGCCTTGGAGGTTGTCTACACGTCACCCTGCAATCAGATGATGCGATGATAGTGAATATGGAGGTGTGGAACCAGTGAAATATTAAACCTAACTCAAGCCAAATTTACCAGACCATTGTGACCATTACAACAGTTCCCCTTTCGGGAAAAATACCTATGGTATAGCCGCGAATCGAACACGGGACTTCTAGATCAGTAGCCAGGGGCGCTGACCACTAGACCAAGAGCTTGATTCTACGCATTTATAATAAACGCCAATAAAATAGATTCAAGGGTAAGGTGAGTATTCGTCCTCAACTTTTGGACAGTATTTTTATTTCCAAGCACCGCATCTTTCTATCCCTTCGGGTTATACGCTTATGTACTAATTACGCTATTGGTTTCAGGGATTATGGAGGTTATATTTAGAGGAAGTGTACCCTCATTTGCATGAAGGGAGGTGGAAAACTATTTAAGATAAAAACTGCCTCATTACACCAGACCAAGATTCGAACCAAACTATCCCCGTAATCAGCAGTATAATTTACTGCGAGAGTAGCGCGTTAGATGGAGACAGCTACCGAATACTTTTATCCCGGTATGATTTAGTTCCCAATATACTAAGTAAATGTGTTATAATTTGAAATCTATATTGATTAAGTAAAATCGTTTTCTTAAAATCAGTTGCTAAAAGGTTAGATGTGTAAACTATGTGAAAGTTGCATATCGTCAACGATTATCTTTCACTGATTCTTAATCGTTTTACCCGCCTCGGTGGCGTAGTTGGCTAACGCGCTTGTCGTGTTGAGCTCGACTGCTGAGGACGGGGAGATCGAGGTTCAAATCTCGGTCGGGTGAACTGGGGGTGGTTTTTCCTAAATTGTTTTCCACTCTCCTCCACGCAAATGCGGGTTCACTTCCTCTAATTCAACCCTTCCCAATTCCTAATCCATTAGCGTAATTAGTACTTAAAGCGTATAACCCGAACGGGATAGTAAGACGCGGTGCTAAATATTATTATATTATTATTATTCTAACACGTTTTCAGAGGTTTTGGTTATAATGTAGCGTTGGCCAGTTCACTACTTTCAGTCCAATAACAAATACAGTAAAAAAACCAAACAAAAAAACCCGTTAGTCCAAACATCCAGCAGTTCAAAATTCCTAATAGTTTGAACACACTTTTGAAAAACGCGTGGAAAAAAAAAATTAAGTTAAATAAAATATATTTTATTGGTTAACAAACACGAAGTTTAAATTGTAAGAAACAAATCATTAGTATTTACATGTTGTAGTCAGTACAATGTGTTTTCCTATAGCTAAAAATAATTACAGTTCATATTACGTGTTATACATCAGTAAAATTGATTTAAAATTAATTAAATTCATTCAACTGTAATTTAAAATTCGTTAAAATACTGTATCCCTGTATTCTTTCACTTATCATATTTTTCGTTAAACTAACCAGTTTCGGTCCAAATTAGTTCGGATTAACAAATGGATATAAAAACTAGAGATGGATCAAATTCTTTCTTTCTCAAATCCGATTATTAAGTTTTTTTCGAATCTTGAATCCAAGCTCTAAGAAAAATCTAAAATTTAAGTTAAAGTGAAAATATTTAAAAACTGAATTAAAACAAAAATTGTGGCTTTGTGCCATTGACAGATGCTTTTTTTTTTGTAATTTCTATTATATCATAACCAACAAAGAGAACACTATTTTAGTAAAAGATAATTGTATTAATATAATTTTGATTTGTGTGTGTGATTTTGTTACGTTCCCAACCACACAAATCTATATAATTCCGTTTAAATATGGTTTAAAATTATTATATAAAGTCAAATAGTCAAATTCTTCATTTAATTGCATTCGATATACTTTTTAGAGATTTTTTTTACGAATATCGAGTCTCCCGAATACCATAATATATTATTATTATTATTATTATTTAGCATCGCGTCTTACTACCCGTTCGGGTTATACGCAATTACGCTAATGTGTAATGGTAGGGTGATTGTGAGATGAAATGGAGGACCTACAGTTTAGCGTGGAATCCGAACCACGGTGGCGGCCTGGCATTCCCCACATTCACAAGATGTCTTGTCGAGGTGAAGGAAGGGTTTGGTAATCAGATAAATCCGTGCCAGGACCGAGGATTGAAACCCGGACCCCAACCTAGAAGTCCGACACCTTACCCCTAGACCCAGTACAATCATCTTCAAGTGATTATATTATTGCACGCTCATATACCTGTTCGCACTTACAAAGAATGTAGCGTGATGTGATGAAATGAGACTACATTTAACGTGAATCCGAACCTGCGATGGCATTCAAATTCAAAGTTTCAAGTCCATCCGAAAACCCACGATTTAAGGGGAACTAGTTACTAAATGTCAACGTCTGGCTTCCATCTCTCATTTTATAATGTATGTCCCCGAAAATGTCGAGACAAAACATGATCACTTTATTCTGTCGTCCAGGCCTCAGGGACCCAGAACTCCCCTTCCCTTGCTGTTGCTGTCTCATCCCTTCCCCTTCCTTTTATAAAGAGCTTCCGGAACCACTGGTTTGAGACTAGAAGATTGGCAACCCTGTAACAAAAAAAAAGCTGCTCCTTCTCTTCTCCATGCGATATGCGCAAACGTGATAGAGAATAAAAAGCACAGTTGATTTGATGGACAATTCTTGGACCTTCTTTGTCTGTTGAAGATTATCTCGGCTTAGTCAAGAGTTTTTGAGAGGAGGTTTGGTATCAGTGGTGCACTTAGACTAGGGGGGGGGGAAGAGAGGGGGGGGGGGAATTGACCCTCTACTCCCCCAAAACCGACAATTAATTAAATTTCTCACCCACTTTGGTTGCTTCACTCTCGCAATAGACTAGACCGCTAATGAAGGGAAGATCGAGGTTTGACCCCAGTAGGGTGTCCTGAGGGTGTTTTTTTCCTAACTCTCTCTACTAAAATGTGGGCACACCTCCTCTAAATTCCGCCTTCCACATTCCCTTTATCACTAACACATTAGTGTAATTAGTACATAAACATATGACACGAACTGGTAATAAGACGCGGTGGTAAAAACAACTCAAAATAGCTTCTAATTCTAGCATTTGATATTCATACGCCATGTTCTTGGTCTCAAGTGATCATGTACAGTAGCCCCATGACTTCTTTGGTGCTGATTGACAGCTCACGGCTTTGAAAAGTTACCAGACCAAATTATATATCCCTACGCCGAACCATATGATCTGCAAAAACATGTGTTTAGCAGTTGTCACTTCTGACAGTCAAAATTTAGGTATATACCTAAATGTCAACTGTCAGAAGTCAGCTGCTAGCTGTCAGTCAGCACCAAAGAAGCCACGGGGCTACTGTAGCTATTCCCACCAACCCCTCCAACAAGGTTGCCCATGTGGGTTTTCCAAATGAGGCGGATTGGAGTCTCATCTGCTTAGGGTAAGGCACATCCTCCCTCCGCCCCGCCCCCTCTCCACTCGAAAGAAAATTTCAGGAATTTAACCTTGTGGGAGGGACTTTCAGAGCATCTGAACATAATTCTGAGCTATGAGTTTCATGAGCCAATTTTTGAAAGAAATAAGGTTTCTGAAAAATTAACCAAAAATAAATAAATAAGAGCTGTAGCTGAACCCAATGAAAATAAACATTATATTTTTCACAAGTTTACTAGACAGGACAAAATGAAAAGAAAGCTGTTTAACGAGAAATGAATGTAAATATACATTTTATCATTTTTATCTCTGTTTACTCAGATATTGGGAATTCAAAGCTGTCAATAGCAATCTGCAGCCAAATTCCAAATACAAAGCTTTGATTTTTTTCATAAAAATTTACAATAAATAAATATTATAAAGTGATAGGGGTGGGAGCTGAAGAACCCCCCTTTCCACACATTTATGGGCGCCCATGCCCTCCAGCCCTCTCTCAATTGAAATTTCATTCTGACCAAATTATTATCAGCACCGCGTCTTATACCGTTCGGGTTATACGCACTTACGCTTATGTGTAATGGTAGGGTGATTGTGAGATGAAATGGAGGATCTACAGTTTAACGTGGGATCCGAACCACGGTGGAGGCCTGGCATTCCCCACATTCACAAGATGTCTTGTCAGAGGTGAAGGAAGGGTTTGGTAATCAGATAAATCTGTGCCGGGACAGAGGATTGAACCCTGGACCCCAGCACAGAAGTCCGACACCTTACCCCTAGACCACCAGGTCACCTAAGTCAATGTTGATGGTGTCTGAGAATGTACTCTCTGTAGTGGAATGGCAACAAGAACTAGATATATTAATCTAATTTAATACATTTTTAAAACCCAATATTTCTATATGTTTATACCCTTGAAAAAAATTGAGTGTAGTTTGAAAACTTTACAAATCTTACTTGGCTAACACCTAGTTATTTGCACCATAACCTATTGCATATATTTTTCTTTGATTTAGTCCTGATGATGGCGCCGTTGATGTGCCGAAACATGTAGAAATCTAAGGCCGTCTCTACGATGCCTATAAAGGAGCAAGGGAATTTCAGATAAGATAATAGAATTTAATTAACTGTCATATAATTCCACATTTGTCCATTGTCAAAATGTTTATTTTTTCATAATAATTCTTTTCAATTATATTACAACCTAACATTATTCCTCTAGTCAGTTCATACTAATCATTTATATAGTTAAATTATGTTAAATTATTAATTTTTCTTTTATATATTTAATTGTTAAACATGTTACCTTGACTCATATTTTTAATGTGTTATTTTAATTATGTTTCGATATCTTAAATCATATGTGTATTAATCAATGAACTATCAATTTTAATTAATTATAGACATATTGGTGAATTTTTTGTAATTTCATATAATTCTTTTTCTATATACTTTATTACACTAAATATTTCATATTGAATTCTATAAAGATAGCTTCCTTATAACAATTTTATCATGTATTTCAGGAACTTTACAAATATTTATATTCTTATTTATAAAATAAATACCCGCCTAGGTGGCGTAGTTAGCTAACGCGCTAGCTTCATGTTGAGCTAGATTGCCGAGGATGGGGAGGTCAAGGTTCGAATCTCGGTTGGGTGAACTGGGGGTGGTGTTCCCTAAATGGTTTTTCACCCTCCCTCCACGCAAATGTGTGTTCACGTCCTCTATATTCAACCTTCCCAATTCCTAACCCGTGGACTGATGATTTTTTTGGTGGACATTTAAAAAATAGCTTACTGTAATAGACTTTGCTAGTAAATTAATACGCGCCTTTAAAAAATAGTTCTAAATCACCACTATAGAGTGTGCGTATGGCAATATAGACAAAACACTATCAAAAATCAATCTTGTTGCCGAAAAACATCTTTCACAAGTGGCCATCAGGTATACTGTGATGTATGTAAAGTTGTATGAGCCCTGTGCACTAAAAGGATGCCAGAATCGTGTTTTATTAAAGTGTGCAAGTAAAGTTCACAAGTGTGTAGGGTGCAGGCTATTCAGACACAGACTTGTATTTAAATATTATTATTATTATTATTATTAGCACCAGGTCTTACTACCCGTTCGGGTTATACACACTTACGCTAATGTGTAATGGTAGGATGATTGTGAGATGAAATGAAGGACCTACAGTTTAACGTGGAATCCGAACCACGGTGGAGGCCTGGCATTCCCCACATTCACAAGATGTCTTGTCAGAGGTGAAGGAAGGGTTTGGTAATCAGATAAATCTTTGCCGGGACCGAGGATTGAACCCCGGACCCCAGCATAGAAGTCTGACACCGTACCCCTAGACCACCAGGTCACCTATTTAAATATTGATGACAGATATTGTGATGTTATTTTTGCTTAAATATTTATTTAAAATATAAATTTAATAGTCAGTTGACTCAAACTTTCAACTATGTAATAACGTTGACAACTTTACTATTTATTTGTTTGAAGTTTAAATCATTTCTTTCTCCAAGGTCAGAGACTATTTTCTTTAAAAAAAAAATAAAAAAAAAATAAGATGTTTGGATTGTTAGAGAAAAAAGTACTGAAAAAAATATAATGAAGGACTCCAAAAAGAAAATGCATTCAAGAGTTCTGTATTAATTGTTTGTGAAAGTGAAAATTGAATTTTAATTTAGTAATTTATTTAGTGCAATGATATCAGTGTCGAGTTTCGATAAAGAATATGTCTTATCAATTATTAAAAGTATTACAATATAGAACCCTCTGGGTAATCAACAACAAACCAACAATTTTAGAACCAACTACAGAGTAGAATAATACAGATTTACTACTAGTACAAGAAATCGTCGGTCTACATTATTGGGTGAGATCAAGCTCATCATTAATATTCGTCGATTTACTAGAAGTTTAAAGGACCTTTTATCTGTTTTAGTAATATAATTTAATGTAAAATTTATTATTTTTCTTTTTTGATTTTTCTTTTTCGAGTATTGCTTCACAATACTTTTATTAGTCTTATAATTTAGGAGGCATGCCTTATTAGGTAGGATCTCTTTCTGGACTCAGAAGGAACCACAATAATAATAATTAATAATAACACACACAATTATCAATATTTTTTATTATAATTCAAAATTAATTACATTGTACTATTCAGTAATGTTCCTGAGCACACCCAGTGGTCCCGAGTGTAGAGGGGCGTCGTTGCCACTACCGGTTAGTTGAGCTGGAGATTCTTTTCTGTAAGTTTTATTCTTTTCTCCTAGACATTAGGAGTGGCGCCCAACGTACTCAATATCTAAATTATTTGGTTTCTTTAACTAAGATAGATTGTGTTCATCTTTTTACTATTTATATTAAAATATCATGATATCATGATATCATATCAACCCGTTGTTCTTTACGGACGCGAGGTGTGATCTTTCACTTTGTACTAAGATAATTATTTGTTAGTTTTGAGAACAAAGTTTTGAGAATGGGGCCTAAAAGGGTTGAAAAAAACGGAGAATGGAGAAAGTTACATTACGAAAAACCTCAGGACTTGTATGCATCCCCACTGAAATTAATCAAAGTTGTTAATACTATAACTCTGAAATACTACCCAGACATAATAGAAAGAGCTTTTTAGAAAAGACGAAAACACAATTTCGTTGTCAACATTAAAAACATTTTACATTATAATCATTGTATTGATAGGTATTGGTAATATATTAAAAAAAAGTATTAATAATAATATTTAGCACTGCGTCTTACTACCCGTTCTGGTTATACGCTCTAAGTACTAACACACTAATGGATTAGGAATTGGGAAGGTTTGAATTAGAGGAAGTGAACTCGCATTTGCGTGGAGGGAGAGTGTAAAACCATTTAGGAAAAACCACCTCCAGTTCACCCGACCGAGACTCGAACTCAATCTCCCCGTCCTCAGCGGTCGAGCTCAACACGTCAAGCGCGTTAGCCAACTACGCCACAGAGGCGGGTAAAAAAGTATTAATTAAAGATCAAGTTTACGTGTGAATGTTTTTAAGTAGTTTTTAAGGTGAGATGGAAGGGGACGCTAGAAAAGTTGTGTTTTAGAAGTTTTTTTTATGGCAAAACATTTTTTGGACAAGATATTTCTCCAGTGCAAACATAAAATTTAATTTTCTTCACATTGTGACCTCAAAATTTCTTGATTATCTGTCAAGGATGTTCTGAAATTTAATGACAACTTTTTCTTTTAATTTAAAAAGTTCGTTAGATAATGCGCATGCTCATTAGAGATATTCAGGAATTGTTAACATCAACATGTGAAGAAAATTAAACCCTCTGTATGTTTGTACTGAAGCAATATTTTATTTATTAAAAAAAAAAGTTTTGCCATAAAAACTGCAAAAATACTTTCTTTTTCTCGTGTCTATTCCATCCCACCTTAATAACTTTTTTTGGTAACCACCAATTGTCATAATGAACTTTCAAAACAAGCATTAAGCCTATAGTTATGCACCCCACTACACGCGTCAGTCTCGCTGTTTATCTACCTATCCTCATCCAAAGGTGCATCATCATTTTTATTTTGTTTTTGTTGATTGATAAGCTACCACCTAGGTCATCTTGGAGTAAAGTAGGGTATACTCGTCTTAGATACTGTTGTTGGTGGGCTCAACCCAGCCGGGGTCGACGGGTTTTTCCTGAACGATAAAAATCCGTAGCACAACTTCCTTCAAAGGGGAAGTAAAACCAACCATCGGTTGTGGTATGTGAAAGATCCCTGGAAAGTACGTAATATAATTTATTTTCCAACAAAATTGATACGTTCTCTCATAGAACTTCAGTAAGGTAGGTAACGGAAAACCACAGCATTTTCTGAATTTCCCTAGCACACGTGTTTTCTACCAGATGGTGCAGGCAGTACTAAGCAGGCTAAATGCTGTGCGGATTCCCATTTCTGGATGGATGGAAGCATATCAACATAGCATCCCTGTTGAAGACAGTTAATCACCAGACAGGGACTAAACTAAAGTAAAAATAATAGAAAGGTAAGTGCCACTTGAAGGGATTTGATTGTTAGTGCTTACGTCACTCAGTTCACAAGTTATATTTGAATATTCAAACAACCAAACATTAGTATTATTTTAAATAAGTAGAGTATTTACGGTAATTGGACATTGGTACGGATTTTAAAGGTGTATTTATTATTTAAAGTTATACTAAAATGTGACCTGATTTTTAACAACTTAGTTTATACTCCATTTAATTTTGTGTATATAAATCTATGGCTTGTGTTCTGAACCACGTCACAATTCAGCCAATCGGATATCTTTCTCCATCTGGCGCTAACTGTGTTCTCTTCATATTGGAATAAACGACCTTCGCAAACCAATCTGTGTTCAGGATGTGGAGAGCGAGTATAATGCCTATGAACCAATATTAACCTGAGAAAATAAATAATAGAAAACCACATCGTACAAAACACGGTTGGAATCAATCATTAAATTACATGGTGGTCAGAATCTATCGCGCGTGTAACAACTCACTTTATACAATAAATTGATCATGAACACGTAAACAAATAGCTTTTTAAATATACCATAATATACCTAACGAAAATATAAAGAAAAGCTTATCTTTGTCTTTGTTATGAAGCTTGGCTATACACCCCACTGGTGGCAATGTGGTCTAAGGTGTCACAATATATTTGATTGCCTGTTACAGGTGGGTTGAGGTTTGAATCTTGGCCAGAGATAGACGGGGAAGGTAAGGAGGAGGAGGGGGGGGTTATGTCATGGAATGAAAGCTCAAATGACGATGCCTGTACCAAGATTAGAGGATACTTTTATCTGTGACTGTACTGGAGACGACTTAGAAAGAAAGAAAGGTTCTTCCAAACAAACGAGAATTCAAACGGTCCAAGAAGACTACAGAGATCTTACCATGAAAATGAAAAAAAAAATAAAAAAAAATTAAAAGGTGGAAGCGGTGAATTTCTTGCAGCTCTGTCTTCCCCCCTCCCCTCCATCTTCCTACCATTTTCCCCATTCCTCTAACAGTTGAAGGGGTTGCTCAGGGGTACAATGCGACTAGCTCTGCTCTTTCAGTCTTTCCCAGCTTGAAGTCGTGAGAAAATAAGTACTCCATGGCTTCAAAGAAGAAAGCTTTGTAAAAGGGGAAGGAGTAAGTCTTGGCCGTTATATTATTCAGGGATACCTACCCCTCAACCCCCCCTTTAACCTTTACACCGCTTTCAGGTGCGAGCTGTGATGTGTTGTTCGGCGCGAGCTGTGTACCTCATGTGAGTGATAGTCTCGTGTTCATAGACAGTACCTATGACTTGTTTATCGCCGCGGGGGTTCTGTAGGGATAGTCGCACTCGGAGCTTGTTACTCTGTAGGGATAGTCTCACGTAGCTGGCTACTCTGTAGGGTGAGTGTCACTCGAGCTGGTTACTCTGTAGGGTATTTGTCCACGTCGGAGCTGGTTACTCTGTAGGGTAGTTGCACGTCGGAGCTGGTTACTCTGTAGGTGAGTTGTCACGTCGGACTGGTTACTCTGTAAGGATAGTCGTCACGTCGGAGCTGGTTACTCTGTAGGATAGTCATCACGTCGAGAGCTGGTTACTCTGTAGGGATAGTCGTCACGTCGGAAGCTGTTACTCTGTAGGATAGTCTCACGTAAGACTGGTTACTCTGTAGGGATAGTCTCACGTCGGAGTTGGTTACTCTGTAGAAGTAATTGGCGTTACATCTAGGTGTGTACTCTGTAGGGATTAAGATCGTCACATCAGAGCTGGTTACTCTGTAGGATAGTCGTCACATTAGAGCTGGTTACTCTGTAGGGATAGTCGTAAGAAAAAATAAATGGTACGTTTCACCACACAGACTTTTTCAAGCTCTTATCTTAAAATAGACATTTACTAAAAACTCGTATGGTCTGTGAAACGAAATAATATACACTGTTACTTAACTTACTCTATGACATTAGGAACTAGGAACACTGTTACATAAAGAATTGAGAAGAGAAAAACACCTTTGTCCAACCAATAAGGATAAGAATCAAATTCACTGAGTCCTGAATTAAAAAGTATAATTATGTATATTTACTTATAGCTAAGAAATTAATGGTTTTATAAAAATATATTTTAAACAAAAGATTTGTATCTCTAATAGTATTAAAATTTTACCAAGGCCGTAGTCGGGGGGGGGGGGGTCAACCTTCCCTCTCCTAAATTTTATGAACAAAATATATATGGCTTTATTTATGGTTCAAACCGTATCAAAATTAAGATAGACTACAAATACAAATTAGGTGTCTGTGTTACCATAAAAAGCACTTCAGAGAGCTTCTAGAGGTGTTTAATATTTAGAATTTTTCCTAGCCTTTGGCAGTTAGGGGGTTATATTACTATAAAAAAAACACTTTAGAAGGCTTCTAGAGGTGTTTAATTATTTAATATTTAGAATTTGTCCTTGCCTTCAGCAGTTAGGGAGCTATGTTACTATAAAAATACTTTAGAGAACTTTTAGAGGTGTTATATATATATTTATAATTATATATATATATATAAATTAATGTCTGTTACGTGATGATTCTGAAGCCTTTCTACATAATCATAAATAGTAGATTTGGTAGAAAACCTTTAAAGTATTCTACGTGATAGATATATGTAGATTTTCCTAGCTTATAGCAATTGTGGAATGTCCCACTAACCCCCCTGAAATTATTGGCTTGCTACGGCCTTGGGTTTTACAATCATGAGTTATTTCGTATCTCGAATAGTTGTGGATAAATGATTAAGGTTAGAACAAAGAGAATGTCAATTTTTTTACTATGATAAACAATGTCCAGATATAAAATGTAATAAAAATCACTAGAGCTAATTTTGAGGAAATCGATTTTTTTTTGTCCATCAGTGAACAACCCATAATTTTAGGTTTGGATATCTAATCCCAAAAAATCTCTCGAGGGGGACCTTAATAGCCCAATTGGTAAAATGGTTTCGGTTCTAGCCTGAGGTACAGACAGATGGCATTGCGAAAATAACTTTTTGGGTTTCAGGAGTTCACAAGACGTCAACATTTATCAAAATCTCTAGTTCGATTTTTTTTTGACGATCATAATACTTTCTTCCAAAAAAGTTTCGAGAGAAATTAAAAATATCGTAAGCAAAACATCAATGCATTATAATGAAAAGATTTTTAAACACTTTTAAATATATTAAATCAACAGCAGTACTTGGAGCTTTTATTTTCTTCAGACAAAAAATAATATCTATTTTAGTTCTTCTGACCAAGTTTTTAATGAATTTTTAAAGAAATTAAAATATGGCTGTTAGGTGCACTTGTTTGTGTACGGGGGTACTACATTTTTTTTTAATGTCAGCTCTCTGCGTGCAGTAGATATCATGCATGGCTCACGACAGACAAACAAACTAAATTTTCATTTTATTAATATAAATAAGTGTAAGTTAAGTGTATTTGTAATCTATAGATTTCAAACTTTAATATTAAATAAAAAACTATTGTTGGTTGATACAATTCTTAAATATATACATCAAATAAAAAAAAGGGCAAATAAATATACATTTATCTGTGTTAAAAACTATCGCCAACCCACTTCGATGGCGCAAACATCAAACCACGTACCTTCAACATTGACGTTCGATGTTCATCTCTATTATTATTATTAGCACCGCGTCTTACTACCCGTTCGGGTTATACGCACTTACGCTAATGTGTAATGGTAGGGTGATTGTGAGATGAAATGAAGGACCTACAGTTTTACGTGGAATCCGAACCACGGTGGAGGCCTGGTATTCCCCACATTCACAAGATGTCTTGTCAGAGGTGAAGGAAGGGTTTGGTAATCAGATAAATCTGTGCCGGGACTGAGGATTGAACCCCGGCCGCCAGCACAGAAGTCCGACACCTTACCCCTAGACCACCAGGTCACCTACTTCATCTCTATTACTCTGTTCTATGATACATACAATAATAGGATTATGATAGGCGTAACCTTTTATAAAATACAAACATATTTATATGAAATCAATGTTAACTATCATATTGGTAAGACCCACTTCGGTGGCCGCATGGTATAAGGCGTGACACTCGCAATAAACTATAGACAGCCGAGGAAGGAGAGAGCAGGGTTCGATCCTGGTCAGGTATACTGAGAGGGGTTTTTCTAAATAGTTTTTCACTCTCCCTCCACGCAAATACGGCTACACTTTATCTTAAATTCAACTTTCCTAATCCCTAACACATTAGTGTAACTAATACATAAGCGTGTATATATTTATATATATTAATTTATCTTCTTCTGTGAATCTGTCCTGGGACAGGTACAAACTGGACATCTTCCATTTTCTTCGGTCCTGAGCGTCTTCTTTCATCATTTTGTAGCTTCTTCCTTCTTGATATGTTAGCATTCCAAACCTTATTCTTCCTCTCTACGATCCTCTTCATTAAACAATCCCTAATCAGTGTGTGGCCCAACCAAGACATTTTTCTCTTCCTTATCATATTATAATATATATATAATATATATATATATATATATATATATATAAGGCTACTTTCCTCTCCTACTCTCCTCATCATTTCCTCATTCCTCACCCTGTCAATCCATTTCACCTTTTCCACTCTTTTCCACAACCACATTTCAAAACCCTCCAAATATCTTTGTTTCTTCTTTATATATAATAAATTATATGATATTATATATTAATACATATATCTATAATATATATGGTATATTATAGGTATATATAATACATTCAAATTAAATCTAATAATTTTTATATATATATTCATCAAAAGTGACAATTGCAGATCACACGACGAACAGTATGAATATATGAAAATTATTTCAATAATTTTTGTAACTGTCAAAAAAGTTCCTTTCTTATTTGAATCCGACACGTGTTTCCAATGTAGATCCAACTGTAGATAGATAAGTCAGCTTATATCAGGCAAACCATCTCTGTACCTTTCTCTCTGGTTGTTTTGCGTCTTGCATTCTTCGCTAGAAGATTGTGAAGTAATTGATATTGCTGGAGACATTCTACCAACAAAATGTACACATATTCCAGGAAAAAGAAATACTTTCTTTCGTCTTAGTTCCAGCTGAGTATTGTGAAGTAATGCTGAAAATACTACTTCGAGGTTTGGTTAGAGTCTAGGCTTATCGAGTCTTTAAAATATCCAGCCAACTGAGCAATCGGACCCGCTTCGGTGGATGCATGGTCTAAGGCGTAACTCTTGCAATAGAATGGCCTGCTGACAAGGCCGTAATAAGGGGGGGGGTCTTTGGGGTTTCAAAACCCCAGAAATTTTATGAACAAAATATACATGTCTCTATTTATGGTCCAAACAGTATCAAAATTAAGGTACAAGTTCAAATTAGGGGGCTGTGTTACCATGAAAAGCACCTCAGAAAGCATCTAGAGGTGTTTAATATTTAGAATTGTCCCTAACCTTTGGCAGTTAGAGGGCTATGTAAATGTTGCAAAAAAAATAATTCAGAAAGCTTCTAGAGGTGTTTAATATTTAAAAAAATTCCCTGCCTTCAGCAGTTAGGGGGTTGTGTTGCCATAAAAAAAAACTTTAGAGAGCGTTTAGAGGTATTTATCATTTAGAATTTTTTCTAGTCTCCGGCATTTGGGGGATGGGTCCGCCAATCCCCCACCCCACTCCTGAAATTATTGGCTCCCAGTTGGATGTACTGAGTTTTTTATACATGTTTTTACTTCCCCTCACTAAAATGTGGGTGCAATTCCTCTAAATGCAATCTTCCTCATCCCCAAAAATGTATTGTAAGCAATACCTATGCGTAAAGAAAGCAGTAAGACGCGGTGCAAACAATAAAACAAACAAAAAATCTGAGTAATCTACAGGAGCAGGGGGAAAATGGGAAGAAAAATTTTGATTTCACGAATTAATCAGCATTTTTTTAAATAATGGAGAATCATAACTTCTGTGTAGTCCATTGTAATCTTAGTACTTCCTGATTTGGCTAGGGATCGAAGTATGGTCTTCCGAGTCAAACACCCTAGTATTATTATTATTTATCACCGCGTCTTACTACCTGTTCGGGTTATACGCTTTAAGTACTAATTACGCTAATGGATTAGGAATGTTGAATTAAAGGAAGTAAGCCTGTATTTGTCGTGGAGGAGAGTGGAAAACCATTTAGGAAAAACCACCCCCAGTTCACCCGACCGAGATTCGAACCTCGATCTCCCCGTCCTCAGCGGTCGAGCTCAACACGACTAGCGCGTTAGCCAACTACACCACCAAGGTGGGTAACACCCTAACAAGTATATTATCTTTTGAGCGTGTCTGGAATTGAATCCTTGCTTTTATTTTGGTATCATAGCTACTAGCTACGCAATCTGTGTTGTCACACCCCTGCAGCTCTCTTCTTAAATTGAAGTTATTCCAGTATTTAAAGCGAAGCGACAAGTTAATTGATGCACTGGAACGTCCATATTTGTGACGTCATAATTGTGTAAAAACTTGATTTCCATAACATGTTTTTTTTAATCAGCCTAAATGCCAGCCGCAAACACGACCTTACAAACATTTTGATTCTTGAACTTTTTTCAGAGTTGTTTATAAAAAAAGCCGTAAGATATATTATTAACAGACCAAAAGGTGGGGGGTGTAAAAATAAAGGACAGACTCGTACATACTTTCTTTTATATAAATGTCAAACTTTCAAAAATCTGACATTAATAAACTATCCTTAAAACAAATTCCGTCAAAAAATAAAGTTCACAGTGTTATTCCGTAAACAACCCTTAATTTTAGATCTAGAATAAAAACCATGATATAGCATGTAACTCGAACGGATAGTAACACGTGTACAAAAACAAAACAAAAACAAACAGATTCGTCCTCCATATAACATCTAAATATAAAGTTTGAATTAGATCCATCAAACCGTTTATAGAGATAAGATGGCGACAGACAGAATTGTACTAACAACTTTTTTGACTTCTGGGGCACATAAAACGAAGACTCACATTAATTTTGAGGTATAAAATTTTCCCAAATGTACTAGTTTATTTAGATGATAAAGTCAAAGTTTGTTTATATTTGGTAGCAACATTAACTTTGGCATTACAAGAAAATATGCACAAGATACAATTTGGCATTGATATCTAATTATGGCTTATCACATGTACTTAAAAAACAAAACAAGAAACAAATTGTTTTTTCAAGAGTCAAAAAAGGGGCGTATAGTTTTATGTTTTTATATGAATTTGCTATCATCTCATTTTTTTTTTCCAATTTGAAATTGTAGGGGTAGGTAGTACTTTTGATGACTAACAGTTTCATTTTGAAAATTAATTCGTAGGTCTGGTTTGAAAATATAGCTTATACTTTCGACACATTCATACTCATTGCTCTGTATTTTAGAGGTATTTCGCATATTTAAAAGTTTTTATTAACATTATTGGTGATCTGGAGGGAAGGAGCGAGCAAGGTACCGGGGGATGCCCCCCCTTGCCCAACCTTAGTGCATTATTTCACTTTATATTATATTGTGCTTAAGGTATGGCAGAAGGGAGCGCCAGTAATTTTGCAGTTTTTATAGCATTACACTTTTTTGAATAAAATAAATCAAATATTTCTCCAGTAGCAATGTAGAGTTTAGTTTTCTGCACATGCTAATATCAACATATCTTGAATATTTTGTCAAGGGTGTCCTGGAATTTGGTAAAAAAAAATCAAATTAAAAGAAAAAGTGTTGACATCATTTCAGGACACCCTTGACAGATATTCAAGATCTGTTGATATTAGCATGTGCAGAAAACTAAACTCTTTGTTGGTACTGGAGAGATATTTGATTTATTTTGGGCAAAAAATTTAAATTCTATAAAAATCGTAAAACTACTTGCGCTCCCTTCGGTCGCACCGGAATATTGAATTAATTTTTTTTAAAGCTAAAAATGACCAGAATTACTTATTATCAACACTTTATTTACTTATGAGAATAACCGCCCTCGTGGTGTAGTGGTCAGTGCATCTGGCTATGAGTCTACGGGTCCCGGGCTCAATTCCCGGCTGGTACATAGGGTGTTTTTCCCGAAAGGGGAATTACCCCAACGGTCACTAGGGTTTGGTGGGTTATTAATTAGGCTTAAGTTAGGTCGCAAATGTTTCTTCAGGTCTCACATCCTTATACTCACTATCATCATCCTTTATCTCATCGGGACATGGAAAGAGCCTTCACGGAAAGGATGTACGGTTAGTACATTCGAGCGTCCCTGGGTATCGGTACATTAGTACTGGTTTATCTTTCCACTATTGGGCTACTAATGATGTAGCCCAGATGGGCAATATTATTATTATATCCAACATTACTATCATCAGTTTCTGTTCTTAAAATTCAGAAAGTTTTTTAAAAAAAGGTGAGATTTAATCTTACATGCCACTCGTCTTTTGTGGATAGCCCGGATGGGTGGGTAGTAAGACGTGGTGAGGAAAAAAAAAGGTATCAATTTGCGTATCGCCTGAGCGAGTATTAAGACGCGATGGTGTACGAGAGGGGGGGGGGGGGGGGAGTGCAAAACACGAAAGTCGGTTAGTCACCTGCAATTTGAAAGGCAGGAACAACTAAAACGGATGTTGACTGTCTACTGTGCAGCAGCTGCCAGCGCATGACTAGCTGTGTGGTAGTCATAATGCTAAGGTCGAGCTTAGTTCAAGGGCAGACCTCCATCAGAGTATTATCTTTAGATATTCTATTATCTATATATTAGAATCCTGATGAAAAATAACAGAACATTAGATTCATCGTATTAGTCAAATAAAATATCCCTTTCTACCTTCTGCCCCCCCCCCTTTCACACACACACACACACACACACACACACACACACACACACACACTCGCCCCACTTGGCACATTAGCACACGTGTGGGAATTTAGGGGACGCGATAAAAGGTATTTTTACATTTTTTGAAGTTATACTTCTTTAGGCGCGTTATGAAAAAATGATGAGAGTGAAATTTTAAGATGCGCGCGCATCACTGTAACACAAAAGTAACAGGTTGAAGGTAAACCGCTTACTAAGTCTCGAAAAAAAAAAGCTACCAACAAAATAGAAATAGAACCTCTGTTAGTCGCGCATGTTGGTACGCTCATAGAGAAATGTATACTATGTTATTCCTTTCTCTATGGTACGCTCGTCGCCTCTGATCACTGTTTTCATATATATAATATTTATCCACATGTTTTAGTTTCTACATTCACAACACGTGTTTTAGTTTCATACAAGTGCGAATTATATATGTGCTAATAAATTATATTCAGTAGTGATTTAAATTGAATATTTTGATTAATATATTTACTATTCGTAAATATTAGTGAAAAAAATTGTGCTTATAGACTTTTTCAAGTGCTCCAATATAATTGAGGTTAACTATTCATATGTATTATTTATTGATATAAATTAAAATATTATTATTTAACATAATTAATACTAAATATTATCATTTTATTGTAATTAATTATATGCATGCAATTAAAAACTATTTTTTAATGATGCCAAAGAAGTATAACTTCTCGCGCGCGTACATAAGTACACACACCCATTTTTTTATAGCAACACAACTTTTATCAAAATAAAATATTGTTCCAGTAGAACCCATAGAGTTTAATTTTCTTCACATGTTGATATCAACAATTATTGTTGAATGTATGTAATGAGCGTAGTACCATTAGATGACAAACTTTTTATGATAAGAGAAAAAGTTGTCATTAAATTCCAAAACACCCTTGACAAATATTCAGGAACTTTTGATATCAACATGTGAAGCTCTATTTTTCTAATAGAGCAATATTTTATTTTGACAAAAAAAAAAGTTTGTATATAAAAACTGCAAAAAACCTTTTCTCACGTCCCCTAAATCCCCCATCTTAAGACTCTTCTTTTACCCTCTTCCCCTAACAAACCAGTCAAAGGCATCAAGTTCACATTAGACTGGATTAGTAGTGACAAAGACGTTGAGGTTTGAATCTTGACCAAATACATTGGAGATAGTTTTTTTATTTGAATTATAACGTTTTTTTTTTTTTTTTACATAATACGATTCAGCATCGTGGTTTTTCCATCCTCTCTCTACGACAATGTAACTGTTCCTCTAAAAGTGTCCTCGTCAGAACCGACCGGGCCAGCCAGTGATTCTTTCTCCCAACTCTTTGTTTATTGAGCCCACATGTTGCGCCGCGCTCTTTTGTTGAATGACCTTGGAATATGCCTCAATGTTCCAAGTTTCGTTTTGTCATCCTAATGTTAATTTTTCTTGAATGTTTTCAAGATAGAATTCTTTGATAGAAAAGAAATACAGTTTTAAAACGTTTCAATAAAAACAAAAATAATCGATAAACATGTCTCCAAAACAAAAATTACCCAACGCAAGCACAGGATTTTAAAACTAGTTGAGTTAAATAGTGCAACTAAATATTATAGAACTTAAAAAAAAAACATCACTTTATACATTTATTTTTTTATAGACCTAAATCTATATATATATATTATATGAAGTTTGATGTGTATATACATATATATATGTATATACACTCATGCTCTTTTTTAAAAAGGTTTAATAATATTTAGTTGCACCATTTGACTCACGATTTAGTTTTAAAATATTATGCTTGCATTGAGTGATTTTTGTTTTGGAGAGATGTTTATCGATTAGTTTTGTTTTTATTGAAACGTTTTAAAACTGTAATTATTATTCAACTAAAAATTCTAGCAACATGAAACTTAAATAAATATATATATATATATATATATATATATATATGAAATCATGTTGTTTTCTCTCTCTCTCTCTCTCTCTCTATATATATATATATATATGTATATATATGTGGTGTTGTATTATGTTGTATATATATATATATATATATACATATATATATATACATATATATACATTTATATAAAGATATTAATATATTTATATACAACACGACTATATATATAGACATACATAATACATATATAAATAGTGCCATGATTTTTTTACAAGTCTTTATATTGAATAAAGTTACATTTTTTTAACAAGGGATTTTATAATATAAGTATAGGGTTAATATATATGTTTTTGTACAAATACATTATATATATTTTTAATTACTTTTTATAGGGCTTATTATATTCCCCTTGCATAGGGGGGAACGCGAACCAAACGTCAAATCCATATAGTCTGGTTTGCTAATGGTGCGTAGAGGCCAGTGTTCAAATCCAAGACGGGTGGACTGAGGGTGTATTTTCCTAGAGGGTTTTCTTCTCTCTATTAAAATGCGGGTGCATTAACTCTAAATTATACCTTCCTCGTCCATACCCTGTTATCTATATTATAGTGCGTAAAATGCGAATGGTTAGTAAGACGCGGTGCAAAATAAGTAATATTATATAAAGTGCTACGATGGAATTCAGTTGATGACAACCTTGGTGGTCGGCCCAGGACCCGATATTCATAGGTTCAAACCCAGCTGAGGTCAACAGATTGTTCTTGAGTGATAAACATTCGTAGCACAACTTCCTTCGGAGAGGAAGTAAAGTCGTCAGTCCCATGTCGATTGTGGCATGTAAAAGAATCCTGGAAGTTATGTGAAAATACCTTTCATGGCTAAATTGGTAGGCCCTTTCGCTCTCACTCATAGAAATTCTAGTGTGTTGATATAATCAGTCGGTTCGGAAAGTGCATGTTAAATACCTCAAATAAATTATTATTATTATTAGGTATTCTGTCTTACGACAGGTAAACTCCTTTTGTCAGTGAACTTATACCGTAAATGCTCCCTATCCTCTACCTCCTTCTTAAGATTCCAGCATTTTCTTCTTTCCTTCAAGTCATCTAGTATTTGAATCCTCCTTCTTCCTAAGCTCCTCTTCATCCTTAGCCTTTCCTTCTATGACGTCATGCAAAAGACAGTTCCTCCTAAGGCTGTGTCCGATCCAGTTTGCCTCGTACCGAAGAATCACATCCAAAATGGTTATCTTCTTACCCACTCTTCTTAGGACTTCTTCATTTGTCACCTTGTCTGTCCACGTGATTTTCTACAGTTTTCATCAGCACCCCATTTCAAAGCTCTTTGATTATTTCTTTTCCATCTTCCTAAGAGTCCAAGTTTCTACTTCATACAGCGCGATGCTTCAATTATAGCATTTCATCAGTTTCTTCCTAAGTTCCATATTCAACTTACTGGTCAGCATTAACTTCGTATTATTTAGGAATCCTTTGTCAGCACTCAGCAGACTTCCCAGGTACTTTAACTGCTCTGTTTTCCAACTCCTGGTTTCCAATTTTGATGTTCAATGGCTTTTAATTTGGTTTTTAATCACCATCACTTTTGACTTCTCAATGTTGATCTCCATGCTATAGCTTATCCCTATCTATTCTAGTTGGGCCATCATTTCCTGCAACAAATTACTAAATAAAAATAACTTTCAGAAAAACTTACACTTAAATCATTTACTTTTGTGTAATAAGAGTCCAATGGCGTAACTTACATCCCCGTAGACCCCACGGGCTGAGGGGCCCATACATTGGACATAGTTACCAGTTGAATCAAAACCAGATTTAAAAGTGTGCAGTTTATAAACAGTTTGTCTACAGTGCTTAAACAAAATTTTTTGCTAACAGCAACAGATGAGGAAGTGACTGCGAAATCATTTATTTTGGCTAAGAAGTACGAAGAAGACCTTAGTGATGATTTAACTTACGAGATAAACAGTTTTAGAGCAATTTTGTAAAGTGAAATTGAAAATAAATCAACAATACGACAGTTAGCTGATCTATTGTTTCTTGAACAGCACACTTTGGCATCAAGCTTGCCAGATTTGTGTACTAGCCTCGACCAACATGAAGTAATTACACTTTCCTCTCAAAAAGCCAGAAGGGAAATCGCTTGTTCAGCTTGACTTGACTCAATATGAAAAAAATGTTAAATGGCTATTTAGTAATAATACATGTAATTTTAAGTTCCTAGAGTAACGTAATAATTTGCTAATATTTATAACTTGATTTCCCCCCCCCCCCCCCTATTCCAACTCCTTAATACGTTAGCTAAAATCGTTCAAAAAGTAAAGTGGTCAGGGGGACAAAAACGACACTGAATAAGACAAGAATGGTGAATTTTACCATCAGTATTCTCTTAGATGGATGAAGGAGGGGGGGGGGGGACAGGGAGAGAAACCTTACCTGTGAACCCTCCTGATAATATAATCGCCCTTGCATTGGTGATCTTGTGGTCTAACGCGTCACCCCCGTGTGAGACTATAACGAAGGTGTCAGGAGGAAGATCGGTGCTCGAATCCCTATCGGGTGTGCTATGGGTAGGATTTCTTAAATGGTCTTACACTCTCCCTCCAAGAAAATGATGGTACACTTCCTCTATATTTTACTTTCTTAATCCATGTGTCATTATATGGAATTATGCGAATAGCTCGAACGTGTATATTAAGGTGCAAGGTAACAAAAAATATTAATATTCGCTTCGGCTGAGGTTGGGGAACAAAAGCCTTGAACTTATTTGTTGGGTAATATAATCGGAATTCGCTTTAGTGGCCGTTGTGCTCGACTGCTGAGGACGGGGAGATCGAGGTTAGAGTCTCGGTCGGGTGAACTGGGGGTGGTTTTTCCTAAATGGTTTTCCACTCTCCCTCCACGCAAATGCGGGTTCACTTACTCTAATTCAACCTTCCCATTTCCTAATCCATTAACGTAATTAGTACTTAAAAGCGTATAATCCGAACGGGTAGTAAGACGCGGTGCTAAATATTATTATTATTATTATTATTATTTTAGTGGCCGAATGGCTTAAAGCGTCACTCTCGTGTTAGACTAGCCACGAAAGGATTCCAAATTCTTATAAAAAAAAGGGGGTTAAAAAACGAGGAAAAACAAGAAAAAAATGCATTTAGCGCGTTTGTTTTTATTTCTATTTAATAGCTTGGTGACCATTGTTCAGACATCTATGAAGCCAGCATGAGAATACTTCATGGTGAATTTGAACGGAGGTTTAAACATTTCAAGTATTGAAAAAGACTTGAATATTTTCAGTATGCCATTTAATGTGGATTGCGAAACAGTGAAACCTGACATTCAGCTTAAAATAATTGAAACTCAATTTAACACACAATTGAAGCATTTGTTTCTTAACGTTCCACAACTTGAGTTCTACAAGGCCTTATAGAAATCAAGTTTCCCAATTTTGATATCTCACGCCGAGAAGGTTATCGCCTGGCTTACATTGTTATATAAATATATGCGAGCAAGTAGTTTCTACCATGAAATTTTGAAAAAGTAGTGTTAGAAACAGATTGACAGAGGGTCACTTAGCTTCAGTTCTGAGCGTCACCCCGTCTCAGTCCCAGACATGAACACTTTTAGAACAGTCACAGATCACACACTCCTTCATTCACATAGTTTTAACTATCTGTTTTATTTAAGTACTAGCCCCTTCTCCGTAAAAAAATATTGTAAAGAATCCTGTAAAACAAAGCTTCAAATCATCCATCATGTCAATATAAAACAAAACTTTTTTTACTTTTTTTTTAAATACAGTCCTACCATCACTGTATAGCCCCCTCCCTCTTTTTATCCTCCCTCCTATTTTCATCTCATTCCTCTATAATTTGTTTGCTATAGGCGCGAAAGGAATTGTGTACACACCACACAAACAAATTGTTAAAATCAAATTAATTTTTCAGCTTCCTCCACTTTCATTTACTCCCCTTGTTTCCCCAAATTTTATTCTAATCTTATTTATTTTTTGCGTGGCTCGTCACTACATCTATTTCTCTTTCCTCACTCCTACCCCCCCCCCCCTGCCCCTTCACCAACCCCACTTTACCTTCAACAACTTTTTTTCCAACGACTATATAATATACTATCGACATTTTTATGAGGAATAAATTAAATTTTCAAAATAAAATATAACCTATGTTACTCGCTGATAATGTAGCTTTATATGGTGAAAGAATTTTTAAAATCGATCCAAGTGTTTTTGAGTTTATCCATTACAAACAAAAAAACAAAAAATCAAATATTTCCTCTATATAATATTAGTATAGATTTGTTAAATAATGTAGACAACTCACATTGTATTAGAATTATATATAATAATAATAAAAATAATAATAATAATATAATAATAATAATATAATAATATAATAATACAAATCAATTCAATAATTAATAAAACTTAATTGTACAATAGTTTTGTAAACTGTACCATTGTAACTTTTTAATAAACTGATTGCTCACCTGACGTTTTTCTTTTGGCCCACTCCCCAAAAATTGTACCCATCACTGGAGCTTGTTGATAACGGAGAGATTGGAGTTCGAATCCCGCTTGGGTCTACTGAGGGTGATTTTTTTGCAAAATGGTTTCCCACTTTCCTTCCACTCAAATAACTATAAAATGTTTCCTTCCTCATCCCTATCTCATTAGATGAATTATTTTATATGCGTATAACCTGAACAGGTAGTAAGAAGCGGTGATAAAAATGTATTTGGTATAATCGAACTTTTGACCTTCAGAGGCCGGCATTAAGAATTACAGCTTTGAGCTTTCACATAACCCTGCCGGAAGAGAGTTTTGTTTTTGTTTTTGTCTGTCAAATTGTGAGGGCAGGTGATAGGGTCGGTCAGTTTTCAAGTCGAAACGTTCACTCCCCCCTCCCCCCCCCGTGAACTGGACCAGCAGCAAGCCTTACCTACACCTAGCACCTGCCACAATAAAAACGACTGACAGCTGGCGCACGGAAAAAGTCCAGACAAATTAATCTTATTGCTCTAATCGCCGGCATTAATAATACCTTCTTGTGTTGTTTTTTTTAATCTTTTTTTTCAAGGTCCTAGTTTTTGTGTGCTCTGAGTCGCATATGTTACATCAATACGACTAAAAGAAATACAACACACGTATGTTTTAATACCTTGTACACGTCGCCCGACCTCCCCCAAAAGTTCCCTTCTGCTGACAATTCCGTCACTTTCGACAGAATTTTCCAAATATCTCCCAGTCAGTGGGTAAACGCAATCAGATTGCTGGCGATATTCGGATCACCCAAGCGATATTTTGTTGGACGGTCTTTCCTGTGATTGCCGATCGCACTCGCAGGCATTCGAAGCAAATCGCACAGTGAATGACGTTGCCAATCAGATTGCTGGCGATATTCGGATCACCAGCGATCGCACTCGCAGGCAATCCGAAGCCAATCGCACAGTGAATGAACGTTATCAATCGGATCGCTCGATCTGCCAACTAAACTTGGGATGGAAGGAAACGAAGGTGAAGAACAATTTTTTGAATTAATTTTTTTTTTACAAAAACCCATTTTTTGGCTAAAATAAGTAAAAATTTTGTCTTAGTATAGTAATAGTATTTGATTAGAAACTTTTTAGATGAGGATAAATACTCCTCGTAAATTCCACAATGCTCATGACAGATACTCAAGAATTTTTTATATCACCATGTGTAGACAATTAAACTAAACGTATTTACGAGAGCAATATTTTATTTTATAATGGCCAAAAAAGGTTTTTTGGGATTAAAACAGCAAAAATATGTCTTTATTTGGGAGAGTTTAAGAGACCAGCGCCTTTTTTTTACACTTAACCCTTAAAATAAAGAATGTTCATTTAATACTTATTTTCTAAAAACGAATATATAATATATCTATCTATACAAGTAGTAGCCAAAAAATATTTACCACATAATTCTTCACATAATTGTACATTTATGGGTATATTAAAATAAAATAAATAAAGAAAATATAATTAAATAAAGGAGAGAGGAAAAAACTAACAAAAAAAACACTAGGACACCAATCATACTATAAAGATTCGCAAGCATTAAATCATTCTGAGCTTATCTAAACATGATGTAAGATAGCAAAAAATTTAAAAATAGGTGACCTGGTGGTCAAGGGGCAAGGTATCGGACTTCTGTGCTGTGGGCCGGGGTTCAATCCTCGGTCCGGCACAGATTTATCTGATTAACAAACCCTTCCTCCACCTCTGACAAGACATCTTGTGAATGTGGGGAATGCCAGGCCTCCACCGTGGTTCGGAGCCCACGTTAAACTGTAGGTCCTTCATTTCATCTCACAATCACTCTATCATTACACATTAGCGTAAATGCGTATAACCCGAACGGTTAATAATAATAATAATAATAATAATAATAATAATAATAATACTTAATCTAAACACACATTCTTAGTGTATCCCTACATTTCCCCTCACATACGATCGAGACTCTGTTCGCAAACGTTGAACAAGTTTACGCTGAAAGGATTCTATAGTGGCAGCAGTTTTAATATTTAGTCCAGGAACCAGCTCCAGTAACAGTAAAAGAGAGAGAATAGGGATGGAAAGTATGTGGGTGTCCCGTGAGTCTTGGGGGAGAGCAAACGACTCTCCCGGCAGTCTCTGATCAATCACATCTTCAACCCGGTTCCTTTAAAATATCACCCACCTCGGTGGTGTAGTTGGATAACGCGCTTGTCTTGTTGAGCTCGACTGCTGAGGACGGGGAGATCGAGGTTCGAATCTCGGTTGGGTGAACTGGAGGTGGTTTTTCCTATGTGGTCTTCCACTCTCCCTCCACGCAAATGTGGGTTCACTTCCTCTAATTCAACCTTCCCAATTCCTAATCCATTAGCGTAATTAGTACTTAAAGCGTATAACCCGAACGGGTAGTAAGACCCGGTGCTAAATATTATTTAAAATATCGTCTCGCGAATAGATCCCCTTTACGCTTTCCTACCGTAAATGGGGTACACTACATATTGGGTCGGTTTTTTTTTCACTGATATTCGTATATCGGCCAATCAATCGGGCCTGAGAGGTCAGAGAGGCTAACGGAATAACTATTGGTTGTCCCTGACCCAGGGATTATGAAGTTAACACACCTGTTCTTGTTCCACTTTCCCTCGACCCCTCTTCCTCTCATAAAAATACGCGTAAATTAGGCACAAAATGGATTATATTATTATTATTATTATTATTATATAAAATGTTGAAACAGGGGCAAATAAACAGTCCACCAGTAAAACGAGTGAACCTAATGCCTGGGAAAAAAACTCGACTAATAGAAAATGTTGAGTTCCTCAGGCCCCCATTTATAATTATCGGTTGGGGGGTGGGGGATGAGGCCTAACGGGCGCTCTTGACACTAGAATGGCATTGTTGATGTTAACGGAGGAAGCGTTAATTAATTTACTCGAGGCTGTTTCCCCGCCAAACACCTGCGCGCGCAGCACGAGCGGGCCTGGAAGGACTAATCGCATCGCGGAAAAAAAGTCACATTTTGTTTGGTATAGCAAATATTTCCGAAATGTGGTACGCGTGTAACCCAGAACCCAAGAGTACATCAAGTATTTCAAAGGGTGGGTGACTTACCACTGGGTTGTATTAATCATCATAACATACTTTTTTTTATGTAATTGTTTGTCTTATAAACAAACTAACGCGTTTCCTCTTTAAATTTGTATGGAGAGCTGGAAGGGGTACATTGGTCAAATTACTTTCTCCACTCTTTATACTTACTGTTCAGGTTATACGCATATATTATATTATTTATTATTATTTAGCACCGCGTCTTACTACCCTTTCTAGTTATACGCTTAAATACTAATTACGCTAAAGGATTAGGAATGAGGAAGGTTCAATTTAAGAAAGTGAATCCGCATTTGCGTGGTCAGAGAGTGGAAAACCATTTAGGAAAAACCACCCCCAGTTCACCCGACCGAGATTTGAACCTCAATCTCCCCGTCCTCAGCAGTCGAATTTAACACGACAAGCGCGTTAGCTAACCACGCCACCGAGGCGGGTGAAAACAAAGTTAATAGCTCTTGTAAAATGTTTCTTTATCTTTATATATATATATATTAGTGTTACCGCCAACGTCAACCACGGATAAAACGTCGAGGAAGTGCTGTCGAAAAAGCCAGATTATTTTGAGAAAACGCGCGGTAGACTTGACGCACTCTTTGAGGGGTGGAGCGGGGGTAAGGGGGAAAGGGCTTGTGAAATGGCATTACTAAAATATTCCATGTCTCATTCCAGTAAATGTGATTTTTAAATAATAAATAATGACCTAGCGGCATCCTGTAATGAGTGGTATGAAAAATTAGGAAGAGGAAGATTATAATTCATTCAAGAGCTAAGTTTACCTGGATGACAGCTCGAAATGTTACTAGAAGTAATCCCTAATATATCACTACGCCAACAGCTGACATCTATCACTTTGGATGACTGTAATGAAAACAGATGGTAATGTATTAATGTGATAGTTAACCACAGTAATTTAGGCCAATATTATTTATATATTTATTTGAGGTCGGACACAAAGTTTATTTATAGTTTTATTCCACTTTAAAAAAATATTAACACCACTTTCACAAAAATTTCTACCGAACATAGCTTCAAAATGGCGACTAATCTAAACCATATGATTGAACATAACGGTAAAAAAGTTTTTTACAATGATGCAGACACGCAGTTGATAGAAATATTTTATTCAGTTAAATATTTCAAAATACGATAAAATAATCATAGAATCATTTATTGTATGTAAAAAAATGACAACAATTTTCTCTTTTCCAAGTAAATACGATGCCTGTATTAAAAGATATTGATGTGTGCACTATATTACACTAAGTCAGTAATGTTCCAAAACAAAAATTAGTACTTTTAATTATGTTTAAAATATTGTTTCGAGTTGGATAAAAAGAAATTATTAAAAAAAATTAAATAGTATGAGAAAACTTAAGTTTAAATTATTTTAAATGTAATATATAACAGGTAATTAAAGATCTTTACATTTATAACAAAACTGTGATCTTTTACAAGTGTTGGCAACCCAAAACCTAAACATATGATTTCCGAACTGTCATCCAGGTAAAAATCTATCGTGAACGGAATATAGGCGAATTTGGCCTATGCTGACGGGAGTGTAAACTTATTTCTTTGTCTGGGGCGGAGGAGGGAGAGGGAGAGGTTTAAGTATATTACGTCAGCAAGAGAAGGATGGAAATGTATATGGTTTTTCGAGCTGATTGGTGCTTCTTATCGCTTTCTTTATAAAAAGCAACAACTCAAACAAACTCGAAGCTGATCCATGTATTTGTTTACCGTCAAACAAAATAGTTTCTTTCAGAGGCACTGACACCAAGTAGCGATCAGGCTGCACAAAAGATGTAAGACTTTTACAGAAGTCACATTACATCATAAGATAACGATAAGGAGGTGTGATATCATTTTAGAGCAATGATTCAGGGTGACCAGAGTCAACCTAACAAAACATTTGACTTTCCTTGGGACCTTGTATATCCTGAGAAAGTGTATTTTTTCTACACTTTTATCTCTACATATTTATTTGTTTTACAGTTTCACAAAGCTGTCAGAACTTCTCTGGGAAATGGTTTCTCTTTCGTGTTTTCTGATTTTGTTAATTTTTGTTTGATGAAGATGACATACTTATTACTTGTTCTACGTTCACTAATATCGTGTCAAAAAATTATCAAAACTACCCTGTAAAATAAGATTTTGGGTACGATTATGTGATGATTTTATAGAAGATTTAAAACAGGATGATGTCGATGTTTTGAAGCTCTAAAACTTATGTAACGGCGGCTTCCAAATTTCTTTTGGATGTCCTAAGTGAGTTCGAAAATTTATTTCAAATAATCGAACACAGGACTAGAGATGAACATTTTCCGGAAAATTTTGAATCTGAAAATTTTCCGCATTGGCGGCTTGCGGTGGAGGGTTAAATTGTTGAAGTGGCATCTAGAACCAATTGTACTTCAACATATAGTGTGTTAAGAGACGAGTTGGTTATAAGAAGGGGGTAGGGGTTGGTTATAAGAAGGGGGCAGGGGAGGTGTACATAGGAACCACGGAGATTAGGGTGGGGGGGGGAAAATTTCGGGCCAGTCTTAAATTTTTTTAATCTACTTAATAATGATAAAAAATTGAAGTAAGATTTATGAAAATAGTGAGTCGACAAAGGCTCGCATTCATTTGTTTCCTTAGGTACTACTTTTTTTTAGCACCACGCTTACGCCTCTATACCAATTACGCTAATGTGTTAGGGATGAGGAAGGTTGAATTTCAAAGGAATTGCGCCCTGAAAGTGGAAAACTATTAGGAAAAAAACACTTTCAGTGCAACCGACTGGTACCGAACACCAATCTCCCTGTCATCGGCAGTCTAACTACTGCGAGAGTAGCGCGTTAGACCGTGCGGCCACCGAAGCTCGTTTGATGATGTTTCTGGTGTTAACGCCCTCAGGAGAAACTTTATAATAATTTTAGCACCGCGTCTTACTACCCGTTCGTGTTATACGCTCTCAGGTATAAACAGGTGACCTGGTGGTCTAGGGGTAAGGTGTTGGGGGTCCAGTGTCCAATCCTCGGTCGTGACACAGAGTTATCTGATTGCCAAACCCTTCCTTCATCTCTGACAAGACGTGTATTTATCACAGCTTGTGAATGTGAGGAATGCCAGGCCTCCACCGTGGTTCGGATTCCACGTTAAACTGTTGGTCCTCCATTTCCTCTCACAATCACCCTACCATTACACATTAGGTAGGGTAAATGCGTAAAACCCGAACAGGTAATAAGACGCAGTGCTAATAATTAAGTATAAACGTTGACAATGAGTTGAAATTATTTTACAGAAATAATAATTCCGGAAAATTTTGGAAAATTTTCCGTTTCACATCTCTACACAGGACACCAACTTTAGACAAGCCATTCCCACTTTTAAGGATCATCTTGCTTTGACCCTACGAAACTTAATGTGTGAATGATCGAAAAAGTTAAGTAAAAGAAAGCACCTTTTGGCTAAACCATTCCATTTTATAAAACTTAAAAAAAAACTCTACCCTTCGATGGTCGAATGTCGACTCAAGAACTGAAACACGTCCTAACTACAAGAATCGACTCGACTTCCTTTGATATTCGACGCTAGATGGGAAACCAATCAACACGTCGAGCAACCTATTTTATCGATCGACAAAGCTTATTGTAGCCTTCCCCACCGACTCGACACTCAGTGCCGTTTCACACGAGAGGTATTTTATCGTACGATATTTTTGTCGCGCGATCAATTATGACGTTACTTTCAGACGAGACGGAAAATACCACTTGTTTCTCATACTTAGTTGTGATTTTGACGTGGTGTAGGATAAAAGCGGCTGTTTACTGGTGGTGCGGGAATTTTACCGCGAGATTATTTATCTACCTGTGTAAACGCTCTCATTTGAATTCATGTATTTCAGCGGATAAAATTCGCACGACAAAAATATAGCTCGATAAAACTTGCCGGGACAACCAAATTGGAAGTGAGTCTCCACACCTCCCAACTAGAAGTCCATATACAATTGTCAGTAGCTATCGTATCTCAGAATGGATTCACGCCATACCTAGGTCTTTAGCAATATATATAAATTGGAATAGTTTTAACAGCATTATCGATAATTGATCCATAAAAATATTGCAAGGAAAAAAAGATAAATGTGGGTAAAAAAGTTGTTGGTAGAAAGAAAGAAAACTCAGCCTTGTAATTTTATAAAAAAATGTTGGATCAAAACAATTTTCGAAGTTTTTAAAGAATAAATCATGAATCTGAATTACTCAGTTTGATATAAGGATTTATAGAAAAAACAAAATACTAGACTTAGAGAAGCTGTGAGTGCTGAAGAGAGACATAACAGGAAGAAATTAAGAAGATTTAATTTTAGAATCTAGTGCAACAATATCACCACAACTTTTATCAGAAATAATAACTGAAACTTGTAAAGCTATCTACGACTGACAAG